>JBBUKS010000001.1:3791210-3807328 GCA_038050645.1 Hedychium gardnerianum | reverse complement strand
AGAAGTCCGAGAATTAGTAGGGCCCGTGCTGGCTGGCACGAGCTGCTCGTGGCGCTGCTGGAGAGGCCTAAAAACGGGGCACGGCTCCCGTGTCAAGCACTCCAGACTCCTAGACTCCTTCAAAAATGATCTTTGAACCACGTTTTAGCTTCTTTTCGCGTTCTATCAATGAAAACAAATAAAAGCAGCTCTCCGAACTAGAAAGTAATAAAATTAAGCACGAATATATGAAAACATATGATATATGCACTAGAAATAGAATAAAATGTGTGTCAAACTAAAATAAAAATCCTATATAAAATGCACACATCAAAATCCCCCAAACTTAAACCTTTACTTATCCTCAAGCAAAACATGCAATCTAGATTTTGTGTGTAAATGATTCATCATAATGAGTCAATCTAATCTTATTGTGTAATTTCATTAATGAGCATGATATAAAATTATATGAGTATGGCTTAAGTAGAAATTCTTCGTGCTCAGTGTAATAAGTGGTTTAACATTTTCAAATATCAACTTCAGTCTTAGTCAAGTCATCATCTAACCGTGTTCCTAATGCTTCCGGCGATATGCACTTACCTGTCACATGCAAGGTTCTTTCCCCTCAAAGTCTACATAAGATCTCAAAGAAATACTTAGATCAAGAGAAACATAACAGTTATTTCCCTAGTAAAAGGGTAACTTGTTAGTTTCTACTCACGATAACTATTTTTTAATCCCTTATTTTTTTTCCGCTAAATGCTTGCAACGTGCAACACTTAAATAAACCCTCTTTTTTTCTTTTCTTTTGGGATTCTGATTTTTCCTAATGAATTGACATGATCCGAGTTTATCCAGTAACTAAAATATAATTAAGAGGTCACCTAGGAAACAAAAATACTAGTCCGGTTCTATAAATCATGACTATTTTCAGATGTATCTACTATCAAAGTCAAACATAGTATGAAGAGATCCTTAAACTAGACCAACACTCAAACTTTTCTAGTAAAAATAATGCTCACTTCATGATATTATGGATAGAAAAAAATAAATCACCAAGTATACTAGCATAATTTATCACATCAACATAAATATCTAGAATTAGCGTACTAATGTTTTACAATGAGGAACAAACACATCATGACATGATATACGATGCACTAGAAGAAAGAGACAAAACTTACTAACAACCCAACATATATACTTCCCCAGACTTAAATCATTCATTGTCCTAATTAAACCAAATATCAAATATAAAGGAGGTTTGAAGTGAGTGAAATTACTAAGTGATGCGCATCAAACGTTTGAGTCATTCATCTGCTAAAGTCACCCCTCATCTAGTAGTCGCGCTCCTCATAATCTTTGAATCCTTTTAGGCACGGTCATCCTTCCTTTTCTCTCATCTCCTTCCACGCTCATGGCAGATGCCATGGAGAGCTCGTAGATTCCTGAAATGAAACAAAACAAAATATTAAAAACTACGAAACAAAGGAAAAACCTAATTGAAAAGGAAAATAGAAACTTGTATTGTCTCCCAAGAAGCGTTTATTTATGGTCATTAGCTCGACCACTTATTAGGTTTATCGATTAAGTGTCTTCTAAACCTCGCTCTTACCGGAGTGAGATACCTTCGGACTTTCTTGCCAAGAGTTCTTGGTCTTTCATCAATTATGCTCATCCTCAAAGGCTCGTTACAAGGCTGTCTATGTGATTGTTATGAAAAATATTTCTTACCACCAACATGCTCACGAAAAAGTTGATTAGTAGCTTCAGATATATCAAATAAAATCTTACCATCATTAATCATCAAAGAGAGTAAATCATCGAACATGAGTTCAAAGGTGGGTAGGAAAGGCTCTAGCTCATGTGGTGGTGTCACTAAAAGAAATGATTCTTGTGATTTTGCCTCCACTATACAAGTCTCTACACTTCCATTATTAACCAATTCAATTCCTACAACATCCATAGTTTCAAATGATGGTGCCTTTAAAAGAAGTGATTCTTGGTCATTGCTCCTATAGTACAAATCTCTACACTTTCATCCACAACATCATATGCGGGACAAAATATACTATCATCAACATCAGCAATTGGATAATCAACAACATCGAAGACACAACTAAATCTTCTTTTTCAAATGATTCTACAGTGCCTTCATCCTCTTCGTCCTGGTTATTTTGAATTGCCATATAATTTCCCCACTTGACTTGTAATTTGTGAAACCTGATGCACATATCAATCGTATGTCTTGTTGTTTCGCACATCTCATAATACATTTATTGTGGTCATTGAAGGTAGTTAGGGAGGATGCCACATTTTGTTCCACCTGATCGATATGCAAGATCAAAAATTATCGGACAATCTTTGACATCATGTCATCTTACACCACAAATTTCATAATAAATGTCAGAAAATATCACAGCATCCAATAGATTAAACCAATGAGTTTGATCATCCATCTTGCTCATAAAAAAAAATTTACCCACCTGAAAGAGAAAGATCCGAAAGGCATAAAATGAAATGCAATAGTAAAGAAGAAAAAAATCTAAATTAACTAAATCACTAATCAATTAATATTAATCAAAATAATCTCCGACAACGACGCCAAAAACTTGATATGGGAAATCGCAAGTGTATGATTCTATCGTCATATAATAAAAAGATCGAATCCGGACTGTTAATTAAACACTAATTGAATTCGTAAAGCTAGTTATCTAGACAATCTAGGGTTGTTGAAGTCACGAACTAGAACTTAAGGAATCGAGAGAGACAGAGAGAGGGAGAGAGAGAATTGAGAGGATTGAGAGAATTTGAGAGTGAAAGAGAGAGTGAGCAAGATCATCGAGAGAGTGAATTGATTGGAGGAAATGATTTTAAGACTTCGGTTTCATCTCATTGATTGTAAGCACCTAATCGTTTAGTTTCCTCTCATCAATGGCTATTTATGTTGGTACACTATCCTATGTATCCGATGTGAACTTTTGGAATTACAACGGCGTTTAAATTCCAATTATCCTCTACCTTCAAAGAGATAGAGTTAGGGGTTGTTTTCCTAAGGAGATCCCTGTCACATGATCCCATAACCCCGAGATGCCTACTTTTACTGTATGCCTACGAATTAGAATGGATCGGTTAAGATCTAAGACAATCTATTACTCCTCATGACATACCGATCTATTTTCGTAGTCGACTCTCCACATCTGGGGTTTTACGGGTCAAAAGATTGAATTCTCCTTTCAGTCCTTCCCCAAATCCTCGTGGGATACAAATCTTGTATTTTTGGCATCAAAATCGTGTACACAGTAGGTCCGGACCATAAACAAGCATTTCATCAAATAGAAAATATGCAAACTCTATAGATTCAAACAAAAGAGGTTTTTATATATCAATAGAGCTACTCCCTAATTCTAGAATCAAGAGTCTATTTTATTGCAAGGGAATTACAACACAAAGACAATGAAATAAGCATTCTTACAATCCAAAATAGAGAATTGAGAGAAAGAAATGCTCAGCGATATTTGTAGAAAATGTCTTCGGAAGGAATCCTTGCTCCGAAGGTGAATGAATCACCTTGACGGAAGAAGAAAGTTGCTCTAGAATTTCCCCAAGAGGGGGAAAACCCTTTCGAAGGAAGGGAGCGGAGCCCCCGGTCCAAAATGAGTCAAACAAGGGTTTGCTTAGCCCTTTTATATCTCCCCAAACTTTCCAGATCTGCCCCCTTGGTTGGGTTTCGCCCAAACCCGTTTTTGACTCCTTAGATAAGGTTTTCTCGAGTTGGACTTTAAATCAAAGTTGTAGATGTTGAAATTATCTTCAATTTGACAGGCCGAATGCCCCGAAAATCCAACCAAGTCAAAAGTTATGACCGTTTTAAGATTGGTCTGCAGTGCTGAATCGAATGCTGACACGGGTTGTGCCCGCCAACCCGAGGGGTCCGTGTCGGGCACTGTATTGGCTTAAAAATTGGCCATGATCGTGCCAAATTGGCACGGCTAGCCCTTGGGAAACATCTGAGCTGTGGCACAAGTGGCGACACGGACCGGGCCGGCTAGCACGACCAGCGGTGGTGAGTGCAAAACAAGTCCGAGAATGGGCACGGCCCGTGCCGGCTGGCACGAGCTGCTCGTGGCGCTGCTAGAGAGGCCTGGAAAAGGGGCAAAGGGCGTGTCGACTGGCATGACCCTCATGTCAAGCACTATAGACTCTTGGACTCATCTTGAAAAATGGTCTTTGAAACCCATTTTAGCTCATTTTCGCGTCCTATCAATGAAAACAAACAAAAGTAGCTCTCCGAACTAGAAAATAACAAAATAAAACACAAATAGACTAAAACATGTGATATATACACTAGAAATAAGATAAAATATGTGTCAAACTAAAATAAAAACCATATATAAAATACACACATCAAGCTGATCCTTGATGTAATCCTATATTTATTAAAAATGCTTTAGTTAATCCGTCTGAAGTCTTCACTCTGGATATCCTTAATTAGGTCAATAGATGTTACGCTAACACCTCTCTTTTAAAAAATTCTCCAAATAAATTTTCTTAGACTCTATCATAAGTTTTTTCTAAGTCAATGAATATTATGTATATATCTTATTTTTGCTCCCGATACTTTTCAATTAATTACCTAAGAAAATATAAAACTTTTATTATCGACCTTCGAGGCATGAACCCAAATTAATTTTCAGTCGTGGTCTCCTTCTTAATTTTTTTTCTTTTCCAAAATTTCATAATATGACTCATTAGTTTAATACCTCTATAGTTTAAATAATTTTGTACGTCTCTCTTGTTCTTATATAAAGAAACTAGAGTACTTATCATCCATTGAACATACATTTTTTCATTTTCAATACTACAACAATAACAACCAAGCTTTATCTCAGTATGTGGGATTGACTATATAGATCCTTTTACGTCATTGGGCTCTATCCCCTACTATATCATCATTTATACTTAAATAAATTTTATCTTATTTTATTATTGCTAACCAAGTCTTGTTTGGTCTTCCACTTCCTCGTTTGATGTGTGTATTTGTCATAGTTTCACTTAACCAAGTCATGCTCGTACCATCTCAAACGTATCTCTCAGAATTTTCCCTCAATAGATGTTACTCTGACTTTCTCTCTAATGCTCTCATTTTTTATTTTATCCATTCTCGTATGTCCACACATCCACCTTAACATCCTCATCTCTACAACTCTCATCTTCTGCTTATGTACTCGAGTCATAGCCCAACATTCAGCTTCATACATAGCAAGTCTAACTGTTATTTTGTAAAACTTTCCTTTAAGTTTTAGAGGTACTTTACGATCACATAAAACACTCGACGCTCTCTTCCATTTTAATCATCCTTCTTGTATTCTATGTAAGACATCTCTCTCAATCCCTCAATCATTTTACAAAAATGATCCTAAATACTTAAAGCTCTTAGTTCCACACAATTCGTTATCTTCTATCTTAACAATTGTCTCATTACGTCTAATATTATTAAACTTAAATTTCATATATTTTGTCTTTATTCTATTAAGTCTAAAACCTTTTACTTCTAGTGTTCCCACTTGTATTCTTTTGTTTTCAATATCATGTTAAATAATTTTATAAGTCATTTAATAACTTGTTTCCCTAGACACTTCCATACCTCTATCGAAATATCATCGGATCCAACGATTGTTTTATTGTGCATCCCATTTAAAGGTTGTTTTACTTTTGAAGTTTGAATTCTACAAAAAAAATTTAAATTTCTATACTCATTTGACCTCCTTAATTTACCTAAGTTGTTGTATTTATCTTTAATATATTTTATTTGAGTAAGATCTCTTATCTTCCTTTCTCTCACTTTAGCCATTTTATAAATGTCTCTATCCCTTCTTTTATATCCAATTTTTGATATAATCGTTCAAAAATTTTATTTTTACTTCATTCACTATTTTCTTAGCCTCTTTCTTGACTAATGTATATTTTTTTAAGTTTTCCTCGTTCTTAGAAATATATAATTGTTGTTCGTTTTTTCTTCACTTTCTCTTGTACTTTCTCATTCCACTATTAAGATTTCTTACGTGGAGCATGCCCCTTTAACTCACCGAATACACTCTTAGTTATTAGTTTCAAGTTTCAACTTTGATATCATCTTATCTCGTGTCGTATTAGGGTCACCATATATTTCCCCTAACGTTTATACTCCTCCAACTTTCTCCTTAAATATGTTTCACTTTCCACCCTTTAACTTTCACCAATTAATTCTAGGAGTCGTATATATTTTCTTTCTATTGATACTATGTTTGAGGCATATATCCAACACTACTAACTTATGTTGAGTAGTTAACCTTTCTCCGTGAATGACCTTGCAATCTTTATAAATTTTTCTATCTCTCTTTCTAATTATAATAAAGTCAATTTGTGATTTGTTATTCTCACTGTTAAACGTGATCAAGTGTTTTTCTCTTTTCTTAAAATATGTATTAGCTAATATAAAGTCATATGCTATCGCAAAATCCAATATAGTTTTTCTTTATTCATTTCTTGTTCCAAACCCATAACCTCCATGTATCCTAACATATTCTTCTTTTTGCACTCCGACATGCTCATTTAGATCGCCTCCTATAAAAATTATTTCATTTAGCGGAATATTTTGCGATACTTCATCTAGGTCGTTTGGTAGTTTCATCTAATCTTACTTGAGGTGCATATATGCTAATTATGTTTATAGTTTCTTTTGTCATTATTATCTTGAGAGTTATAATTCTATCCCTTTTCTAACTACTCCTACAACTTCATCCTTTAACGAACTATCTACAACAATACTCACTTCATTTCTTATTTTATTCCTATGTACCATAACTTAAAACACGAGTTATCTATCATCTGTCTTTTCGCCTACCTATTTTATTTCTTATACACACAAAATACTAATTCTTCTCATAATAATCGCATCTACTACCTCCATTGCTTTACCAATTCCTAATACTATTAATTTTTTTATAATATTTGTTCTAATCCAACCTATGGTGTGAAAACTCTTGTCTATTTAACACTACACCTAAGTTTTCATGGAGATATAACAGTCATTGCCGATATATTACAGTCGGACCCTGCAACGCGAACTCTTGCAAATTTAACACTACGCATGAGTTCTCATGGAGATGTAGCGGGTCAACGTCACAATCGGACCCTATAACGCGTTCCTTACGAAGAACATCCTAATATTAGCATAATAATTTAATGAATCATTTATTGAAATTTATCATAGTTTAACGTTGGCTGACAACTTAATGCAACCCTCCTCCTTTATCTAGGATTGGGACGGTGATAGGCGGAGTTTACTAAACTATATAAAAAAACTTGTATAAAATAAATTCATGGAATAATTGATTTTAAAATTTTAAAATAATTGTTAAAATTTTTCAAAAAAAAAAAAAATTAAATAGTTTAAGAATAATTTTAAATATTTTTGTTTTTTTCTTAGATTGATTAGAGATTTCAAATAATTTTTTAAACATATTTAAAAGTTCTTAATTTTTTTAAAGTAATTATTAAAAAATTTAAAAATACACATTAAGAATTATATATTATTTTTTAACATAATATTAATTAATATTTATTTTAATTAATTAATTATAACAATATAGCAAATATAATTATATTTAATTATATATATTAAATTTATCATTCTGCCTATCGACCGACACCAACAGACAAGGTTTGAAATCTCATATTATAAAAACAATTAAAATATATAGTTCTGATAAATCACAGAAACTCTATATGGTACCAAAAGTTCAAAATCTCAAATTGTGCCGTAATTTCGATATTTGACTAGAAAGACATTTTTCCACGATGCTCCAATGCATGGTGCCAATCTCGAATTGTGCCATAATTTCGATTAATTTTTTTTCCTCCTTTACTCCTTTATGTATCTACGAGAGTAAACAGACAAAAAAAAAACCTTGACCTCTTAAGGATGGTTAATCTTTTCCCATCATCATCCATCCATGAGACAAACAAAGAAAAAAAGACCTCTTAAATGATGGTTATTTTTTTCTTTCTTTCATTGATATAGGTTAGTAGAAGAAAAAAAACTCTACATAGAGGAAACAAATTTTTAGAAAAAATAAAAAAATAAATATAATATAACTACTAACCTTAATATACTATTGTAAATTAAATTATTTATATATTGTTGACGGGTGACTCATGAAGGCCAATACGAGAGATGTCACGGATGAAAAACTGGAATCAACGGAAAAATCTATTATGATTTTTCCGTAACATAATTCTATTATAATTTTTTGTAACAAAATTTTCTTACAATTTTTCAATCTGTTTTGACATAGTAAAATTTGAGCACTATTTATAGGGATAATTTAAGTCTATTGTATAAGGGTTTTATAAAGAGAATTATAATAAAGCTTCAGTCGTTTCGTGGAGTAGGCACGCCGCCAAACTACGGTAATTCTTCTCCCTCTTCTTCTTCTTCCTCTTCCTCGTGTTTGCTCTTTCTTGTGCGTCTGTTTCGTTGCTCAGTGTGATCTCTTTCTCTCTTCCTCTTCTTCCGCGTTAAAGGTTAAGAGGTGTTGCCCCTATTTTTGCAATAATTGATATCAAAGAGAGGTTTTGATGGATTTCTTCAACATATCGAGAACGTCTTCTGCGAAGTTTGATATGGTGAAGTACGGAACCAGAAACTTTGGATTATGACAGAGGAGGATCAAGGACTTGTTGGTGCAACAAGGCATGGTGAAGGTGCTAGAAGAAAGGAAACAGGAAAGTATGGAGAGACCGGATTGGGAAGAACTTCAGGCGAAGGCAGTGGCAACAATCAGGCTTTGTCTTACAGATGATGTGATGTATCATGTCAGAAACGAGGAGTCACCGGTGAAAGTTTAGTAAAAGCTGAAAAATCAATACATATCAAAGTCATTAACATATAAACTGCATCTCAAACAAAAGTTATATGGGCTGAAGATGACATAGG
This sequence comes from Hedychium gardnerianum, assembly GCA_038050645.1. NCBI lineage: Eukaryota > Viridiplantae > Streptophyta > Magnoliopsida > Zingiberales > Zingiberaceae > Hedychium > Hedychium gardnerianum. The sequence goes on along the minus strand of JBBUKS010000001.1, from coordinate 3,798,369 downwards.
AAATCGATCTGAACCAACACATCAACGTATTCAACCAAATCGTGAGTGATTTGAGGCAGATTGATGTGAAGATCGAAGACGAAGACAAGGCGCTGATGTTACTGAATTCTCCACCTTCAACTCCTACGTATGAGAATTTGGTTACTACTTTGATTTGGGGTAAATAAACTTTTAAATTGGAGGAGATGGTGCGTTGCTAGATTTTCATCAAAAGAAGAAAATAAGCGACGAAGTTTCTTAAGAGAATAACTTATGGTAAATAGCAACAAAAAGCATGGTAGAAGCAAATCTCGACATGGATTGGACAACGACAACAAGGCTTGTTCTAAGTCAAGAAGGAAGAAGGTAATCACGTGCTACATGTGTGGAGGAAAAGGTCATATGAAGAGTGTCTAGAGATGAAAAAGAACGTTACAAATAACAAAGATAGTTCGACGAAATCTGCAAATATTGTTGAAGAGGAATATTCAGAGAGCGGTGACAGAAATATGTTATCAGTTTTATCGTGTTCGGAGCAGCTTACAAATGCATGAATCTTAGATTTTGCGTGTTCATATCACATGACACCAAATAAGAAGTGATTTGACACCTATAGGCAATTGATTCTAGTTTAGTGTTGATGGGGAATGATGCATCTTGCAGAATCATTGGCACAGGAAACGTCAGAATCAAGATGTCTGATGGTGTGATTAGAATCTTATGTGATGTCAAACACATACCAAATCTGAGGTAGAATTTAATCTCATTAGGTACACTGGATGATATTGATTGTAGTTACAAGTGAGCAGGATGATGAAGGTTAGCAAGAGAACTCTGACGGTAATGAAATAGCAAAAGATAGCAGGGAAAATCTATAAGTTGGTAGGGACTATGATTGTTGGTGGAGTTGTCGCGGTGGAATCTGAATCAGAAAGTAGTCTCGTAGCATATGCAGCTAGGGCATATGAGCGAACATGGGATGCTAGAACTTCACAAGAGAGATCTATTGAAGGGAGTTAAGACGTGCAAACTTGAATTCTACAAATTTTGTTGAAAAACAGAGCAAGGTGCAATTCAACACAGCAACACAAGACGGAGGGAATTCTAGACTGCGTACACAAGGATCTCTGGGGACCGGCTAATGTAGCATCACGTAGAGGGCACTTGTACTTTGTGATACTCACAAAGGTCTGGGTATACTTTATGTGACAACAAGTCAGAAACTTTTTCGAAATTCAAACTGTGAAAAACTGAAGTGGAAAACCAAACCGGAAGAAAAATTAAATGTCTTGGGTCAGACAATGGGACTGAGTACACGAATTCAAAGTTTTAGAATTTTATGAGCAGTATGAAATTATGAGACATTTCTCGATTCGCAAGACACCACAACAGAACTGTATGGCGGAAAGGTTGAACAGGACAATCATAGAGAAGGCAAGATGTCTTAGGCTGAATGCAGGGCTAGCAAAAAAATTCTGAGCAGAAACGGTTAACATGGCATGCTATCTGATTAATAGATCACCAAGAGCAGTACTAGAAAGCAAAATATCAGAGGTGTAGACAGGAAATCCAGTGGATTACTCTCATTTTCAAGTTTTTGGATGTCCAGCCTATATATACATATCTAGTGAAGAAAGATCAAGATCAAAGCATAGTCAAAGCAATGTATTTTTCTAGGATATCAAAAAGGAGTTAAAGGCTTTAAGCTGTGAGATCCTAAGATAAACAAAAATGATAATAAGCAAAGATGTAATGTTTGACGAGAAAGTCATGTTACAACATACTCAGTAGAAGGAAACACCACAAAACAGTAGTAAGGAGAAAGACCATGTTGTGCAGGTGGAGCTAGAGACTCATGACTCTGATGATACTAGCTCGGGGTACACGGAGCATCACACTATAGCGGGAGGCAGGACGAGATAAGTCATAAAGTCACTGACTATATACGGATTCGAGGACTTAGTATCATAAGAACAAAACTTGTGATCTAGTGGAGCTTCCTAATAAAAAACGAGTTATAAAGTACAAATGAGTTCAAGAAAAAGGAAAGAGAAGTAAAGTTCAAGACTCGATTGGTAACAAAGGGATATTCATAGAGAAAGAGAATTGACTATGATGAGATTTTCTCTCCAGTAGTGAGAGACATACGTCAATCTGTTGACTTTGGTGGCACATCATGATTTGCGAGCAAATGGATGTGAAGACGACGTTTCTTAATGGAAATTTAGAGGAGCAGAGTTTTATGTCACAACCTGAAGGATTTAGTGAGCCCGAGCAAGAGCGATTGGTTTGCATGTTGAAGAAATTACTTTATGGATTGAAGCAATCTCCTAGGCAATGGTATAAATGTTTTGATTCATATATGACTCAAAATGACTATAGGAGATGTGAGTACGACTGTTGCTTATATGTAAAGAGTCTGAAGGATGAATCACTTATTTTCTTATTACCATACATCGATGACATGCTAATTGTTGTAAAGAAAAAGAAAGAGGTTGATAAATTGAATGGGCTGCTGAGCAAAGAATTTGACATGAAGGATTTTGAGCGAAGCCAAGAAGATTTTTGGGATGGAGATTCACAGAGATAGGGTTACAAGGAGATTATGGTTGTCTCAACGTAACTATGTGGAGAAGGTGCTAGATAGGTTCAACATAAATAATACGAAGACGGTGTGCACACAGTCGCATCACTTCAAGTTATCCAATACACAATGTACAAGAATGGATGAGGAGATCCAAGAGATGTTAAAGGTTCCATATGCTAGTGCAGTTGGTTGTCTAATTTATGTCATGGTTTGTACGAGACCAAATTTAGCGCAAACAGTTAGTACGGTGAGTAAATTTCTCTCAAATCCTGATCGACTGCATTGGGATGCAATGAAGTGAATTTTCAGATACTTAAGCAATACAACTAATTATGACATTATGTTCCGTAGATAATCGGAAGATTCTTCAATGTCAAGATACATGAATGCAAACTATTCAGGAAATCTAAATAATAGGAGGTCTACTACAGGATATGTGTTCACTATAGCGGGAGGACCTATCTGTTAGAAGTTGATGATACAACCTATAGTTGCATTATCGACTACGGAATCGGAGTACATGGTTGTAGCTGAAGCAGCGAAGAAAGTTTTATGGCTTACAGAGTTGATCGGAGAACTGGGGGTTCAGCGAAGTGGAGTCAAGTTGCTGTGTGATAGTCAGAGTGCTATCTATTTGGCGAAAAATCAGGTGTATCATATGAGAACAAAGCATATTGATGTGAGGTATCACAAGATCAAAGAGTTGTTTGCTTTCGGAGAAATTCAACTTGAGAAGGTCCACACTGCAGACAATGTTGTTGGAAGTCGATGATACAACGTATAGTTGCATTATCGACTACAGAGTCGGAGTACATAGTTGTAGCTGAAGCAGCAAAGGCAATTTTATGGCTTACAGAGTTGATCGGAGAACTAGGGGTTCGGCGAAGTGGAGTCAAGTTGCTATGTGATAGTTAGAGTGTTATCTATTTGACGAAAAATCAGGTGTATCATACGAGAACAAAGCATATTGATGTGAGGTATTATAAGATCAGAGAGTTGTTTACTTTCGGAGAAATTCAACTTGAGAAGGTTCACACTGCAGACAATATTGCAGATAGGTTGACAAAACCAGTCACAGAGAAATTGCTTAAACTTGATCCTTGTCTCTAGATGCTAGAGGAAGAAAGCCCAAACCCAGAGATCCAGGTAGAATTTTGCTCAAATACTCGTGTTCTTCGAAGGGATGAATATTCGCCAAGGTGGAGTTAGTTGATGGGTGGCCCATATCTGAGTGAAGGTCAATGCGAGAAATGTCACGAATGAAAAACTAGAATCAACAGAAAAATTTTGTTACGGTTTATCCATAACAGAATTCTATTATGGTTCTTCCGTAACAGAATTCTATTACGGTTCTTCCGTAACAAAATTCTATTACGATTCTTCCGTAACAAAATTCTACGATTTTTCTGTATGTTTTGATATGGTAAGGTTTGGGCACTATTTATAAGAATCATTATAAACCTATTGTATGAGGACTTTGTAGAGAAAATTCTAATAAAACTTCGGTCATTTCATGGAGTAGGCACGCAATCGAATCACGATAACTCTTCTTCTTCTTCTTCTTCTTCTTCCTCGTGTTTGCTCTTTCTTATGCGTCTTTGTCTCGTTGCTTCATGCGATCTCTTTCTCTTCTTCCACGTTAGAGGTTAAGAGGTGTTCCCCCTATTATTGCAACAATATATAAATTTGGTTTAATTTTAAAAAGATCAAAATAAATCTAAATTAAATCTAGTTAAAACTTGATTTCGCCATGTCTACTTTACGGACTTTAGTTTACCTAAATAGGCATTTACTTGATAAATATCAAATATTTTACGAGGTAATATCAAAACTTAAATTCAACGTTCAACATTTTAAATATAACTCAATAATAACCATCTATAACAATTAAATATTAATAAAAATATTTTTAATTAATATTTTATATTTAAAAAATACAAAAACAATATCAACACAGGCACGATCAGTATTGAAATTATATTGTTTTGATCGTAAACCAAACTTTAGCATGACTCTAAATTTTAAATCTTGATTAATACTTTAACATTTTTTATTAAAATTGATAAATATTAAACTGATAATAAATGTAGTATTGGTAATTTTTAAATTGATCAATTAAACATTAATTTTAACTCAATTCAATTAAAATTTATTAACTAAAGTGATATATATATATATATGATTATCACTTTAGTTAATAAATATATATGTGTGTGTGTTATTAATGCTTGATTAATTAAAACTATATAAATTTTAATTGAAATTGATATAATAATTTTAATTAAAACTCGGATTTTTTAGTTAAGATCCGTAACTTTCTCATGATTTCACAATTTTAGGTTACCATCATCGCTCCCTCTACCTCCTCTCCAAGATTTTGCGAGCGATCATCAACAATTTGCTGATGATCACTAGCAATTGATTCCTTTGACTCTTTCGACTATAAATTTGACTTGGATTGTTACTAAAGAGTCAACACTTCCCGTCGTCATCCCTTACCGATCGTCACCAATAGCCTCTTGTCGATGCTCGCTAGTAAGATCTTCAATCTTGAGAGCACTGGATACATCGGTGATTAATATAACGAGGATGAAGATGATAAATAACTCCTTTCTTTTTATGATGCAAAAGCAACCCTTAGATTGCTTCTCAACATCCACATTTTTTGCTTCATATAATTCTATCGTTAAGAAATCTCTTTTATGCACATACTTCAAAAATTCTTGATAATGTAAAAGCATCCACAATTGAGGCACATTGTGGAATTCTTGAAAAATTCTGAAGCACTTCTCTATTTGTGAATTCTTCTCCAATGCTCATTAACCCATTGATCAACTTTTTATACCTTAAATGCATTTGAATAGTGCTCTCTGCATCCCTCATCTTGAAAGTGTTGACTTAGGTTCTCCAGAAGTCTCTCTTAGAAACCTTTGAGGCGGATGTGTCCTTATGCAATTCTATAAACTTTTCCCATAATTTCTTTTAGTCCCAATCTTATTTAACTCTTGTGTAGGGAGTACATTTGTTTAAGGCAATTTGTGTCTTTGCATTCGCTGAATACTCTTCACTTTATTTCTTGCTCCATCTTGCCAAATTGATCAAATCTCCATCTTGATCGAACACAGCATCATATCTGCCATATCAAAATCAATCCAAAAATACACTTTTATCTTTTACCTACATGAATTAAAATCCGCTTCAAGCTTCACTGGTAAAAAATGTATGTGAAGCATTATCGAAGTTAATTAATCCCTCAAATAAGAGTACCCTCATTCCTCTATCAATTGTAGTCAGTTTAAAAGTATGTTCGAGTAATTCAACATGAGCTTGGTACGGGTGGTGAATAAATGGTAACCTAAAATAAAAATTTCTTGCCAATATAAAATTAATCAAGCTTGTTAGTTTGCATAAGATGCTTGTATGCAAGTTGTATCAATATGTATTCGTAGCAGAAACAATATAAATGAAAGAATACAATGCTAACTTGCACCATGACATAAAAGACACTTGAACATTTGCTTTTAAAAAAGTAAACTTACATAAAAATATACTCCAAACTTTGCTGATGAATTATACTAAGGACTATACTAGTTTGCTCGACACTACCCGCCAAAATATGAGTCACACCCGGCATAGACACTAGATCAAGTTGAACGCAGACAAGGCAATGCCCACTTGTTGGACCAAGCCTACACTCGTTTATGAGTTAGGGAAATTTTCAACGATAAAAAATCTGGAAAAAAAATAACTAAATTATTTAAGATATTTCGGTAAATTTTAGCCTAAAATATCAAATTGACCTAAAAAAATATTAAAAAATCTTAAAAATTTCCTATAACCACCTAAAATTTACTTTAAAATTCCAAAAAAACCAAAAACTTTTTTATACTTTTAGATTTTTTTTCTTATTTTTGAATATTTTTTTTCTAAATTTTTAATATTTTATATTTTTTTGTTTCTTTGATATTTTTATATTTTACTATTTTTATATTATTTAATTTCTATATTTTAAAATCATTCTCAACCAACAAAACAAACTTAGGCCTAGGCCATCATTAGCATGACTCAACTAGGTCTATGCTCGTGCCAAGAAAGAGAGGTGTGATTAAGGTTTAAAAAATTTCGTCCTTTAGTTGGAACGATAGTATTTCGGTATCGTGTCGACGTTTCGATACATAGTGACGGTGATGGATTGAAAGTTGAAGGAGGTAAAGCAAAAGTAGACATTGTTTGTGCTGAGTGATGACGTTGTTTGTGTCGAGTGATATCGAATTTTAGTAATTTAGTAGACCAATACGTTTCAACCATTTCCCCAACACGACACCAGATTTCAATCCATAGGTGCGATATCATAAGCCACGCCTATCACGACCCGTGATGACATATCGTGTTCATCCCAATACCAAGTGTCATGTTCGGCCCAATACAACGTGTCGTGTTCGGCCCGATACAATTACATCTAAATAAGCCAGCAAGCCCGTGTCATACTTGATTTGGGCAAGATTCTTTGACATTGTACAACAACAACAACCGAGCCTTATCCCACTATGTGGGGTCGGCTATATGGATCATTTTACGCCATTGAGCTCTATC
>JBBUKS010000001.1:3760106-3771101 GCA_038050645.1 Hedychium gardnerianum | reverse complement strand
ACCTTATTTTTGTTGGTGCTCCTTTACATTTAGTCAATCCTTAAATCACATGTACATCTTCAATGCATTTTCCTTCAGATGACTCCTCTTCTCGTTAAGACCCTACTATCTACACTAAAATAAGACTTCGTGATGCATATATATATGTTGTCCGACTCCTGTGTTGGTACTGGAAGCACCAGCTAATCGAACATATATTTTGATAGATGATAAAAGTTCAAAGTTAAGGAATGTTATGATATAATAAGTTTGACTTAGTATGCAGGAAGCTCAAAGTTAAGGAAATTGGGCAGAAGTCATAGGGGTCAAGGATACTAGGCGAAAAGCCCTAGGGGTCGAGGACACTAGGCGGAAAGTCCTGGGGGTCGAGGACATCAGGCAGGAGTCTAGATTGGTTGAGGTTCGACTTTTAGCGGGAAGTCCCGGAGGTCAAGGTCAGATGCTAAGCAAAAAGTCTAAACAAGTCTAGAGGACCAAATATTTGGCAACAAGTACATTTTCCTGAGAGGAGTAGGTGAGGACACGTTCCCCATTGAGGGAACAGTAGACGTCGGTTTGACCTAGAGTTTCATTGAAAACTCAAAAGTCAGAATCGGATAGTCCCGAGACTGTTAAACTTAACTTATTCATTCATGTTATATTTTCTATACTAACAATGTGATGCAGGAAAGATAAGCCTGAAAAAGATGAACCAGACGCTTGGAAGGGATCCAGGTGCCCTAAGCCGATTCAGGTGCCTCAAAGATATTGAGGCGCTTCAATCACTTCGGCGTGAAGAAGGATGAGGTGGCAACTCCTGGTTGGTCGGCGCACATCAGCAACCAGGCGCCTCAAAGGGATTGAGGCGCCTGGGTTGGATAGACTCGAGCAGAGTCACGCTGCGACTAGAAATCGCCACGTCAATAACCGAGGCGCCTCAAAAGAATTAAGGCACCTAGATGAGTCAATAAAAGAGGGACTCAACCAGCAACTTCGTACAATAAGACACTACGACTTTCGTACTCACGCGTTGCTCCGAAAACTACTCTACGATGCCATAACACTATTCCGACAACTAACGCTCAAGTTACTACATTCCTCAAGTTGTCGGTATAATTATTTTTAAGTTTCTTGCACTTTGTATTCAAGATCTTTGTAATCTTTGGACTGATAGTAAATTGCCCAATGAAAGTACTCATACGAAAAAGTAAAAAGCAACCGTTCGGTTGTGAACCAAGTAAAAAGAAAGTCTTAGTATTATTTATGTTATCATTTTCGCTGTGTTAATTTGTGTTTTACGAAAAAGTAAAAAAGTCACGGACGCTATTCACCCTTTCTCTAGCACTGTTCACCAATCCTACAACCTATACTTGACTGAGAGGGAGGCGCTCATGTGGGCCCATCTGCCACATGGGCGCCCCTCTTAGTCGCGCATGGGAGTCGCACACGGGAGTCGGCTAGGGTATCATTACCACCCCCTCTCTCTCTATATATATATACTTGAATTTGTCTAAGATTTTATAATTTTTAGAAGAACTTTAGTAGAAATTAAGCTTGTTTAGCTTAGTATGACATTCAATATCTAACTCCACTAGGCTCACTTAGAATGAGCATTAACGCCACTAAAACTCTAATAAAATGTGCTTGTTATGGCTTGACTTTGGTGATGTGCCCATCAGAAATTATGAGGATTAAAAAGGAGATTATTAAAAATAAATATTAAAATTGGAGAAATCAATGGGAAATTACAGAGAGCATGAATTTAGAGAATGAGAAAATAAGTTGAATGGAGCATGAACTATATTAAGTTGAGTTGATCTAACTTGTCTATGCGATAATGGTATAATAATTAGGTTTTTTAATAAATAATCAAGTGATTTAAGATTTAAATATAAATTATGATGTACTATAATTTTTTTTTAATGAGAAACAGTCTAAACATACTAACCATCTAAATGAATTTCTATTAACACTTCTTGATAAATTTTTTTTATGAATTGAATTGATCATTTCAAATTTAGTGTTATCAAATTAATTATTTTTGTTGAGTTAACCTAAGTTATGAGCAATCGTCTCAATTTACACTTTTTTTTTAAGTTGGCGCGTATCCGGCTTCTCTCAATTTACAATGTTGACCCTTCTTTAGATGACACATTGTGTGTCAATTTTACGATATTTTATTGAAGTAATTTAATTTTATATAAAATTTATAAAATTAAATGAAGCATATCTAAAGCAAAGCAAATAAAGAGATACATTTTCAACCATACAAACACATCTGCACAAAATATATGACCAAATAAAAATTATATTTTTTCTAAAATAACATCTTCCTTTTTAAAACCAAGTACAGATCTTTATATAGAAAAACAAGTTTTTTTTGTTCTTCTCATTCTCTTCTTTAGGCCATGTCTTTGTTCAAAATTGGCTTCACAACAAGCATATATAACTTCTTTAGGACATAAATATGAAGTTAAATATAATCTCTTCATTCTTTTTTTTTTTTTTTGACCATTCTAGCATAGCGCAAGCCCGAACGCTAGGTCAGTTGAGTCGAGCCCAATTTTTTTAACATTTAAATGTTTACTTTTAAAAAATGAAAATTGACAATAAATTTTAAAAATAGAACAAATGCTATTTAAAATAACATTTTTAAAGGAAATAAATATTGAGCTCGATTCTTTGTCAAGCACATCCCAAATTCATGTCGCGCCAATCCTGCCTTAGCGAGTTGTGTAATTTCCTCTCATAGCTTTATTGGGCTTGGGCCCAATATGGCCCAACCCATTTGTGGCCCTGAACAATTCAATTCTTTTATTAAGCTAGGCACAACCTAATTTCGTATCGTGTCAATCACTACTTGCAATCATTTAAGGGAAATAAAAACTTGTCCATGATAAACTTTTCGACCATGACAATCCAACCTCTTTGATGAATGGTCCCTTGAAAGAGGTTCAGCGAGGTGATTATAAATTGATTGATCGATTAAAGTACCCAAAAAGAATTTTAAAAAGCTCCATAGAGTTCTATTATACGGTCGTTCTTTTGTTGATACTTTACACTCCTTGTGTAAAGGAATGGAAAATTTTCAAAACTCTAAAAGCGACTTAAAATGATAATTTCTAAAAGTCCTCACAAAAATTAAGATACTCGCGCATCATCATTAATTCCTAAGCAATTAAATTTGTTATTTTATTTTTAAATTTTATGGAGAATTGATAGAACTATTTTAAAATAAAAATGTATCACGTTTTCCAATCCATCAACATTCACTTTGTTTCTTCTAATCATAAGCCACATTGGTGAGAATTTTACAATTTTCAAGTGAAAAGATGGCTAAGGGGTAACATTTTTAGGAGACTAGTTATCGATAATGTTAAAAAGCAATATTGTGTGATAAAAAAATAAATAACTAACCGAACAAGAATGCATCTAAACTTCCGTTGGGCATATACTCATAGATTAATATCCTCTCCCCTCTTTGAATGCAACAGCCAAGAAGGCGAACAAGGTTTTGATGTTGTAGCTTAGCAATTATCACTACTTCATGTTTGAACTCATTGATGCCTTGTGTGGATGTTTGGGATAGCCTTTTTACAGCTATCTCTTGTCCATCAACCAACTTCCCCTGAAATATATCACAATATTTCACATTGTAATTTTGTTGGTGTTCTATGTTTACATTCTTATAGAGACTTGGTTATACCTTGTAAACCGGACCAAATCCACCTTGACCCAGCTTGTTCTCTGCTGCAAAATTGTTTGTTGCAACTAAAACTGTGTCCAAGTCAAATAAAGGCAAGTCTAGATCCTTTTCTTCTATTTCTTTAACAACGACGCAGTTGTCTGCAAGTAAATAACAAGATGTGTTATGACATTGAAGAAGCAATGAAAAGGTAGAGAGTGTCGTTAATACTTCTCTTCCTGCGTCTGCAAACACAGAATGCAATACAAACTAGGAGGAAGATAACTAAAGCAGGGACCGCAATCATCACAGCTAAGCGACTCCTTCCAGATGACTGATCTGAAATCACTTCTGTTGGAATACACAGCTTTTATGAGCATTAAAATCGCCTGTTTGTTGAAAATTATTTTTCAAAAAAATGATTGATATACCTGCAAGATCAAAAGCCGCCAGCCTAACATACAAATGTTAAATTGCGGTGTTAATTTTTTTTTGAAAAATAGTAAATAATGATATATTTGGATTTCTGAGTATTGCATAAATTTATATGAGTTGGAATGAGTTCAATCAAAAATTTCTAGGTTCATCAATGAGTTTTGACTGAAACTCATTAATAAACTTAGATGATTTGGACTTTTAAAAAATTAATATATAATGGAAAAGGATAGTACAATGAATGTCTGATTCTGACATTCCTAGGGTAAATATTATGTTAATTATCTTAAAATCATAAATTTTAAAAATCTTCTGATCACTGCGGTTAATGACTTCAAGTTGATATCTCTGGGCATATATAGACTTCGGGATACTTCAGAAACCCTTTGATTGACTTAGAGAGTTTTGATCAGACTCATTTCAAGTGCTATATATTTTTGAAGTGCCCCAAAGTTTATATGTGCCCAGAGATATTAACTTAAAGTCATTAACTGTAGTGATCAAAATATTTTCAAAATTTATGACTTTAAGACATTTGACACATACACATAACTTATTGTAGAGATGTTAGAACCAGATATGGACATCATAAATACCTTCATTGTACTACTATCCTTTTCTATTATATGTCAATTGTTCAAAAATCTAAATTATCTAGGTCTATCGACGGATTTCAGTCAAAATTCATTGATAGACCTAGAGAGCTCTAATTGAACTTATTCCAACTTCTATTGATTTATGCAGTATTCTAGAGTCCAAATATGTCATTATTTACTGTTTTTAAAAAATCAACACCATAACTTAATAGACCAGCATTGTCATAGTGCTGATTTGTAGAAATCAGCACCAAGGTGTTGCTGATTTCTACAAATCAATACCAAGGTGGTGCTAATTATTGATGTAATTAAACTGTGATATTGATTTTTAAAAACTAACATCACATTGATTGTTACAGGTAAGAAGAGAGAAAATTTTAATTTAAAAGAAAAAAGAGAGATAAATTATTGCATGAAAAGGAGAGAGGAAAGAAAAGAAAAAAAATCAACTTTGACATAGAGGTAAAACAAGAAAGAGATACGCTTTTTGGATATTTTTAAAACCTAGGATGTCTTTTGAACAATCTGAAATTTGTGGCAGCCCTTTGATAAATCGTTGAATTTAATTAGATTAAACCAATTCAATCAATTTAAAATGAGTTAAGAAATTTTTGAGAAAAATCTATTTTTTTTTCTCTTCCGTTTCACACCCACCACCTTATGCGTAAGCCTCCACGTACTTATTTTCTTTTTCTATCTTCTCCTTCCTTCTCCTTGTTTTTCTCTTCTCCTTCTCCAACAATAACTCTCGTTTCTTCTTCCTCTTCCTCTTCTCAAGAACCGCAATCCTCCTTCTTCCCTTTCTTTTATTATTTTCAAACCGACTAACAATAATTCTAGTCCTTTCTCTTCAACCAGAGCAGTTCTTGTTTTGTCTTTTTTTTTGTATCGTCGGAGCTATTTGAGACCATAAAAAATGATAAAATTTCCCTTCTCTTTTCTTTTCATCCTTTTTGTTGAACAGTATAATTTAATATAATATTTTATTATTATATATATATATAAAATTTATTACATTAAGTTCAATTCATCCCCCCCCACACTAATTCCTCCTGATCACCATCTTCAATAAAAACTATATCTACTACATCTCAAATTTTGATGTACTTCAAATCGTAAGAAATGACGATCCAATTAAAAGAGAGTCATTGTTAGCCATAAAACCGTCGATCTATCTCAAAGGATATCGACAAAGAATGTGTTTGATATAGAGTATTTTTTAATAGACCTATCTTGTGACCCAAAAACCTAACATTGTTCCTTAATCTACTCGAAGCTATGGCCATTTAGAACAGCAATTAATTAAAGCTTACAACTCATAACACCTCATTGACATGCATTTAGCTAGCTAGCAATGCCAATGTGTGTGTGGTTGGCCAATTCAAGTTGGTAGAGTGGCCTTCTCATCATCAATGTCTTAGCTTTCTTTGCTTACAATGAAAAGCCCCACCTTCAGCCCCCATCGCCATCACTATCACTCGTCTCTCCAACCATTGAACATTCTTTTTCCTTTTCTTTTTTCCTCTCAACTGCCATTACAGCTCATAGCGAGCTAAAAGTGATAGGCACAGGAGGCGCCGGTGTTGCTCTCCTCGGTAGTTGGATTTGGAAAATGGTGGCGTTTTGCTTAACTTTTTGCCAAAGCCTGGTGGAGTTTCACATCGATCGACTTCGTTCATTTGCAAATAATTATATCCTCGTGAGTCATGAGATATCTAGCAAGAGAGAGGGCCGCATGAATTTTTAGAATGGTTTAGATTATAAAAAGTGCTTTTTTTTTCTTCAATTATTATCAAAAGGACACCTTTTTGTTTCTTCATTCTATACTTTTAGGCAAATATAACCCTCTAAATTTGTTTAGAGGGGCAAATTGCTAAGGTTCTTCTTCCATAATTTCATCAAATCAATGCAATTTTTTTTTTATAATCTAATTATTTAGATTTTACCTGATTAATCTTAGAAGTAGATGATTTTTTCTCTTAATTTATTTATCAAATAAATTCAAAATATAACTTATATATATATATTTAGAAATTCACCTCTAAAATATTCATTCCTATTAAAATTTAAATTATGATCATCTTATTTATTCCACTAAATACCATTGTACCACGTATGTGGAGATATTCTCTTTGTGATCGCATTTGTTCTCCCTATAAATGTCACTTCACTTTATCTTTTTATTTTCTTTTCATTTTATTATGTATGTATTTTTCAAGCTCGTGGTTATTAAGAAACACATTTCTACTTGTAAACCTTCAAAAAAAATCTTAAAATAAGTAGATTTTAACCCTCACTCATGTTTTCCTTTTTTTTAAAAAAAATCTTTTTAGGACATGAAGCGGTTTTGTCAAAATTGCTACGTAAATCTATACTTGTTTAAATTTGAAAAAGAATGAATTATACATTCATACAAATTTCAAAGAACACATAAGAGTGTTTGTGTTCTGGTTAACATGGAAATTTAAAATAAGTATTAGGATATTGGTATTTTGGTTTTTTTATATCTTCCCAACTAAGAGATCGAGCTCCTTTCCCTAGTCAGGACAAGAATTGGTTTTCTAACACTCTAGGCATCCACATTATTATTATCCTCACAACCGCAGAATCAAGCACTTCTTCTCGGTCAGGACGGGATCGGTCTTCTAGAATTCTAGTTTTCTTGGCCTTTTGATTATCATCCTCCCGACCAAAGATCGAGCTCTTCTCCTCGATCGGAATAGTATTGGACTTCTGGTATTCTCGCTATTCTTATTATTATCTCCAGGCAAAATTGAATTTCTAGCTTTCTCAATTGAGGGATCGAGCTCTTCTCCCCAGTCGGGACAATAATTGGTCTTCTGACATTTTGGACATCCAAATTATTGTTTATGCAGCCGGGTGAACTTGATAGGGTCGTCGTTCTCCTTTACACCCCTCCATGGATCAACGCTCTCTAACGGTCAGATGACCCTCAACTACTCCATGTCACTTAGTTACAACAACTCTGAGACATATACTCCAGCTATGCTGAGCGGGCCTTCTCCGACCACAACCTCTGACAAGTACATGATGGTCGCCGTCATCGCCCCATACTTAATCGGACTTCATTCGACTCCACTCCTTAGTCTGACTTGGAGGAAGGACATGTGATAGTATCCGGGTTTCCCGTCTGGGTTGACTACCTCCCCATAGCCCAGCATGGCTTGAAAGCCCTTCTTCGACCCCGCTTGGCCTAACTTATTCGATCCAGCGACTTCCTCATGCAGAGGAATCCTTGGTGAGCTGATCCTCTTCGATCCAATACTTCTATAAGACTTCGTTCGACTTCACTCCTCAGTCCGACTTGGAGGAGGGACATGTGATGGTATCTAGAGTTACTCTCGAGCACCTAGCCTCATTTCTCAACTCGAAGTCTCCTTTCCCGATAACTCTTGACTCCACATTCTCCTTTCCCAAGAACTCAGACTTCATCCGGCGACATCTCATTCGAACTCGAGTCACTTCCCAAGCACTCGACTTTCGTCCCGCGACATCCCACTCGGACTCGGGTCATTTCCTGAGCACTCGGCCTTCGTCCCGCGGCATCCCACTCGGACTTGGGTCACTTCCCAAGCACTCAACTTTTGTCTCAGAATAGCCAATCTTCTTGCCCGACCACTCATCCTATTATAGATATGTCCCATTCAGACTCAGGAATGCTAGCTAGTCTCCTTGCTTGATAACTCATCCTTAGTCCAACAACGTCCCATTCGGACTCGGGAAGACCACTTCAGCGACGCCCTATTCAGACTAAGAGACCCAAAAACTTGGTAATCGAAAACTTAACCAATCCGCCAATCAACTTCAACCTCTGACAACCTGGCACAAGACAACACTTGGCCAACGACCCGACAATGTTAGGTATATGGTCTAACGGCTATCGCCCTTGGAGCAGCCAACTGGTGGACTACATGAAGATTCCCTTCCGTCGGCTATATAAGGATCAACGGAGGTAAGTGAAAGGTATGATTATTTTTTTCTCACACGCGAAGGGAACTCTTCTCCACCAACAATCCTCTAATCTCTCACTCGCACATTTCTTCTCTCTTGCTTTTCTGCGAGTTTCATCTCATAGCCTAGCGCTGACTTGACCGTTGGAGGGACCGCGCCAGTAATGTCGGCCCCCCACTGACACATTTTGACTCGTAGGCCATCGAGAGTACGTCGAAGAACTATTGAAGTTTTTGCCACAAAGGCAAAGAGAGAGGAGTTTGAGTGGGCGAAAAAGACACCATCACTAGACATGATTCTCTAATTTAAAATCGAGATTCTCAAGTAATCCTAATCAAAATCTTAATATTTTTTCTTTTACATCGCCCGTAGTCGTCCTGCAGTTGAGATCGCCTCATGAGACATTCATCGCACTCGTCGCATTCGTCAATGCGATCACATTAAGCGACAACTATCACTGGCGTGGTTGCCTCGAGCGTCCAACTTGCGCAGCAATTGTCGCAGACATTGCCTTGGTCACACATGCAACCAACTCCGGCAGTCGTTATTTTAGTTGCGCATGTGACCAACTTGCGTTGCTAGTCGCACGACCGCCCTGCGACGGGTAAAGATTTTTTTTAGGTTTAATAAGTTATTTTTTTAATATTTATTACTTTATTAATAAAATTATTTATTCAATATGAATATTATTAATTCTAGATGGTGCATGAACTTATCAAGATCGTTTATTGTTCTTTTAATATTTTTTATTTGAAGATATATATCGAACATTAAAATTGACCAGTTATAATTAATTGCTAAAATATTTTAGATGTTGAATTTATATAATTAGTCTTTTAATATATACTTTAGGGGAATGATTGGATAATAGTAAAATTATAGTTTTACAATTGAATCTTATAAACCTCTCTGGTTTGGTTTATGAAAAATATTTATATATTTTTTAAAAATACAGAAAATATATTTACATATGGGAATTGGAATCAAGGTTAATTATCTTCTTTGTGATGACAATAAAGGTGAAATGCTTGTCCCCAATACTCCCGTCAGTTCGTCTCAGGATTAACACGGAGGAGATAAATTATGACATCTAGTTTACTAGCCCGAACAGTGATCAGTGCATGAGAGAGAACGAGAACCTGACTATTAGTTTGGATTTGACCCTCAGACCTCATGATGACAACACCCCATACACTAGCCATCTTATTCGTGAGTTTATTGAAGGTTTCTTGAAGTTTTCTTATGAATATATAATATGTGTCAATGATAACAAAATAAAATGTCCAAGTAGTAAGGGTCGTAATAAAAAAAAAAATAAAAGAAAAGGATGTGCGTTCACCTCGTCAAAATTGAATTCACTTGTGGCTACGAGCAATGATATACACATGGTGAACCAATAAAAAAACACTAATGATTCTATTGAAAAAGTTCTCTTGTTATAGAACTATGATAATTAAGAGTATTGACTGAAATTTTGATTAGACTTCAATAAATAATGAACGGACATCCAATTATGATGCATAGAAGTTATAGGTATTCATTTGGTTAGTGAATAATAAATTTATTATAATAGAGTTAGAGTTAATTCTCGGTAGGCGCATATCCTTGGGAAAAAAAATAAATTTATTATAATAGAGTTAGAGTTAATTCTCGATAGGCGCATATCCTTCGGGAAAAAAATTTCCTTCCACTCTCTAGTCACTTGACGGTCAGCTATAAACTGACCCCATAATTTATCTCTCTTCACATAATTAGAGGATGAAATGTGAGGGAGCCTGAGATGAACATAATCACCTTTTGCTATAATAAAAATTATTTTACTTATCCCGGGGCTACGGTACAATAGTAAGTGATGGGACAGGCTCCCTAAGCAACGAGAGTTTGAATTTCACCTATAATGCATTACACCCGAGGAGTTTGAATTACTTGTGACGATGGATCATCTGCCATGACCCATCTACATTTTTCGATTATCTTGATGATCAATGGGAAACTTCTGTGGATCCGAGCTAGTCACCTTCATGATTAATCGGATTGTGAGAATTGGATATCTATATTATATAAAAAAAGTTCTTTTACTTCTACAGGATATTTTTCTCTTATGGAATGAAAATTTTGAGAAATTAGCCACTAGGTGTGGTACCTAGTGGGCAAACTAATTTACCCGACCTGATTAATCATTTTTTTAATGGGCAAACCAAGAAAAAGACCTCTACTTCCAAGATTAGTTGAGCCCAAGATCAAATATCTAAATTATCAAATATATATAAAAGTTCTTTGACTTATTACAAGAGGTTGATGGGCTTTAGGAGATGGTTGCAAAAATCA
>JBBUKS010000001.1:3722904-3760006 GCA_038050645.1 Hedychium gardnerianum | reverse complement strand
ACTAAATCGATCGGGGACTATG
This sequence comes from Hedychium gardnerianum, assembly GCA_038050645.1. Lineage (NCBI taxonomy): Eukaryota > Viridiplantae > Streptophyta > Magnoliopsida > Zingiberales > Zingiberaceae > Hedychium > Hedychium gardnerianum. The sequence goes on along the minus strand of JBBUKS010000001.1, from coordinate 3,759,984 downwards.
CCTTAAATCCCCGATCGGGTAAATTCCAGGATCACCGATCGGGGACCTACTCCTCAGCGCCCCGATCGGACGAACTCACTCCCGCTCATATAAAGCGACCCGGTCGGGGACTACTCCTTTAACCCCGACCGGATAAACTCAAGGATCACCGATCGGGGGTTTCTCCATTCATCCCCGATCGGACATATAAACTCCGACCGGATAACTAAAGCCCGTCCCGGAAAACATTTGCTTCACCGATCGGGGCCACGAATAGTACAACCCGATCGGATTAAGGATCCCAATCAACCGACCGGAGGACCTTGGTGAACTGCTCCCCGGTCGGACATGTCTCGCTCTTGCGTATGAGAGCTGACTCCGGTGCTTCTCGTACAACCACGACACCCCCTTTTGGTACGACCAGGGGCCGTGCAGTCAGAACACTCCTAGCAGTACCTCAGGCACGCCCCTGAAATTCAGGGAATGGCGGTACTTCCAGATCAGAACATGCTCGGCCATGCCTCCAAAGCATACGCCATTAAATGCTAGCCATACACACTCCTGAAGACTATATAAAGGGTTCAACGCCACTACAGAAAGGGGAGTTCTCTCTACTTTCACTCTCGTGCATTCAGTTCTTTTACATCCGGGCTTTCTGACCTGACTTGAGCGTCGGAGCGAGATCCCCAGGCTCTACGCCTGGAGCTCTCAGCTAACCCTCTGTCCCTCTCTTTGGTCTGCGCAGGCACCCGACCGAAGACTGGAAGAGGCAGACCGGCGGTGCAACCCCGATCGGAGTCAAGTCCTGTAGATCGGCCAGATCACTTCGCTCTGTGGTCATCCAGTCAGCGGTTCGGCTTCCCGTGGATTATCCTCCAGTCTCCGTGCAGGAACAGGTGTGAAGGGTTATATTGAAGCTAAAATGCTCTACATACATTATCCCACATGGACAAGCATGATGGTCCATTATGTTGATAGATTGAAAGGGTGTCTTCTTCTCAAGTGACTAGTCATTTTGAGATGTAATGGGTCCTTCTCCACTTCTATAAGATAGCAGAGCTAGGTGATAAGTATTGGTCTATTATTATAGCAAAAGGTGATTATGCTTACCCCAAGCGCCTCTCATATCCATCTCAAGGTTATATGAAGGAAGGTAAATCACGAGGTCAACTTATAGCCGACCCAAGTGGTTAGGGGGTGAGGGAATTGATCCCTTCCCCATTGTAGCAAATTTATCATCTACTAGCCAACTGGGCACCCTCGTATGGACAAGTACTGGTCTATTATTATGCATATATATTAGGAGGGCATCCTCCTAAAATAAGTAGTTATTTTAGGATTGAATGAGCTTCGTCCCAATCCAACAACATTGTATTGGCTTACACATTAAGAAACTAATTCTTGGATGATACATGACTTGTAGTAACTGAGGATGATGGTGAAGATATTCCAGAAGAAGAGGCTGTCTGTCGAATTTGTTTCATTGAACTTGCTGAAGGGGGAGAAACACTTAAAATGGAGTGTAGCTGCAAAGGAGAACTTGCACTGGCACACCAAGAGTGTGCAGTAAAATGGTTTAATATTAAGGGAAATAAGACATGTGACGTGTGCAAGCAGGAAGTAAGAAACCTACCTGTAACATTGCTGAGATTACAGAATAGTCAGACTCTCAATAGACGTGCTGCAAATACAATTCAGCAACAAGTTGCTCAATACAGGTTATATTTCTCATTTTATGTGATCCTTAAAATGAATTGACTAACCTCCTATCATTTCAATTAGAAGGAACTGTAATTATATATCTGAGTCTCCTTTCGTATTTTATTCCTAGACAACTACCATAAGTTCAATCAACTTTTAATTTTCAGAAGAACAAAATTCAACAAACTTGTTGATTTCATCTTCCACTGATTCTTTTTGTAGATTCACAAGACTCTGTTTTATTATATTAGATTTTTTTTCTCTGCAGATGATTAGTCATGCATCCAGTAACAAGTTTTCTTATTCTGATTAATGACTTTATTTCTGGTTTTTACAACTATTTGGTGTGTTAATCTCCAAGTATGTTTGAATCATTGTTTAGAATATGATCATTGAACAAAAAGATTGCCTGTCAACTTTTAGTTTCATTATAATTTTCATGATTGACAAGCTATTAGTATGGTCTATTCCTTGTCATGGTTACATGGTTCTCACTTCTCACATCATCGTGGTTTGTTCTTCACTATTTCTATCTATAGACTATAGGAATTAGATTGATTTTTTTTATATGTTCATATTTCTATATTTATCTACAAGAATGGATATTATGAAATTCTTGTTTGGAAGAATTTATTTATTTTAAATTTATTCAACAAGAAAGGAATAATGATGAAGATAATATTAATAAGATGAAGGGGAGCCGCATAATGGTAAAGTTGCTATCGTGTGACCTAGTGATGGTTTGAATCGCGAAAATAATCTCTTGCAATGCAAGATAAGGCTAAGTACAATAGACCCTTTCTTGGGACCCCGCATTGACAGGAGCTTCGTGCACCAAACTGCCCCCTTTATAGTATTAATAAGATAAAGAATGAGTGATAGAAATAGAGGGAAGCTTCTCGAGTCTTTGTGATCATCGCATGCACCATAGGCTAAAAATAAAAAAATTATTTGATTGTGGTATGATTCATTATACTTTATGAATCATAATATTTAGCTATTTGGAAGCAACAAATGGTTAATATAACAAGCATGAGAATATTAAGATGAACTTATGCTTTTATCAAAAAAGGTAAAATTAAAAAAAATATCCGAGAGTAATTAGGTATAACTCTAATAAATAATAAAAGAAAAGAAAATATATTGACATGATATGAACAGGTTCAAAGTCAATGAATAGAATTTGAAATGTTGAATTGATCATGATGGAAAGCTAAATTGATTAGGGTGAAAGGTGTAGAAGATTGATGGAGACCAAACAAAATATTATTCAAATAAATAAAGGATGATTTATGATATGTTTCATGTAGCTAACCTAAAATAGTTGGGAGTTGGGATAAATGGCTTGATGACTACAACAATGATATATAATCTGTTTGCCTAAGGTTGGCAAGAGGAGAAGGAAATCGTGGATGGAATAGGCTTGCAACATATTGAACTTTGAGTTGCAAGCTTTCCTATGTTGCCGATGCTAAGAACGTTTACTATTTTTTTCTTAATGGTTTGAATGAAAATGTTGTTCATGTATGCATTAACTTTATTATCCTTTAGTGACAGTAGTCAAAGAAAAGTGTGATTTTTCAAGTAAATAGTTGGTTATGATTCATTTCAAAGGTCATCAATTTGAAGATGATGACCTTTGAATAACACGACTATGTGCCAATTATGAAGATCGCTATAATGGAACTACGTTACGAAACCCAGTCTCTGAACCCAAATCTATTCCTTGAATATATTTGAAATGACACATTGACCTGCATGTTATAGCTTCAATAAGTGCATTTATATATAATTGATAGAAGACAATTTATTTACAATTTGCAGACTTTGGCTTAATCTAGTGGCATTTGTATATTTATGAGTATAATTGTTGATAACTAGTATTTCTTCATTTTTCTTACAGAGTATGGCAGAATGCTCCTATTCTCGTCATGGTCAGCATGCTTGCCTATTTTTGCTTATTGGAGCAACTCTTAGTAAGGAAGTTCAACTTCCAAATGCAATTTTTTTTTGTTATTTTTATATGATTTCTGACCGCTTGCTCAATTTATTTGTTTTATTAATTTGCATTTACTTTCAACTAACATCTTTAATCTAACAGGTTAGTGAATTCGGTTCCCGTGCTCTTGCCGTATCTTTGCCATATTCATGTGTTCTTGGTCTTCTCTCATCCATGATAACTTCAACAATGGGTAAAAACATCATTCCTCATCTTCATATGGTTTTGCAATTTCTGTTTCTTCCCATGTTTTCTATTAGTTTTCATATAATCAATATCCATTTTTTATTTGGCAAAAAATCACAAGTGTTAGTGCACATGAACGAAATGGAATCGTGGTGATTTATTTTCTTTGTGAGATTTTATTTCAATATTTGGATGGAAAATTTGAGGTGGAATAATCAAGAGGAGAATAAACTTGATCCCATCTCTAGCAAATAATAATAAATTATCATTTTAAAATTAAAATTGAGATAAATAAAATGAGTTAACTAGGTAGGACAAGCAAGCCATTTACGTTGAGTCGGTTGGGTCAAGCAAGTTGGGCGAGCCGAGAGGAATGGTTTGGTTGGGTTAGGCACCCTTTTAGCTCAGGCAAAATGATCTAATTAGTCATCAGACATGTGGATTAGGCTAACAAGCAAGTCAAATTGGTTGAGTTAGGTGGGCCACTTCAGATTGATCGTCTTGATAAATTAAGCTTAGCGAACTATGTGGCTAGTTAAGCCTATCAAAACTAGGTGTATAGGTAGGGTCAATTAAGGCGGTCCAATTAAACTTGTTGAGTGAACAAGTGAACCAACCAAACATGTTGCGTGGATCAACCAAGCCAGGTGTCTAACAAATGAGGAAAATTAGACACTTCAAAATAAATCCAATTGACTATGATGTCAAATGGATAAAAAATTTAGGCGTACAAAAGGATTAAGCATAAATTGAAGCATTCCACCAATTATACCATTTTTATAATTTCAACCAAATAAAGATATGGAATAGATCATTCTACTTTTCTTTCCATTCTGATCCATTGTTAATTATTCCATTCCATTCACGTGTACCTAACACAATCTAATTGTATAGGGACTCGTGGCTTGTGATTTCTTGTTATTGTACTTCATTCTATGTTTTATAATGTTATATGTCAACATGAATTTGAGTGTTCTATTTACAGTGAGCCAGAGCTACATTTGGGCTTTTGCTTCATTCCAGTTTGCACTTGTAATCCTCTTTTCTCATGTTTTCTATAATGTGGTAAGATGATTTCATCAGATGGATATGGATATGGTAGCAAATATTTAGTTTGATTTATTGATGCTGAAAGTGAAAACTTATTCTTCTCCTTGTTGATTTTGCAGCTAGGAGTAAGCCCTGTTCTTTCCATTTTACTTTCCTCGTTTACCGGGTATGGTATTGCAATCAGTATGAACTCTTTGCTCATTGAGTATCTAAGATGGAGGGATAGGAGAAATTTAAGCTTGACACAACATAACGAGAGTAGGCAACAGAATGAGGCCAGAAACCTTCCTGGAGTTGCAAATGCAGATGAAGCGAGACAGCCAGACATGGAGAATCAGATTCCAGCCTAATCCTTTGCAACATGGACAAAATCATTCATAAAGCCTTTGAGGTTTCATCTACTGACTCTGGTTTTGCATGCCTTATCATATCGATAGACGTTTTTGTTGACGCTTGCGATAGGCTTGGGCATGGAGATTTAAACCATATAACCTGTCTGAAAGTTTATTCATAGTATATTTCTCCCAACTGCAATCAACTTAACCTCGTAAGAGAGTTATGTTTTGACCTTCAAGATTAATATAGTAAGTGGATGAGAGTTCCAACATGATTTGCACAAAGCTTCATAGTATATTATTAAATCTTGAAGTTCAAAACATAACTAAGTTCCAACATGACTTGCACAAAGCTGCATAAAATGTGGATGAGAGTTATGTTTTGAACTTCAAGATTAATATAGTAAGTGGAAGCATACTTAACATTTGAGCTTAGTTTGAGCTTAGTTTGTCACCCCACTAATCATTGAGGTGCAATCCAACTCTAATGTCAATCCGTTGAAGGTTAAGGAATCTAACCTACAACAAAGTACCAAAATAACATACAACAAATATATAAAAGAGATATCAAACATAAATTAGATTTATGCAGCAACTACAAATAAGACAACCATAGGTGAAGAGGTAGTCGATCCAAGTTTTAAAATAGTGTTTATATATGCATGCACACCAATGGCCTATGCACAAATGGTGGTTGTTAGTGCATCACACTTTGTTTGGGTTTCAATCGAGCCAATTATGGGCTCTTAAGCTGTTGGATTTCCTTCAAGCCAATTCTTCTAATCGCATTTTGTATTCATATAATTATATCAGACTTAGCATAATTAATTGTTGGTTTTATTGATCAAACAACTCAAAGTCTTAGCAAGGCAACTCCCTCGACACTCTCCCTTTCCCTTTCTCTGCAAATCCATCCCTGATTAGTCACAATCATAATATGGCTGAAGTCTAAATTAAAATAAAAAATTAATTTTTCTTATTTAAACTGAAAATCAAATCGGATAAAAAATTAAAATTTTAATTATTTCATTCATATGAAAGTCATTGATAACATTAAAAAATTTTAAAAAAAAAATTAATTTTAAAACTTTAATAAAAAATAAAAAAATTTAAAAGAATATTAATAAAAAAATTTAAAAAAACTTTAATGTTTTTTTCTTCTTCTTTATAATTATTATGTCCCCTATGTTTTGATAATATACTTTCTCCTTTTTGCGGATAAATGAAAAAAGAAAGAAAGGAAGAGATGGATGTTGATGACTCGTTAGCTTCTTCATCATGCACGTGCTTAAAGACAGACGAGGGAGGAGAGGAAGCGACAGCAACAGTTGTCTTTCATGAGCTTTTTTGCATCGCATTCCTCTAATTGATTTCTCCAACTGCATGCATCCGTTTTATTGGAGAGTTGACGTTGCTGAAGCTTCCCTGCCGCGTTGCTTCCTTTCTTTCTCAAAGATTCCTTCTTGGAATTGATAAAAGGACTGCTTTTCTGCTCTTTCCTCTGCTGTTTTTTAGAGCTCCGCTTAGCTTTTAAGCTAAAGCCTTGTTCTAATGCAGAAAGGTTGATTTTTTCCTCTCTCGGATGACTAGTAGATAGATTTGGGGTTTTATCCTGAAATTGGGAGTATTTTGATTGTTTTTCTCCATGGGTTGGTTGTAAAACATCGATTTTTCTTGCAATTTGCAGTTCTTTTGCGATGATTTAGATCGAGAATTGGGGATCAAGATTTGGATTTTTCTTATCCATTCTCGGCGGAGGAATGGGCTGCGCCTACTCGACGGTGGAGGTGGACGAGGTGCTGTGGCGGTGCAAGGAGCGGCGGAGGCTGATGAAGCAGCTGATGAAATGCCGGGCCGATCTCGCCGCTGCCCTCATCGCGTACCTGCGGTCCTTGAGGAACACTGGCGCCACCCTTCGGCAGCTCACCGAAGTGGAGTCGATGACCACCCGCGTCGTTCCTCCTGTTGGTCTCACATTGCCGCCTTCCCCTCCCCCGCCGTCGTCGCTGCCGCCTTCGCCGCCGCCCCCTCCCAATTTTTTCCGAGTTGGGCCGAAGGAATCGACGAAGGCGAAGTTCTACGTCGCGGATCCGAGCGATATAGACGACGACGATGACGAGGGTTTCCCTCTTCAACCACCTCCGCCACCACCCTTCTCTGTTTCCTCCGGGGACTTCGATGATCATATGGGTTCCACGGCTTCCTCGGGTTCGTCATCTCCACTGCGAAGTGGAGGAGCTGCTGCGCATGCGTCGACTGTAGAAGACCATTGGGCAGAACCCAAGTCGGAGTTTGAGGGGGAGGGGGAGGTCGTTGAGGAAGACGAAGAGGACGCCTTGATCAAAAGAAAGGAGGCTTTGGCTATGGCAATGAATAGGGCGAGGGGGACACCCCCATCTAAGGAATTGGCCGACGACAACCTATCAACCGTGAGCCAACTTACCAAGGACAAAGACCCCACAGCAACAGCGTGGAGGAGCAAGAAGACATGGGCAGGAATTGCAAAGGAGCTCGATGAATACTTCCTGAAAGCTGCTGCTAGTGGGAAGGATGTCACTGTCCTTCTCGAGTCCAGTCGGAGCTACCTTCATCATGGGGACCCTAAAGCAAGGAAAGGTACCTTGTGGTACAATGCCATCCATCTCATTTGTTCATACAGATATTAGTATTTATAGGTATGAGATTGGGAATTTTACCTGCAACAGAGATTGTGATCACGATCTCAGGAAACTGTTTAGCCATTTCAGTCATTAATCCCAACTGGCTATCATTAATTACAATCATCTACATTAATGTCAACCGCTCGACCTTTACCCAACTATTCACTCTAAGCATTATGATCGCGGAGAGATCATGTAGGGATCGTGGGCTACATCTACTCGAGGCCAATAAAGCAATAGTGGCCGTCTTGAAAACGGTAACTGGGCCATGAATGTGCGTGGCCTATTGAGCTTGGAGGAGAGAGCTCGGGATCTCGAAAAGGAGAGCTTGGGAGCTCGAAGAGGAGAGCTCTGGAAGTTCAGAGTGGAGAGTTAGGTGAATTCAGAAAGGAAAGTTGAAGAGCTCAGGAGAACTCAGAGCAGGGAGTTCGGGAAACCGATCTCTTAGTCTAGCCGACGTTTAATTGCAGAAACCCAAAGGTGCTAGCATGGTTTGAAAGGTCGAACCTTAGAGGTGCCGACGTGCCAATCACGTAGGCATGACCTATTGACTAGGAGTGAGGTTGTTATCGCAGAGTATCAAAATCCATAAAAAAACTTAAATCAAGCTATGTTGTATATGGTATATTACTTAGATTATATCTCATATAACGAAGCTATGTATATTTGATTATTTAATAACTTTGTTAATCTTAGAGTTGCATAACCATGACTTGCGTCCCTTTCCCTTCTGGCTTTCTAGTTCCTCTTTCGCTTTCCACCATTCCATGATCCCACAAAGTTGATCGATTATCTCCTTTGTTCAGCCATGTCTTCATCATCTCTTCTCCTTCAACATCAACAACTTTGTGCCCCTTCCATATTTTACATCGCTCGAGAATCCCTTCTTTTATTCCATGATCTCCTAAAATTCCTGCTTGCATTTGTTCCTTTTAGCATTCCTTTTACCTTTTATGGTTGCACAAGATTGTTATTTGCCTTCACTCTCACTTCTGTTGTTTTTCTTTCGTATCGACAATGCTATTTACTCAACATTCATTTATTTTCAATATCTAATTTGGCATTTTTTAACACCTTTGGTTATAATAGTTAGGATCTATGGTTAGTAGCTCATAATGGTCATTGCTCATTTTGACACTTTTATTTAGCTAAGTGTGATACTTGATATTTAGTGAGAAGAATTATCGATTAATTTATTTCCCATTGATAGCAGTAGCTTGCAACTGATAGTCTGATACACACAAGCAATGTAATATTTATTTAATGTACAATAGTATAGTTCATATACAGTAACAGTCAGGTGGGGACGCCCGTGATTTACCTCCTTTTAGAGAGTGTGGGGCCACCTTGGAGGGGCCGCTAAAGTGACGGCTTCATCTTTTGATCTAATATATAGTTAATATATAGTTACAGTAACTTGCAAGTTTTGGAATTCATATTGTGCAGTGCATATAATTTCTGTAAATTTTAGTTTCCCTTTACATTTTTTTATAATTTATTTCTAGAGTTTTTATATAGTTTGTCATGCTTTATATTTTACTTTTGTGATTTTGTATTGAAATTAGTATAAAAAACTTAAAATATTTGAAATCTTAAAAAGTCTCAAATCTCCAAAGTCTGAATTGAATTAAACCAAAAAATTTGAATTTGGATTTTTTTCAGGTATAAGTCCAAGTATGGAGATATTTTTAGAATCCAAAACAAACAGGTTAGGATGATTTTTTTTATTTTTTATTTGGAAAACAGACCGACCTACTTGACCATGCCCACCCACAATATACATCATTAATCATCTCTGATCATTGCATGGTCCGTATACATTTGCACCATTAGCCTTTGGAGTCATGTCTCATAGTTGCTCTGCATCTACACATGTATGCTTTGTGGAAGTGAACATTGAGATTTGCCAATTGCCAAAGTTTCTGGTCATTGAGTTTTCATAAGTGAATCTCTCTTTTTGTATGTAAGATAGCCATTGGCAAGGTTCTTCTCTCTAAACTGCTTAAAAAGGATCCATAATTGTAGCATCATGTTCTAGCTGTTGCTCATACAAATCCCATTTGTCATGATTTTTTCAACATCAAGCAATAACAAATCAAGTTAGCTTTGCTTTTTTTGATCATAGTCATGCATGCTATATAACTCTAAAAAAAAATTTGTACTATCCAGGCTGCTTATTTGATAATTTTCAGTAAATCCTATTTGCATGACCTGACAACTAGGAATTCTTTTGGAAGTCTTATACAACATAATAGGAATGACCTAAACAGCATTCATCATAATTCTGATGAAAAGTTTCTGAAATTAATAGTAATCTCTATGCATGCTTGAGTTTTTTTGTCAACTAAGTTTGTTGGATGACACAAACTCCATCTCAGGGAAGAGTTTCAAGTCTACTAAAGTTGTACATGTGTTGTCTTGGAGCTGGTCTTTTAGATCTTCTCATTCTAACAGAGATACTCAAGATGTAAATAATTCATCTATGCCTGGCACCCATTGCACAACGCTGGAAAAGATTCTTGTTGAGGAGCAGAAACTCTACGATCAAGTGAAGGTAAGAGTTTCTTGAAGCTAAAACAGAAGTCTTTATATATGGGAAACCTTCAACCTTTTAACCCTTGTGGAAATCTTTCCCTAAAATGATATAAATTATACTTATTAAAGGTTCAATTCCTCACTAATTAACTAAAAATTCTGAACTATTTGGAAATGACCCAATTTATAGGTTTGGTTTAACACTCTCCTTTATGTTCAAGCCAGACAGCTTAAGCAAGATCACTTACAGTTTTAGATGGTGGATTGAGATACAAGAGGGTGCAAGACAAAGAACCAAGAGTGTACAAGTGAACACATGATTAACAGAAGAATAAATAAATATGCCATGATTCAAACTCATGACTGTGGTTACTACAATTTTAAACATTTTACTAAAAGCTCAATTGCTTAGGAAAATACGCATGTGCATCATCTACACAATTTCAATATCAAGTCTATAGCATCTCATTACTAATCATACATAAATCCATACATCATGTTTATAAGGTGCATACCAGCCCCCGGGGCAATGGTGCAATGGTTAGGCCTCCAATGGATAACCAAGGGATCTAAGGTTCGAATCTTAGCTGCGGCGCATTGCAAGGAATTTTTCCTCCAATGAGAAGTGGGCCTAAGAATGCTGATCATTTGGATAGGCCTTCATTAGCGCTTCCCGATTTACCCTGGTGGCCGGTGGGAAACTTCCGTGGGACCGGGCCGGTCACCCCAGGTCCGACGTTATCCGACCTGGTTAATCATTTTTTTTTATAAGGTGCATACCATCAGTAAGATATGTTAACTTTTGTGTTTGAATAATGGAAGCGGTGTTTTTATTTTATAGAATTGAAGACAAATTTGAATTTCATGGAGCTTTCATATGGGAAAACAATAACAGAACTAAGTGTTTTAGATTTTTTTTTTTTTTGGGTGCTTATGGGAGTTTGAAGCTACATTGCTTATTAAATTCTTTTTAGAGAATAGGGAAAGAATGCAAATTCACTTTCTACAAGCACTTGAAAATTTAATAGCTGCATAATCCAATGGAGCATAGAGTCCTTAACTAAAAAATTATTTTTTGTTCCAAGCCATTCATAGCAATCCTTCTGAAGTAGCACAAGAACACTTTGGTATCAAATTGATATCCAAATTCATACAAAGAATTGGGATAAATTTAAAGCGATGTGAGGGATAGCTACCTTACATAGAGAAATAAACAAACTAGAATGGAGAACCACAAAAAGAACTTTTTATTAAAATGAAAAATGATCAACATTGAAGAATTACACATCATTTATGGACCTCAACCTAAATAAACTAGGAATATAATCAAATTGTAGATTAATAAATAAACCAATCTACATTAAATTCCTACCAAAAATTTTCCATCTTCTAAATTAAAACTAACTAAAACTATTTAACACCCTAAAATGAATAATTACCAAATGCAAACTCTTCCTTAGAAATTTATTATCATTAAGAGATTATCTTACCAAAATCAACTTCTTCAAAATCTAAAAGTTTTTAAAACTTAATTTCCTTGTTTTCATTACCTCTCCCATAGATTACCATGTTTGACTTAACCTGGTATCACAGAATCCTACTTTATCTATCCTTAGGTTAGTGATGAAATAAAAGTTTACCAATAGCGGAAAAATTCTTGAATGTGTTGGAGAAGAAGCGCTACTGAATTTCGTCAAAGAAAATCTTTTGTTCATCTTTAAGATCAAATCAGCTATTCTAACTTGCCATGCAGTCTTGGTTTCGACAGTTCACTTAATTGTTTTGTTTCTAGTTGAAACTATTTATTTTATTCTAAAAGTTTGATATTTATGTTGGCCTTGGTGTGCATTTATGATAGCGGACTTATCTAGGCCTTTTAACTTCTAATAAAGGACAACACAATGCACGAAACTCATGTCAACGCGGGGAACCGAGGAAAGGTCGGACCACATTTTGTTTATTGTAGACAATCTTACCCTGCATTAGAAGAGGCTATTTTCGCGACTCAAACTTGTGACCTCGGCAACAACTTTACCATTGCATCAAAACTCCCCTTTCGACTTCTAATATGTGACTAAATTAGGATCTTACAATCTTCCCTATTCAAACTTGATATTTGTCAAAACCAAAGTGCTCAAGCTCATAGTTACTTTATAATTCAGGCATCCTCATTCAAAGTGACTAAACTGCTGCAACTAGCACCCAATTTAGTCTAACATGGTAACTTGCGGCTAATAAATAAGTTTTATAAGCTTAGATGAGATAGCTATTATTAATTTGAGCCCAAGTATTTTGAGCTTGTGGTTGGGATTTGCAATTTAATATGTCAATTCTCTCAATTAAACGAGTCATGAAGGTGTAGCCACCATTGGGTCTCACATGTTATGATTAAGGAAGATTTTAGACTATGAATTGAGAGCTTGAGTTTTAATAATGACATCAAGCCTTAAGTGCGGTGGATTGTAACACCTCAATTGAATCACACGTGGTGAATTATGGGCAAATAGGGGTGCTTTATTAGCTTAGATGAGGTAGCTACTATAAACTTGTACTTAAGCATTTTAGATGGTAGTTGAATAGACAAGGTAATATGCAACTTCTCTCATCTAAGTGGATCGCAACATCACTTTTAATGTGGTACTAAAACGCTTTCATAAATACTCTATAATATTTAATTTGGTGGTCTAATCAAAGTCAAAACTCTTAGCTTGTATTTGGTAGGATTGATGGAATGGAACCAAAATGATGATGGAATGAAAAGGGATAATCCATTTCATTCATTTGTTTGATTGCATTAATGGAATGACATTAGAATATTCTTTTTTATGTTCGATCCATTTGGTCCATCAAATTCTTCCTATCAATTTGACTTGCTTAGTTCGTCTAGTTCATCGAGTCTTTCAGATCTTCATGCTTGTCCAGTTCACCCAACATACTTGGCCCATCGGTTTGCCCAACCTGTTGTAACAATTTTAGATTTGAAATGTCATTTAAAATATTTAGTAGAAGTGGAATGAAGCATGCCACCTGTTAAGCTAAGGAATTGATGGAATAGAATGACTTGTTCCTTGGAATGATCATTTCACCCTAAATTATCCTTCCGAACATTGAATTGTAATGATAAACAAGTGAACTATTCACATTGTATTCCACCCTATTCAAACAAAATCTTAACTGAATCAGGTAACCATCTAGTTTTGTATTTTCTATGTATCTCTATCTAGGTTTTTTTCTCTATCCTATTATACAAAATATTGCTTCTGAAAATTCCAGCTCAAGTTTATCATGAATTCAGTAGTAATATGTTAATCATTTAAGTCTTTTACAAGGTCCATCCAGATTGCCTTAATCTAACACTTATTTGCTGCTCACCTATCTCACCACTTGTGTATTTTCTCAGTCACATCCTGTATTTCGTTTGTGCCCACAGTTTGAGCTACTAGACATTGAGATAGGAAAAAGGAAAATGAGTGCAGTTGGTATCTTAGCCATAGATCTCTTGTACATGACAAACCCTTGGAACTTAACTACAAACTTAATTCATTTTGTTTAGCAAATAGATTCACTTTGATGAATTGCTTAATGCAAATAAGACACTTACAACCACACAACAATGAATTGCGCTTATTTGCGGCATATGACTAAAAAACATATGGTTAATTTTAAAAATAGAAAAAGAAGTGTAAGCAAACCAATGTTATCACATAATTGCAATTGAGGCAGGTTAAGCATGAAGTCATTATTCCATTAAAGAAACTATCCAGAGAAGACAGAGAAACATGGATTAGATATTTAAGTTTGTTTTCTAATATAATTCATGAAAGCCTTGAGTCCTAGAAATTCAACAAAAGGGTATTATGTTATTGCAGATATAATTCAGGAATCCCTCATAAATCAAATACAGTGATAGTTGTTGAGCCTTTTTGCTTTACCACCAAAACCATTTATGTCTTAGCAATAAAATCAGTAATATACCAAAGTCACAATATCAAGACCCAATTATTGGCAAATGGCAATATACTTTTGAGAGTTAATGTCCCTTGGCTGTAATTTACCTAAATTTCAAGGTAGCTTCAATCCCATAGATGATATCAAAACTAAAATCTAAGAGGCACATAAAAACTAGAGTAGAATTTAAATAAATTAAGATCAAATTATTCTAAGATAATCCTCAACCTGTGTCATTAGAGTTCCATGGCAAATAGGATCCATGTAGCCAACCCAAATAGTTGAAACTCATAGCTTTGTCTATGTATCACTCTGAGCCCAGACAGATTAAACCAGAAAAGGCAAAAGATAATTATAGATCTTAATCAGAGGTTGATTTTTTCCCATCAATCATTTTCCGATGTTCTAATGCCTTCTCTGTTTTCAGGATGAGGAAAATATTAAATCCCAGCACAAGAAGATACTCCTATTTTTGGATAAGTTGCAAGGTGGAGATTATGATTGGTCAAAAACTGAGAGAACTTTATCTGATGTTGAGGAGCTTGAGTGTCGAATTATTTCTATAAAGGACTCGATAAATGAAACTTGTCTGTCCATATCAAAACTCAGGGATGAAGAATTATTTCCTCAATTGGTTGAATCCTGTGGCGGGTAAGTGCAGCATCTTTCTTTTGTTCAACTCCTAAGACTTGAATTAGTTGTATGATTAAAAAACTAGTGAAAAAGAAAACCCAAAATCTCATTATATAACTAAAGTATCTAATAAGCAAAACCTTTCAGTTGCATTGTTAGATCCAATATAGAAGCAAAAAAATACTGTCTTACTCTAGTTTATTTTTTCTTTGAAATCAGCTTGCAGATTTTTTGATGATAATTGTATTTTTGTTGGTTGATTGTTTGTGTTGGAAAGGCTTGTAAAGATGTGGAGGACAATGTATGAATGCCATCAAGTGCAAAATCTTATTTCTCAACAAGCAAATCATCTCGACAATAGTCTGGGTACCTATCCAACAACTGATTCTCATCGTCAGGCCATTTCTCAGCTTGTAACCGAGGTGACTTCCTGGCATAGTTCATTCTGCAACCTCTTCCGCTGTCAGCGTGAATATATATGTGTTCTGAGGCAGTGGATTAGAATGACTGACTGCCTTCCAGAAACCAATAACTCGATGGGTTCAAGCTCCAGTATCCATAATTTTTGTGATGAAGTGCAGGGAGTCCTTGATCAGCTACCAGATAAGGTACAATGTCCCTGCTCCATCTGAACTATGACATTTTTTGTTATTTATTACATTGAGATGGGGGCAAGCTATGTCTCAGTAAGCTTGTATTAAGACTTCAATTTCTTTAAAAAAAAATGACTGATAAGGATGATCATTGGCATTTCTTTCTAGTTGAGTAGAAATTAAGAGGAATAGGATTGACTTCTTAACTTGAATTCAATTATTCAACTGGAGATCATGGCTACTGAACCCAGAGTTCATGAATATGTCTACCAACTAACATAATTTGGTCACCATTTTCTTTCTTTGTCTCGATAGGTGACTGCTGAGGCAATTAACAGCTTTTTATTGGTCCTTCATTCTATAATTCGGCAACATACAGAAGAGCATAGCCTGCAGAAGAGATTCGAACGATTCCAAATCAGGTTGGAGAAAGAGAGGATCTCATCTCAGACATTCGAGAAGGATAATCAGCAGACTAGACTAGAAACTCTACAGAGGAAAGCGGAGGAAGAAAAGGTCAAGTATTTACATTCCGCTCGCACAAGCAGAGCCATGTTGCTGAACAATTTACAGACAAGACTCCCGAATGTATTCCAGGCTCTAATGAGGTTTTCGAGCACATGCATGCAGGCTTTGGACGATATTACTAGTCCGATGGGAGTGGTAGCTACTTTGCCTCAAAGTGTTTCACCAGTACACTGATGAACATATTACAAAAATCATTACCATAAACAGAAATGCAGATCTTCGTGGGATTATTCCGGATGGATTCATTATAACTTAACAAAAATATTTGTAGGACGCACTTTGAGCAATCCTCAATATCTTAGTGTCCAGATATGTCGTAAGCATTATATGTCAAGATCAGATTACAGAACTAATGTACAGATCTGGTGATATTGTGGCCCCATATCAATTCAGATTGTTTGAACTGATCCAAATAAAGTGATGCTGAGATCGTGAGTTAACATCTGATCCTCGTGCTGAATGTTCTTTCAAAGTTTCAGGTACAGCAAAGATAATGGAATAGAAAATAATCAAATGTTGAAATCATGGTTAACATTTCATCCTCGTGTTCTTTCAACGTTTTAGGTGCAAAAAAGTTAATGAATGGCATAGAATAATCTGATGCTGAAATCATGTTTAACATTTGATCTTCATGCTGAATTTATGTCCTTAAAAAAGTTGGAGGGGCATTAGAAAATAATAATAATAATAAAGTGATGCTGATATCGTGTGGAATGGAATATTAAATCTGAAATCATGTTCTTAGATGAGATAAATTATCTTTTTTTTTATCAAATCATATGATGAGCTACTTGAAATGTCATCTGTGGAGATGCGTCGCAAGTAAAAAATCTAGGTCTGAGACAACCTAAGATATTGAAGGAAAAATATGCTGAAGATTTGTGGAAATGGAAAATTTCAGTAGCAAAAATTCATCAACACTACCATATTTTTTTTAAAAAAAATAATAAATCAGGTAATAACAATTCGGTTCCATAAAAAATTTTCATCGATTGCCAAAATAAATCGAAAAACACTCGTAATGAACGGTCCAAAAATTTAGCATTGCGCGGTTATGCACTCATTTGGATCAAAATTCTTATAAATACATCATAATTGAGAATCGAATCGCGAATATCTGTTTGAGTGATAATTTAATGTTCTTTCGCTGCACTGTAACCCCGGGGCAACACTACCATACTTCTAATTATCATTGATCGTACAAATGAAGGAATCATTTGATCAATTTGTTGCTAATCTCAGAACAAAATGTAATACATAAACTAACATGAATGCATAATGCTTTAAAAAAAAAAACGTTACAATTATCATGTAAAAATCTTGGCGAATAACTTGAAGACCAAAACTTTAAAATGTGAATATAAAAGTAAGTATAACAGAAAAATAAATACATGATTATTTATTTTATAAAATAAAATGAATCTGAAGGCAGTATATAATTAAGGTTATCATCAATTTTTTATACTTTAATTTCATTAATTTTTTATTAGAATTTTTTTTTTACTTCTCGCCAGCAGTTTCATTATTTTTTTCTCTTTTATACTCCCAAAAAGATTTTTTTTATCTCAATTATTTAAAAATTAATGTATGTAAAAGGCAGATCAACAACCAATTCGTAGAATTGCATCGCAATGCAATTAGAACTACCACATGGAATATTTTGCTGACGTGAGTTTCATATCTCTCCAAAATTTCTATTTACTTATCTTTAGTGTCTTATAAAAAAAAATTTAAAAATCAAAAGGCGTCTATCACGGTGGTAAAAAGATAAAACGCTCATCCCAACGCCTCCGCCAACTCGTCTCTAGACCAACACGGAGGAGATAAATCGCGGGGACTAATCTAACTAGTCTGAATAGTAACCCGTGCATGAAAAAGGACAGAAACTTAATTATTAACTAGGATTTAATTCTCAGACCTCATGATGATAATACCTGATGCATTAGTAAAAAAAAAAAATACCTTCATCTGACAATTTTTACATGATAATTGTAACGTTTTTTTTTTTAAAGCATTATGCATTCATGTTAGTTTTCCAATTAAAATCGTCAGATGAACGTTCATTTTCCAATTAAAATCACATGGACATCCCATTTACGGTAAACCACCCGAAATACCTCTGATTGATTTTAAAATTTAAATTGTATAATAGTTAACTATTAATTGCTATAATAATTGATTACTAAGTTCTACCATGTATAACAACTGATTATTGATTTTTATAATAATATTATTATTTTATGTTGATTTTACTGATGAGAGAATAATAATTTAATTAAAATAATATTTTAATAAATAAAATAAATTAAGAAAATTTCATGAAATTATTATATTTTAAATAAATATTATTTAATCACTTTATATAAATTAGTAGGTAGCTATTACAAAATATAATAGTTGATTGCTAACTTTTATAATAATATCATCTTATATTAATTTTATTTATTGGAGAATAATAATATAGTTAAAATAATATTTTAATGAATAAAATATATTAAAAAAACTATATGATACTCAGTGTATTTTAAATAAATATTATTTAATCATGATTAATTATGTAAAACATTAACATATAACTACTATAATATATAGCAGTTGATTACTAACTTCTACAATAATATCATTATCTTAGTCTTCACGGGATGAATTGATGACTAGTGCATGAAACGTTATCATCATGAGATCTGAAAATTAAATCTTAACTAGTAGTTAAGTTTCTACCATCCCTATGCACTGTTCATTATTTGAGCTAATAAACTAACCCCCGTGATTTACTTTCTCCGTGATGATCCTAGAACGAATTGATAGAAACACTGAGACGAGAGTTTCGCCTTTGTCACCTTTATCTTATATTGATTTTATTTATTAAAGAATGAAAATCTGATTAAAATAATATTTTAATAAACAAAATAAATTAAGAAAATCTGATTATAATTAATTATATAAAAACTATCTGATAATTACTATCATATAACAATTAATTACTAATTTTTACATATGGTAGAAATTATCTGATAATTTTTACATGATATAATAATTATTGATAGTAACTACAATAATATTAAATTAAAGATATTTTTAAGATAAAATTATGAGGTGTTCATTTAATGTTTGTTTTTTTTGAAAAAGATAAGCTCATTTGATGTCTGTTTTAATTTGAGATCTTTTTTTATTTTTTAATTAAAATAAAAAACCCTTTAAAGTAGCTCATCTTACAAGTTGCCCAGAAAAGATGGTTATCCCATCGAGGATGATCATGAAACGAATCTAATTTTCTTCTGGTACAATCTCTTTTGGAAAGAAATGAAAGAACAAATAAGCGAATCTAGAGAGCGTAGTGTGTTTTGGCAAGTGCTCATGGTGTCACCGCCGACTGTACGGGGAAGATGACACCAAAGCTACAAGAGGGCCGACATGGATTGTGAGGATATCAACATCAAAGTAGGGAGACAGATAAAGGAGGGGAAAGCGACGAGGGAGCCTCCAAAGTCAAATTCAACAGATGCTAGGGGCGATGATGTAGATGAAGCCGCCTGTCAATGAAGAGAGTAGATGGTAGGGGCGATGATGTTGGAGAAGCCTGTCAATGAAGAGAGTAGAGTAGAGTTGAGTTTTGTCGCAGAGTTGAGGTGCAAGTATCATGGATAGCATGGCAGTAAACCAGGAGCTGGTGAAGATTTGAGATGATTGCGGAGATCAGAGAAGCTGATTAGGAGCTGTTCAATCTTTGAATAGTTCATGTCTGGATTTGTTCACTCTGTTCAATGCTTCAAATCTTGGTTGATTCTGCATACAAAGA
This sequence comes from Hedychium gardnerianum, assembly GCA_038050645.1. Taxonomy (NCBI): domain Eukaryota; kingdom Viridiplantae; phylum Streptophyta; class Magnoliopsida; order Zingiberales; family Zingiberaceae; genus Hedychium; species Hedychium gardnerianum. The sequence goes on along the minus strand of JBBUKS010000001.1, from coordinate 3,740,038 downwards.
TTCAGGATAGACTCATCTTTAGATATGATGACTGTTTGTGCCATGCAAACAGAAGTTAAAATAATGTTTCTTCCATGCAGAAAATGCCATCACAGGGAGAATGGTTGCTGTCTGAGCCCACACAATAATAGATTCTCCGGGGAAATAATGAGATAGGGAGGAAACAGTTTGATTACCGAGTAAAACAAATAAAAAATGTCAAAAAGAATTGGAGAAAGAAGTACTGTATAAGTTGGTGGAAGCGGAACGGAGGCACCAGACAACTGCAGGTAGGATTTTTATAAGATCAAACAAGTATGGCTACAGAAAATCAATCATGTGGCTTGCAAACCCTGGATAAACCATTCTAATGAGTGATTATTACTGTCACCTCAGATGAAACTAGTTGATACTTTTCCAACAAAGTAGTCAAAGGGCACATGACCAGCTGAGGCCGCTGGGGCCAAATACAGATAGGAAAGGGATGGGAAAATGACCATATACTTACTGATGGAAGAAAGAAGATACCAAGGAGTTAATGAAGGCCACATGCTTCCCACTTTTAAGTCCCAGTGGCATTGTCACCTCAACCTCAACCTCAACCAAACACTAATCAGTCCAGCAGCAGGGTAGCAATACTGAAAAAATAAAGAATGTATTATCTCTATGAAAAAGACAATGACAGGGATGTGTAGGAAAAAAATAATGCAGGGGGAAGATACATGGGCTGGTGAGAGAGACTAGTTTCTGACCTGAAAATGGAAGTGGCTCTTTCCCACTACGCCATGAGTGCAATTCACGCATGGGGTGGATCTCTGACTTTTCTGAGTGTGGTCCTCGCTGGAATGTGATAGTCTCCAGCTGTGGCAGAAGCTGACACCATGTCTGCTCGAAGGACTTACCCCATGCTTGAATGAATCTAACTTCCAAGTCGGAATAGGGAAAAGATCAGATATTCTACAGTTGGAAAAAACAAAAAACAGATGCAAGCATGGTAGTTACTGGATTCCGGAATTACAGGAGATCAAGAATTGGTGTGTGCCATACTCAAACACCAGGAATAGAATAACAATATGTTGACCTGCATAACTTGATGAGTCTTAATCAAGGGTTAGGCAAGTATATCACGAGTAAGTAAAACTCTTGTGACAGTCTGCACTAGCCAACAAGTCCTAGGAGACGTGTATGACAAGAAATAAAATAATGAGATAGCCTACATTGACTTAAACGAGTCTTAAGAAAGTAGAGTTTTGGCATGTGTATCAAGGTTCTGAGCACATACCATTTGGTACAGTCGTTCCACATACACAAATCAAGTAGAGGGAAGTCAATTACATTCTCCTAAATGCAACAAAAATAGTGACCAGAGAGGCATCCAAAAGATGAGAACAGGGGCTCCCCTCGTCAGTATTTGAAGGTCCCCACTGTTGTGATCCTGGTGCCGATGTTTCTTGCATCCTGCCGACTGAAATAGTCATCATAGTTGTTGCTTTGATGATGCCTAGTCGTCGGAGCTGAATTCACCGGATCTACACGAGCTGAATTCACCAGATCTACACCTTGTTTGCCCATCTGTTGCACTTCTTCAGGTGAAAGGATCTTTATGCACGACACATTGTTAACAAATTCCCTGGGAGAACAACAATTCAAAAGAATATGAACATAACAAAGGGTGCTAGAAAGAGAATTATCTTATTACAATGTTGGCTTAACTTACTGCCAAGGATCATCACCAACAAGAAGAATATCATTCTCCTTGTCAAAATATACAAGCTGCCAGCCTGATCTCGAAGGGTCCTCCAATTGACCACCTAAGCCAAACAGATGCCCAAGCTCACTTCGCAACTCATGGTAGCTGCTAAACCTGGAAATATCCAATGACCTCCCAAATGACCCTGATTTTGAAACCTGTGATCATTCACATGATAGTGAATACTAGTTAAAACCAAGCAGCACATTTATGCAAAAAGCCATAATTAGCAGTTCCAACTTTTCACACTCTAAAATATATTCCAAGAGAAATACAAGATAAAATTCAAAATGCAGAAGATAGATCCACCTTAACAAATGTTCCACTCTGAGTATTTGTTTGATCCATATTATCAGTAGTCCTCAAAAATCCAGATTGATCTAGGACATTTGAAGTGCCCATTGCTTGATTGAAAGCGAAATCATTTCCAGAGGAACTCAATAAATTGCATGCAGAGTAAGACATGCTCATTGAATCAGTCTCATTCTCACCATTGCTGAGGCTTGAAATGCCATTTGGTTCCAATAGCGATGAGTTGACACTGACACCAAGCAAATGCGGGTTTTGGTTGTCCATGTTACCAACTTCATTCATTGAGCACTCTCTCCCTGGAAATGGTGGCAATGTAACACACTGTAAGGATGCAGTAGGTTGGGTTGCACCTAATTGTTGTGTCTGTGAGAGCACACTTTGAGCTCCTAAAGGGAGTATAGATTCAACTGCAACTCTCTTTGATGACCATGGACTGGAATTGACTACTTGAGCATACCTTGGCAAACTAAGCTGCGATGTTTCTTCTCTTGTAAATTGGTGTAGAATATTATGTAAGGGAGAAGCAGCAGGTGCAGAAACAGAGTTACAATTAGAAACAGGGAAATCCTTCAGCTTGGAAGATGGGGAAACCATGGGCAGTGTGGTTGATGGTGATTGAGAACTAGAGCTATGCTTAGGAAGATTTTCTGCTAAATTAGGAAGGTGGTGATAGCCAGACAAAATCTTTGATTGCTGAATTTGTTGACTCTGTGGTGCCTGCAATTGCAGATTCTGATTATGCTGTTGCTGTGGAACTTGTTGCTCAGCAAATGAATTGCCCTGTTGAAAAGGATGCTGAAGAAGTTGAGACTGAATCTGAGTTTGCAGTTGACTTCCTTGAATGCTTTGAAGATATGATTGCTGAGTTTGAGGTTGCAGATGCTGTAGGACCTGACTTGGTTGTAATAGGGAATTGGGTCTGCTAATTGTGTTCTGAGGTTGCTGGAATTGAATCATGGCTGGAGATACCTGCTTTGTATGATCCATGGTCTGCATTTCTTGAAGGGCACCAGTAGCCATGGCCTGATAGATCTCAGGTTGTAGACCAAGAAATGAAGTATCAAATCTAGGTTGAATCCAAGGTGAAACACCAATACCCTGGAAATTCAGTGACTGAAATGTAGGGCTTCCAACATCTCCTCTAAGCCACATCAGAGGTGAATTTATATTGATATCATCATCTCTTCCACCTATACAAATTGCTATGTACATAAATAATAGTAATATGACTAGTGAAGTACTTTAAATACACAGATTAGGGGTTTGCTAGCAGTTAGTGATCTTGGTGACGAGTTTTCTAGAGTAGCTCAAGTTGCATGGATAAAACATACCAGGGAAGAAGGGAAGTCCAGTGGGCCATGGACGCTTAAACCGAAGAGGAAATGAAGATGGATACATAGGAAACGTTGTTAGAGGTTCAATCTCCCAAAGTGATACTCTAGGCTGCTTTTCTCCAGCTGTGGATTCATCCCAACCAACCTACAGCAGTAAATAACAAACTTAAAAAAATTATGACCACTTGAAAATGTTTGCATTGCCGCTACACATTTGCAAGGGTGAAAAAGTAGTTGCATGTACTCTCAAAAGTAGCATTTATGAGTTCAAACTCAAATCACAAAGCAAATTATTTGCAAAGGCCCACCTTGACAGACCGCCAATGTGAGTTTGGCCATCGGACTGGGTCAAGATCATTGATACCTGTAATTGTGCCCATGTATCTGAAGATCCATATAAGATCATTATATGAATCATGTGCAAAGACAAAAGATGCAAAAAAAAAAAAAAAAGTTAAGAAGGTATACATAAACATAAGAGAATCAAAGACTAAAAAAATGTACTAAATAAACAGGCAAGACAGAAGTATTGAGGAACAAAGAGGTACTCACCGTCGAACACTGGACTCTTCAGTTTCAAACAGCATCCGGAAACGCATACCCACAGAAACACGGGTGTGATAGGCTGCTTTCACATACTTAGCTAATGGAATAACAAATTCTGAAGGGCTTGCCCTGAAAGTGCATATTATTTGCCATTTTAAATTAATAAAAATATAGTTTTCAGAATGAACATGATTTACCTAGGGTTATAGAATATGGTGAATCGGCTATTTGTAGAAGCAGCATGGGCAGCTGCAGCAAGAAGGCCAATGTGCATACTATCGCTAGAAAGTACAGATGAAGGCATAACTGTCTGAGGTCTATTAGCACGCCGAATGCCCAAAAGCAACTGATTGTTATCGTTCCTAAGTGAGAACAAACTCAATAGTTGGAGCAGGTGATAGATATGCACAAAACTTTTAGCAAGAGAAAGTTGACCATACCAGATAAAAAGAACAGAATCTCCAGCAACAAGTCTTTTTGCACTCACAAATACACTCCATCCTGTGGTAAGAAGATGTCTCTTTGGCTGACCTGCATATGAATATTGTTAAATTTGGACGTGATATCACAAAACTTAGCAGCTGATGGGAAAAAAATTAGCATAGCCATCAAACACAAACAATGAAACAACAAGAACAAAAAAAATGAAAGATAGCTAAGATAAATTATGGTCTCCAACCATAAGGAGACAAGATACCATTCATTGTTGCTCAGATAATGAAAAACAAAACAAATTTTGCAGGCATTGACTCGTGTCAGTAGGGGTAACAATCAGAATAATTATGAATACTATCAGCAATCTCCATCTGCCCAGTCATGTTTTAGAAAGGATGGCATGACGTTCACAAACACTTCAAGGATTTGTGAGTTGACTGAACACAAACTCACCGCGAAAAATGTGACGAAATTTCCATTCATTTCCATGAAGATCCCTAGCAACCAATTCTTGAGCAGGAGGTTGCAGTGAAAAATCCTTCAAATTGTACATGCAAATTGTAGAGTGTCAGAACAGGAGTTCAGAAAACTGTGAACCAATCAGCATGGTACTTGTAATACCTACCAGCGGAGGAAATACTTTCTCTGCTGCTCGACGAGGTACAGAAAATCCACCGTGTGTACTGGTGTCACTTGCAGTCAATGTCTTGCAGAAATAATTGGTCGGTTGTTTGTTGGGGGCACCCAATTCTGCGGGGAGATATGGATCTTTTTGCTCTTGCTGCATATTAGAATAAAAGAGGAGACTACAAATCAGAAAATATTATGCTCACACAAATGAAGGAGAAACCATGATGATAAAGTTCATTACCGAGCTCAATGGTTGTAGTGTCATCTGAGCATAAACTTCATCAGTTTCCACATCTGCCTATAGAAGATGAGAATGCACAGCTCTTATAGTAAAAAAAGCAATGCATTATAGAAACACCAAGTACGAAACATATTAGAATACTACAAAACTTACATGCATAGTAACATTATGCAACTGACAGATCAACTGAGGAGGTAAGTTAGGATAGTTGGGGATATGAGAATCAATTTCCTTGTTGGTTGATGCAGTTACCTGAGGACAAAGCTGAAATGATTAAACTACGTGCCTAAAAGAATGTGGCATGTTATAAAAAAAATTGTTGCAGAACTTTGATCGTTTGTGTTAAAAGCATTAATCTGATCTGTAACCCACCAACCTGTTCACTGTGGCCTTGTGGGAAGTATACCACCCGACTTCCCACAGCTGGTAATGATACTAGAGGTCCAGCGCATGCATGCCATAACTCTGAATTCAGACATCTTGATCCTTCTACAAATGAAAATTCAAAAACAGTAAGAATCAGAATTGAAACATATTGGTAGACCATAAGAGAATAATAATATTAAAAATATGGAGATGCTTATTCAAAAAGTTGATGGACATGATTTCTTATATACTGACAATGCAAAAATAGGAGTTGATTAGATAATAAATAAGCACTAGATGATTTCTCTTCTACACCAGATAGTCACAGCACAGAGCACTTTTTTTCCTAAGATACTGCTGTTTTGCCTATACGTATAAAGTGAACTAGACTGCAGATGTCTAAACTATAACTTGAGGAAGGTATTCTGAATGTTAAGCACTTTGTCATCAAAAAGTGGGCACAAAGTAAACCAAAAACAACTTGGTATGAAAAAAAACATATCTTTTTCAGTTTCAACTTTTAACAAGCATGTTATGTTAAACCATTGCGCTTCTGTCATCAGAAGTTGCAAGATAAATGCACATGAATTTTCTTCCAGCATTGGAGCATAATTCAGCAAAAAGGGTAACAAAAGCATAGGAGAAAGAAACATTTTAAGAAAAGGACAATCAAAAGAACAAGAAAAGAAACAAGTAGAACCAAGAATAAAATGCCAGATATTGGTTATAACTTTTCATGAGTTAACAATTGAGAAAGGCATTTGCAACTCTCACAACCATTAATTCATTTCTCTTTCAGAACTTGAAAGAAAGGAAATTTGTCAAGAAAGGAGTTTTTTTTTTCAAGGTATAAGTTACAGGTTAAAGAAACCAGTTCAAGAAAAAAACTACAAACAATGAAAAGCAACATAAACTAATCCATATCTCGGTTTTAGATCCACAAGATATAATATATTAGTGACGACGATGCAACAAACTCCATTTTCACATAAAGAAACTGGTAAAGAGCTACCTTCTAGTGGTTGATCAACGAGATTTGAAGATGATAACCTCATCTCTTGTAGTTGAGAAGAAACTCAATGCAGCGAGAACTACAAAACTGTTATCAAAGTTGATATTTTTGCATCACAAAACTGAAATTTGTGAGACAATCACTTTTGGCAACAAAACTATTTTCCAAATTGCCACAGAGAATGGTTGCAACGGACCTGGTTCTACTAGAAGAAACCCACTATCCTTTTCTCTCTTAGAACAAATTATGTACTCTTTAATTTACAGAACCAAAGTAAGAAGCAAGGTCGAAGTGACTCTCATGCTCCATTTAGGTGAAGGCCTTGAGATTTAAACCGATATCGTCACCAGTAGCTGATTCCTCAACAGGAAAGCTGCACTGCTAATTTCTTATGCCGCAAAGCTTCAATATACCGGCTCGGCTCAAACCTTTATCAGGAAATTCTATAGTTAAAACCAAGTAATCCGATCTGAAAGAAGAGTCAAACGCGCATACTCAAGAGGTTCAAGTTCCTGTAGTTTATCCATTTCATACCAAACCATATGCTCTATCTTCACCTCAACAACCACAAATTTCCTTCACCTGATGCTCAGACTAACAGCTAAAGGCTGACAATTTTCAAAAGGGGAAGGAAAAACAAACAAAGAACCAAATAAATATATCAGTTACCTCAACCAAAGCAACCAAGCTGAAATCCAATAACAATATACATTTTTTTTCTGCGAAACCTCCAAAACCTCACTTGATCCCAGCTTCAAAGAAGAAGCAGCTCCACAAACCCCCCACGCAAAAGCTGAAATCATCCAGAGGCCACTATATCCAACGCATTTAAGAAGGAAAAGACAACAGTGACTAAATAAGCACTGAATCTCTGCAAAGGGACTCCTTTTCGCAGACCCGCAGGGACGCAACACCAAAAAGGAGCCGCCTTTCGACTAAACTCGTGAACCGCGGACCTTATCTCGGCCACAGCCAGCTCGGCCACCACGAACTCGAGCAAAGAGCTCAGGAAACCCTAGCCTGAGGTCTCCTACCGCAAGAGCTCAGCCTGGAGCTGCAGCAACTCAAGATCTCCACCGCGAAGCATTATGGGGCAGCGACATGGCTTCGCGCAGAGCCGTCTCGATGGTAAGCAAGGGTGGGTATTGCTTCGACTGAAGGCTCGGAAATGAGTTTGATGAGGTGCTCCTTGTCGGTCTCGGAGAGGGAGATAGGGGGAAGGATACACTCGTCTCTCTCTTGCTTGCTTGATTACTCGCTATCTCTCCTTGTCGCTATAAAAGAGTACTACGACGGCAATCAACCGGTAGAAACCATCACGATTTATCTTCGCCATTTTCTCTTTCTTGCTTTGCTTTCTCAAATTTCTGTGGTCACTAATTTGCGGATTTGGATTTGGATTTGATTTGATAGGTAGAGTGAGTGGAATGAAGTCATCCTCCTTTGGGCGAGATAAACATGCTGGATAAATTTTTTGGAGGGGAAAACCGGAAAAAGGAGGGTCGGAGCAGAAAAACACCATCGTTCTTTATCTCATTATAAATCATAATAACAAATTTTCAGTTTGCTCCTCCAGCGAATTAGCTTTCTTAAAACATATAATTTCAAAAATTATTAAAATAGACTCCCAATCATTGACAGTGTGAGTTTCAGTCCCACAAAACAATAATGTGGCAAAGAGTAAAATTACCATTTCATTGGAAATTATTCCCCTCTTGGTGGTCACATGTAATGCACGTGTTTATCATATCATATCATTGTTTGATTACATGGAGCCCCGGACAATCTGCAGTAGTAAACATATCTTGGAACTTCTTATACATCAAAGTTTAAAATTCATGTTTGAACCACTGAACTGTTGGGTCATTACGTAGATTGTCACTTATATTTTCGGATTTAACCGGATCGATCACCTCTTTATTTATTTAAAATTGTTTGATTACATAGCGAATGTTAGTGTGGGAGTAAAATAATGAAGTTAAAGTGATATTTCATTTATAATTTTAAATTAGGAAAAAAAAAATTTTAAAAAAAAGGTAGACCACTATGTTCCCCTTTCAGCTCAGAAGATCCAGAGATCGAAGATTCAAAACCTGATAACTTGTTAGAACTTGGGAGTATATCTTTATAAATAGGAGGACGATAGTATAAATGGTTAAACACTCTTCTTCTTCTTCTTCGACATCTTTCCTTTTTAGCCTAGTGCTGATTTGTTCTTCCGAGAGGTCATGCCGATCATATATATTGACGGTCACTGACGCATGTTTATATGTATGCTCCGGAGCAGCTCAGGTAATTGAAGGTAAGGATTCTACCTATGTGGACCCATGCGGACAAAGGAAAGCTACAACCATATACATATGTATCAATCAAATAGAAAATGAGTCATGAGCAAGGTAGTAACTCTAAACTCTAGTAATTTAGTAAACATTTAGGAAAACAATCTAAGTTATCTTATGGACATCACTTTTACGACTTCTATCAAACTAGGAATTGAAGTGAAAACACTCATCATGTTTGATATCATAGACGGTACGTACTAACACGGTTGCTTGGTGATACATGGACGCTTTGTGATGCATGGAGTCTTTAATCATTGAACTTGTAACATGCCTACTTAATGGTAATAATTGGAAGATTAAAATAGAAGGGGAAATTGCAAGAAATCTCAATATCAGTGTCAATTTTTCTAATTGTAACAGAACTTTAAGGGTATTTTGTAAAGTAACTAACCCTAAAAGGGTATTTTTGATAATATTGAAAAGTCAGGGATTTTAATCTAGTATAAAATAAAATAAAATAAATAAATAAACTCGAAATAAAATTCTCTCTCATATTTAAGGCAGGCTAACCAATCAGAATTTTATATCAGATAATATTTTTTTCTCATACAAATAATTTCTTTTGAAATTTTTTAGAGAGAATCAATGAGAAAGAAAACTATATTTAAGGTGAAATTAGAGCCTTAAATCAAGGAGTGGTTGCCTCGTGGTAATAATGATCAATCAGTGTTGATGGAGTTTTTAATATATATATGTGAGTAAAAAATAAAAGTACATATTAAAGGGAATATGATGAGATAAATAGTATAAGAGATGAAAATATTAAAAAGAAAAATAAAATTGTACCGTTGAGTAAAAATAAAATGAACATATTCAATAAATATTCTTATTATTTAATGTAAAAATATGATAAATATATATATTAATAAAGGAAGAAAGAGATGGAGAAAATTTAATTAGTAATGATAAAATATAATAGATGAGTATACGATAATGGATAAAATTTCACTGGTAAGATAAAAGATTATTTATTATTGTATTTAATTTCTGGTAATTTACTTGAAGACATATAAAAGAGTAAGTGTGTTTAATTTAAGGTTATCATATATAATTTTAGTTATATAATTATTATGTAATCATATAATTATAGGAAATAAAATATAACATAATATTATTTAGTTCAATTTTAAATAATATATAATAAAAATTTATTTGTTTCAAAGTTTTAGTATATAACTTAGTACATAGGATTATATTAGTCGCTCAATTGATTAATAAATTAAATAAATAAATAAATATAATAATATATTATTATTAATGATAATATATAAATAAATAAATTTAGATAATATTTTAGATTTTTTATTATTAAAAAAAAATATTGGAGTTTAGATTCGTTTTATTTAATTTATCTCAGTTGATTCAATTAATTAAAATTTCAATTAAAAATTTAAGTTTAAAAAAATCTAATTTTAAAAAATATCACATGCTCTCATACACGTCGTCAATCGAACGCTATCCACTGAGCCTTCCGACGAGTCTCTTGTCACCTTCGACCCCCCGACGAGCGACATTCGATAATAGCCTTTCACTGGAACGACGACGACACTGAATTGACATCGCTTGTTTGACGTCATGTTTATGGGACCGGTGAACCGCCTGTCACTTTCGATTCATGACGAGTCTTTCGCATGAAGCAACGGTGACGACTAACATGACTAGATTTTCGATAACTCTAAAATAAAAAAAAATCTTTAAAATTCGGGATAATCACATTCTAAGTTAAAATTTTGAATTATTAACGTTTACGATGGTTGGACATACAATATTACTCAGATATCGTTTATTTCTTAAATCTAATAAGATTTTTATTAATAATGTTAAATGAATAATTAAGTTATCAACAATAATAGTCAAAACTTTTCGATCTCTCTCCCGTGTGCTAAATCTTTGGCCCGAATTTAAAAACATTAACTACGGCTACACTGTGGAAAATCAACCCAACTCAATGCAAGATGAGCTGGTGTCGGTGCACGCATGGAGCATTCATTGATCACTTTCAAGCTAATTAATGAATAATATAATTAACGTTTGAGACTCAATTGTAATATAATTTTTTTTAATATATATAATAAATTTGAGAACGTTTGATTATCAAAATAAATTTCTATATACCTTTTCCCGATTTAATAATCTATGAATTTTTTTTATAAAATCAAATCAATTATTTTTAAAATTAATCAAATCAAAAATTTAAATATTTATCTCAACTAACAAAATAATTAAACAAAAAAATATATATTCATCACCGACCATGAATCCAGATCCAACCCCAGAATGTACAGTACGGTTTAGTTAGTTGCTAATTTTTTTTTTACTTTCCAGATTTAAATTTTTTAAAAAACAAAAAACTAATCAATTTCTTTTATTTTCTCTCTTTGTGAGACGAGCACTTTACCTTCATACTGTTCAACATGTGATGCCCAAGATTACGGTGCAACAGTTATATTTTTTAAATAATTAATTAAATATTTAAAAATTATATATATATATAATTCTGTTAACTTACCCATCTTATCCTACACAATCATGAACACCTGCTGAGATAGTCACCTGCACATCATTGATCAAAATATGTGTGATGTGATCAGTGATTAGGATTATGCCACCTCAACAGATGTATATAGTTGTGCAAGATAAAATGGATAGACTATCAAATATATATATATATATATATTATAAAAATATTTATTTTTAGTAAAATAATAATTCTAAAAATATTAATTATTTAGATGAATAATATTTTTTAATTTATTTTGATGATCGATAATTTTTTTTTATAAATTTAAATTAATTATTTTTAAAATTAATCAATTTAAAAAATTAAATATATGAATAAAAAAACATTGATGTCAAATTTTAAATAAATGAATATCTTTTCATGAAGGGACTCAATGCAAACGCTAAGAAACTTCTTAACGCGCAATCACAGAGAACAAGTGCAATTTCATTAGCTCCTCCTCAAAGTCTAAGTCAACAGTACTGCACTTTACACCAAAACAATATTCTCTTCCAAATCACCCTATATATCGAATCGAAAAGAGCTTCAGATAAATCTCATTTTATATTACCACAATGAAAGGAATTAAAATTTTCCATAACAATGTCATCAGGCTCACTAAGACGCAGTTAATCAAGTCTCAAACCTAATTAAAAGTTGGATTTGGTAGGTGCACCATCAAGTCTGCTCCACAAAGGTTGCAGCTGTTGCTGTCAAATCTCGCTTGAATCGTCAACTCCAATTGTCCTTGAGACATTGCCATCAACACGGCCCTGGCAACTTAGCCAACAATGTTCAGACCAGCTTTTCACTTGTTTGGATTTATTTTCCATCGTGGACAGTACTCATTCATGGCCTTCCTTTTCCCCCAATAGAATTGATAGCCACACATAATTATACAAGTCTTGCTAATTATATATCATCTTCTCACATGAAGCTCCCTAAAGGAGCATTCATGTATATATATATATATATATATTTTGAATTATCAGAATAAATTAAAAAATATTCATGATGAAAAATTCAAAAGTTTAACATATCTCATTTGAAGGAATATATATATGTAGTATACAAGTTCACGAAAGGAATGGTGCTAATTTGCATGTTAGCTAATACTTCATCTGAGCTATCCTCTTCTGGTCTCGATAAAAAATGTGGCATCTATTACTCCTATAATTATGAGGGGTCCGAGCCATGTGCCTCACTTTAATCACTTAAGGTGCCAGTTATATGTGTGATGTCCTTTTCTCTTGATGCTTTAATTCTTCCTAAATTTAAGTTTGGATGAAGGGATTGATTGGGGAAGTTAAGTAGATGTTCATCACATATCTAATGATGGGAGAATCCTACTTCATGGAGGAGTTGCATGCATGCATGATTGATCATTATGGTAATCTGATGCATGTAGATTCCAACTCACTTCATAGTTGTCAGCATTAGATACCAAAGGATATATAATTTTTCTTCTTTGGCAGCTTTGAAGGTTCTTGTGTATTAATTTTAGGAGCATGGTTGGTCCATTGAGACTAAAATCAGGCCATAATAACTATGAGTCTCCAATTATACTATATTTATTGCCCGACTCAGTGTGATGTAAGAGGTAGAGTTCATTCGTAAGTAATTAGAGTTTAATTTTTATATAAGGCACATTTACGATGATTGAATTATTGATGATATTGAATTGTCATGTCAAAAGTCATCACGCTTCTTGAGTTTATTTAATGGACGAAATATAAGGTCGAACCATCCATCTTAGGACTAATCGGCTTGCAAAAATGGGTTTGTTTTAAAAAAATTAAAACAAACCCATTTTTGTCTATTTTCTCTTTTTACATTCAAATATAATCAAATACAATTATCACAAATGATGATTTTCACAATAAACTCACAATATAATCCAACACATCCAAAACCATACACAAAAACAATCCAACACATCGAAAACTCACTTAAACAATCAACGATACACAAAAAAAGTAACATCCATCAACCTCCTCACTAATAAAATCCATTGCATAGTACATCCAAAATTTGGGCACAACGTTGTAATACAAAGTTTGTATTATCCATACAAGATATCTTGATGAAAATCTAATACAAAATAAATCTCAATCATGCAAGAAATAAGATATGATAAGTTGTGAATACAAAATAGATTTTGAGGTTAAAGTACAAAAGACAACTATTTAGAATTAAATTAATACCCACCAATTTTTTGACATTATTTTAAAAAACATATCCCACTTTAGATTTTGAATATGGTGATAGAAATATGCAATATCTGAAAATGATCATGAAAAATTATAATACAATTAGAGATGCATATAATTTAAAAAAAAGTAATAACAATATTTTTGACTTAAACGCAGAGAAAAATTAAAAACTGAGATAAAGGATAACATACCTCAAAATGATCTACTCAGTAGGAGAATCGTTGGGATCCTCGGTCTCTTGGGACTTCAAACGATGTAGGCGTGACATATGTGAAGTGGGAGTGAACGTTGCTGCAAACGCTTGCATATGACAAACTATCTTCTCAGTTTGAGCTTGTTGATCGCGCATCTCCCATGCCTTTGCATCCCTCTCAACCATCATCTCCTCCAATGACGAGAGTCGAGCCTGCAAATTCTATTTTTCTGCCCGCAATGCTTGTACCTCGGTAGATGAAGAGGAGGAACTAGGACGCCCCTTGATCCCTAGAGCTCTCATTCGGTCAAAGACAACTTTGGCCTGAGAGCTAAGACCGTAGAGGGAGGTCTTCTTCCTTCCACCAATGACATTATAATAAATATCATTAACCTCATCGATGGAAAGAGGTTGTGACCCCTCTCCCTCTGCACTAGGTCTCAGCCTGTGCAATTATAGTGGATATTACTTCCTGTGTTAAAATAATTATTTTATTAACCTTCACATAAAATCTACGAATATATTCATGAAAGTTAATATTCTTATGTTAATTGTCGAAAAACGTCGATCGATAAATGACACATCCTTCTTCTTATGGGTCTTGTCAAATACCTCCCAACAAGTGATAGGTCTCTGTAATTCAACAGTCTGTGTACAAAGAATGCAAGTACATTAAAACTAATAAAAACATATATGTAAGAATTTTTTATATAACTTAATTTTAAACTTACCAAGTCAGAGGCATGCTCCATGATAGAACGAGATTCAGCAATATATTTTGTGGATCCGATGCTCAGCCCAGCAGACTCTGAATTGCGATTGCTTCGAGCAATTGCTGAATTGGATTGCCAATGCTCGATAGCCCAAATAGCTCTCCAAGCCTCTCAAACTACAACAGGGACCTTGGATAGCCTGGTGTCCCTCCTCCTCCACTTGTATAACATGTCCATGTACAGTTTAGCACAATAGTTGTTCCAAATTTATTTAAATTTGGCCTCATGGCCCTCCTCCCAAACATACCTCTTCTGCAATAATAAATTTTGAGAATTAGTATCATGTTAATTTTAAACTACAAAATATATTTTATATTCAAAATACTTACCAAGAATTAACTGTAATAGAAGTCCTTCATGTCCTAGTCTACAAGCCTCCATGTAGTACCAGATGAGGACAATCGTTCTTTAAATTTTTTGGATATATAGGCTGTGACTTGATGGCCATCTAGGACAAAGTTGCATGGAAAAATGTCATGAATGAGATATGTGTGATAAATAAAATGAAGATTAAGTACTAGAATAATTATTAAATATATAGCTACTTACCAGTCATCAGAAACCCTCAAAACAATCTAGCCACCATGTGCTATATGTCCTGACAGTATGACTATATATGCAAAATCACAATATAAGACATACACATTTGAAATAATAATGTCTTCTAACTAGGGAGATGAAAAAAAATAAAAAAAAATCATATAATATGCCATGACATTGTTTATAATTTTTAATCACCTGATGTCATTATGAATTAACTAAATTAACATTTTGTAGGTTCTCATCACTAGATTTCATTGGTACATCAACCTCCTCACTGTTAGACATCTCTCCATCATCTATTTCTTCGTAAGTGATATTAACATCTATAAGTAATTATGATATGAATTATATTTTTGAGTCAACTGAGTGTATCTCAACTTCTTCATTTTGATATACATTATGATTTTGAGCAGTGATGATGTTCGACATTTCTATGGTTGATCGAGACTTTATTTGACACACTACTAATCATTTACTAGGTTTTTTTTTCTCTTCGTTGGGTACTCAAAATAGAATACTTGACCAACTTGTATCACGAAGATGAAAAACTCAAATTTGTTGAATATTTTGTTTACGTTAACCTCAACTAAATTGTAGAAACGATGTATTCTGGTACTTATTCTTGGAGTTGAATTATACCATAAACATTTGAATAATACATTCCTTTTTAAAGGTAAAGCAAAATACTCAACCTCCATGATTTCCTCAAATATACCATAATAATCAAATTGAGTATCATTGTTATTTGTGGATCTTTTTACGCAAACACCAGAATTATACGTAAACCTTTGTGAATCATGTTGGGTCACGTGAAATATGAATCCATTAACATAATAACCTGAGTAGACCGTTATATTACGGAGAGATCCTGATGCAAGATTTGTTAGCCTTTTATCTTGCACATTTGATATTCTATGGTCATTCGCCTATAACAATAGTTATAATATAAATTAGATGAATATATAATACAGTTGCATTATAATAAATAATTTAATCGCTAACTTACACATATTCGAAATCAAAATGCAAATTCATCCTCTAACTTGTGATCTACCTCACTCGCACTTATTGATGGATTTTGTAGGTATAGTTGTTGTTCGTATAAGCTGTCAAAGAAAGTAATTTGAAGACATATTAGATAACATGTCAAATATATGAAAAGCTATATGTATATATACTTGAACTATTACCTTATGTATGGTTTGACCTCTTCATAGTTCAGGAGTATATGTTGTGGTAGTATGATATTCTTGTTCATTTAACCGTCTACAAATAGTTTCACCCATTATTCTACCAGAAAACTTGAAAATATAAAGCATCTCTGGATCAACTGGTTGAGTATCATTGAAATTTTGAGGACACTTATGATTTTTGGTTTTCACATTATCAACAAAATAATAAGAACAGAAGGAAGCTGCTTCTTCAACCAAATATGCATTATGTCATATTTGAGAGATGTCCTAATACAATAGTCTTCTGGTTTGTACCTATTTATTAGATAAATAAAGATTCACTATTTGAGTGTACATATTTTGTGAACATGATTAGATCTTAAACTTACTTACTGAATATTCGCAATACGATTCATAGCATAAGAGAACTTGTGATTGGATCACAACTAGTGAGCATCTCTACATTTGTAATTATGAATGTTAAAATCTTTCCTAGTTGATGAATTGATGAGTTTAAACATCATCGATTCTATAAGACTAATATAGGTCATACTCCTTGATCTAACTAAACAGTTGTTCCTCACTAGCTGGAGACATTGGGATGTCGAGAGTTAAACGTGGATGCTAGTTAATGGTAACTAGTTTATTGGAGTGACCTGCTATAAGACTTCATATGATTCTCTACATATATAGATATATCAATGAAGATCTTACTACAGCTCGAGTGCAAGTTTCCTTTGACTTGAGGTATTCAAGTCACCTTGGTCATGGAGACTTATACTTTGACATCCTA
>JBBUKS010000001.1:3711586-3722804 GCA_038050645.1 Hedychium gardnerianum | reverse complement strand
AGTTGATGCCCTTTCCTTTACGCATCATCCGTAAGGTATACCTAGAGTAAATGTTATTCTTAAAAGTTTTATTTTATTGATCATGTCTGCATGAGTTATATCCTTGTATGCTTATGGTGTGTGTGATATAATAATTAATTTTTGTTATTATTGTTTAATATCTTCCGCTGTGCATGTTTTGCGAAATGTGTTAAGCATGCACCACATCAGGCTACCCAACAATAGAGACATTATCTAACAACATAGTGAAGCCGAAAGCTTAGAATCGCTCCCTAAACCAACCTTCACAACTCACTTGGACCTAAACCTCACAACTCTCTCTCTCTCTCAAACTCTTTCTCACACTTCTCTCTCTTAAGTTCACAACTTGATTAGTCTAGATAACTTCCTTCATGAAATCACAATTGCCTTAATCCACAATCCCTATAGATATGATAATCTTTTATATTACTATCAACGTTGTCGTGCACTTGTGGCTATGTTAACAATGGATCTAGAGGACCAGACACCAGGCAGAAGTCCAGTCGGGTCAAGGAGGAACAAACGATTGACAAGAAGTCAAGTTGGTTCAGAGAGGATTAGACAGCTGATAGCAAGTCAGTCGGGTTAGGGAGGACCAAACGACTAACTGAAGTCTAGATGAGGAATTTTGGAAGAAAGCCCTGGTGGGTCAGGAGACGTTAAAAAAGGAAGTCGGCAAATGGTAAGTGAGGTAAGCAAACTAGAGAAGCGAATCCAATGAGGTCGAGTCCTAGTGGGGATGTTAGGTATCAGTCCAACTTAGATCCAACTTGAAACTTTATGTTGAGACTGTGACTAGATCCTGGTTGTGGTTACACAGGATCTAAGTCATAAATGTATTTATACATGCATTCTTTATCTAACTCAGTGTTACAGACGTGTTTTTTGGACTAACAACTCTTGTAGGCAAAAGTCAAACTGTGGTCAATAGTTCTCCAAATGCCTCGAGTGGATGGAGGCACCTCGGATCTAGAGGCGCTTGAGGCACCTTGAGTGGATGGAGGCGCCTCAGAGCCAAAGGTGTTGGAGGCACCTTGGGTAACTGGAGGCGCTGGAGGCGCCTCGAGTGTATGGCGACGCGTCAGTGCAGATAAGCTGCGAGGATTGGGTTTTCGCAGGCTATTGACATGTGGCACTGATGGAGACACCTTGGATAGCTTGGAGGCACCTCAGAGTGGATAAACGGTGATTTTCTCGAATATGATCAGCCTCAATAGAGGCACCCTGGCTCATTGGAGGCGCCTCCAACAAGTTATAAAACAACCTTGTCGAACAGCAGTTGTGTACAACTTCTTCCTCATGATTCTTCATCATACTACTACTCCGTGCTCTGCAACTATTGTGCTACGACCCTGCTACATCGAACTAACGCCAAAACCACCTTCTGCAGTAGGATCTTCACCAACACCGGCTCATCATCGATCATCTTAAGTGTTGGGTAACCGTTAAATATTGTTTTTCTTTATATACTTGCATAAGAAGGTGTAGTGTTGTTACACCTTCTTCATCTGGTATTTGATTTCTCTGTCTGTGGTTTTTCAGAGGAGACGATTAGTGAATTGGCCATCGAAAATATCCTAAAGAGGCATGGGTCTTGGAGTAGTAGTACGCTGGGCTGCAAACTAAGTAAAACTAACTTCGTCATTTTCTCTGTGTTTTTCTTACTTCTGCTATGCATTTGATTTCCGAACAAGTGTTGTCAACCCGAAAAACAAAAGTTTTTAAAACACATGATTCACCCTCTTCTCACGTGCACTTGATCCTACAAGATGTATACTTACAACCTTTTATCAACGAACTAAAGGAGCAATGGGATAATGGGCTGGAAGCATATGATGCATCAACTGAACAAGTATTTCAATTATATATTGCTGTGATGTGGACCATTCATGACTTTCTAGCATATGGAATAGTATCTAGACGGAGCACAAAGTGTTATAAAGCATGTCTAGTATGTCTTGATGAAACTAAATCTCAAAGATTATGGAGTAAAATATGCTACACATGCCACCCTCGATTCTTGAATGTGCAACACCCATGGCAAAAAAATAAGAATTTCAATGGAAAGGCTGAACAAGAAGGACCACCATGAAAATTTAGTGGTTATGAGATTTTAGCACAATTATATACATTACCCCAAGTGACATTCAGTAAGTATCCTACATTAAGCAAAAAGCGACAATGATCTTTGGATGATACAAATTGGGTAAAGAAGTCTATATTTTTTGAGTTAAAGTATTGGCCAAATTTAAAGTTGAGACACAATTTAGTTGTGATGAACATTGAAAAAAGATCTATGATGCTTTGGTTGACACATTATTTAATATAGATGGAAAGTCAAAGGATATATTTAAAGCAAGGTTAGACTTGCAGGACATGAGGATTAGAAGTGAATTGCATTTAAAGAAAGTAGGAGACAAATTAGTAAACCATATGCAAGTTACACGTTGACATTGGAAGAAAGGCGTGAATTTTGTCAATTTTTAAAATCTGTGAAGTTTCCTGATGGATATGCTACTAATATATCTAGAAATTTGAATGCAAATGATGGAAAGTTACATGGACTAAAATCACATGATTGTCATGTCTTGTTGCAAATAATACTTCCAGTGGTTGTACGTAAATTTTTCCCAAAAGACACACGACACACTAATTGTGTTATGTAATTTTTTCAAAAAGATAACTGCAAGATCTTTACACATAGCAGACTTATGTAAAATGGAGGTGGAAATAGTCTATATATTGTGTAAGATGGAACGAATATTTTCTCTAGTATTTTTTGACATTATGATTCATTTGATTGTTCTTTTACCCCATTAAGTCATGTTAGCTAGACTTGTTTCGTCACGATGGATGTATCCCTTTGAACGATATTTGGGCAGACTAAAAAAATATGTTCGTAATAAAGCAAAACTTGAAGGATCTATTGAGAGGAATAAAGATGAGACATTGACTTTCAATTCTTTATATATGAGTCAAATTGAGACAAGATTTAGTAGGCCAGAACAAAATAAAGATGTTCAACCAATAAAATGCAATTTAAGTGTTTTCTCACAACAAGCAAGAGTGTTTGGCAACCAACATAATCTGAATTGCCTTTGACTTTGTATAAGAAAGCACATTGGTATATTCTCAATAATTGTAAAGAAGTTGACCGATATAGGAAGTAAGTTTTACATTATGTAATTTTATTATTTATATTTCATTATAAAATTGTAATTTAAATGTTTATTTATGCAGCGAACATCTACAACTTTTTCACATAAAGTTCATTCAAATCAACTTCTGTAATATCATGAGAGAGATTTTCCACAGTGATTTAGGGATAGAATGATAAAGTTAAAGAATTTAACAAATTTAGACATCACAAACGAGTTGTACTATTTAGCAATGGGACCTGATGTTGAAGTTCAACTGTATGATGCTTGCATTGTAAATGATATTCGATACCATGCGAGGTCTCGTGATTCTTGTAGAACTAGTCAAAATAGTGGGGTTAACATACCATGATCTGATGATGATGATAACTTGGATTTTTTTGGAGTGTTGAAGGATGTTGTTCAACTGTTTTACTCTTTCAAATATAAAGAACAATTATTTTGGTGTGAATGGTTACAACGTAATCCTTAAAAAAAATCAATGGTTGAAGAGTTTGGTCTCTTATGTATTGACACTTCTACAACATGATACGCTGATGACCCATTCATTTTGGCCAACCAAGCAAGGCAAGTTTATCATTTAAATAATATAAAGCGTAGAGGCCATTGGACCATAGTGCAAAATATTCAATACCGAGAAATATATGAAGTAACTGAAGTTGATGAAGTATCCGAAGAAACTGAATCCGGAAATAATTTCAATATTAAATCTAACCAAGATATTTCATCTAATGAAGCAACTTCACTAATTGGTGAAGACTTAGAGATATCCTAACTTTGTAGATTAGATGTTGAGCATCAACATATAAATATGTCAAATGCACAAGTGGAGCTGGCTAGGGATGCTCAAAGTTTTCTTAATGATGAGGATGAAGATACTGAAATTGATAGTGACGCAGATGATCAATTATCTCTTTCAGATGATGATAGTGATTAATTTTTATTTACATGATATTTATGTTTTTCTTTATTTTTAATTCATTTATATAAGATAAAGTTTCATTACTTATAGATACCTATATATGTTGATGCATATTTGTTGATCTATATATGATGAATATGTGACAGTCATGCCGCACTTGAGGATTGAGCATCTACCAATTCTACAAACACCTGATGATGATAATTCTCCTAGTCGTTAGTTGTTTTGTATTTAAATTACAAAAGTTTTATTTAGTTTGCTATTTATTTAAGTATTTCATTTGTTAATTGTTAACACTTTTGCATTTACAAGCCGACCACTATGTAGGGAGACACATGACACACATTTTGATCGACTACAACACCAGATCGATGAATGGGGTAAATTATCCATTACTTTTCGTCAGAGCAATGGGCATCCTTCGCATCCAAGAACCACCATCCCTTCTAAACCCACCAACATTGCTTTGTGGATAAGATATATTCAATCATCATATGCATGTTGGCAACAATACCACCCTAGTAAGAAGATCTTGTGTGTTTCCACCCTCTGTGCCTACATCTTCTTTGATCTCTCCATCCTCCAATTTCATGATGGAAGAAGACATATGTCTATTAGGTGGTGGCTGCTCCTACCCATCAACTGCATGTCGAACTACACTGTAGTTGCGGGGGCCTACTGTGCTTCCTTGAGCCAAGCCACCACAAAGGATGCCTCTTGGATCTCGGAGCCGCTCTGTGATCTCCCCCTATCGCTGATGGAGTTCTTCCTTATCATATTGAACAAAACTCAAACATGGAAGCCCTTTTCTGCCAATGGTGTCTCCATCAAGGAAATTCTCAGTGTTCGAAACTTGCAACACGTTATCACCCACTTTATCGACAACTTCATCACCTTATCATCGTTATAAACTGGATCAACAAATATTTTGATCTTGTCGTCCACAACTCCCTTATAATAAAAAATTCCTTCCACCTCATCAAACCAATCAATGAATTCCTCGGTCCGCAACACACTAGAAAACTCGAGAAGTTCAACTGGAACCCAATATCTACGTATATTTCATCTCTTATCTATGACTTGATTATATTCCACTTGTCTTATTTAAGTGATATTATTTCTATCCCTTTTCTAAATTTAATTCATTTTTTATATATGAAAAAGGGGGAGAGATATTAAATTCAGGGGAAGTTATGATTATGGGGGAGTTATAAATTTAAAATGTATATATTCATGTATGATTGCACCTAACCTTATATTTCATACATTGAATATAAATCTCAAATCACTTTTTAATTGTGATTGTTTTTTAAACTAACTTTAACTTAGTTTGTATACTATCAAAAAAAGGAAATTGTTGGTGCTGGCAGCATAACATTTAACCTAAGATTTTGATGTATAAGTAAGGTTAAAGTTAGGTTTGTTAAGATCTAACAGATCATTGTTAAGTGTGCAAGTGCAGGTTTCTTGACAAGAGAAAAAGTCATAGCGAGTGAAGCTAGGTAGTAGAAAAGTCCTAGCGAGTCAAACTAGATATCGAAAAAATCCTAGCGAGTGAAGTTAGGTGATAAAGTCCTAGTTGGGAATCAAGCAGTAACTAAGTCTTGGTTGGGAACCAAGCAGATGACGTGTTCATTTCATATAGAGTTTTTATCATAGTTTAGTACATGTTTTATCCTATTTCATGAGCATACATTTAATGTTTTCATCTATTCTTGCATCATTTTGTTTCTTTCTAGTTTGGAGAGCTGCTTTCGTTTGTTTTTCATTGATAGGGCACGAAAAGGAGCCAAAATAGAGTTTGAAGACATGTTCTAGAGTCTAACACAGCTTGGCCGTGTTAGCCGCCATAGCCGTGGCCATCCTGGAATGACCATGCCTGAATTTCACTTCTCTCCAGTGCACGACACGGGCGGGCCATGCTAGCTGGCATGACCGTGCTTGAATTCAGGACCTCTCCAGCCTTCATCATGGATGGGTCGTGCTAGTCGGCATGGCTGTGTCACCGCCCGGAAGCCCCACGGAGTGGACATGCCAAATTTGACACAACCGTGCCAATTTGGCATGGTCATGACCAATTTTCATCCCAAAACAGTTCTCCCCACCGGCAGCCCATGCTAGCCGACATGAACGTGTTAGCCTCCGGTTCAGACTATAGACCAAACTTTGAATGGTCATAACTTTTAGATTGAGTGGAGTCATGGAGCCCACAACCTATCAAATTGAAGATACTTTCAAGATCTACAACTTTGATTTAGGGTCCAACTTGAGAAAACCTGGTCTAAGGGGTGAAAAATCAGTTTTGCGGAGCTCAGCCAATGGGGCAGATCTGGAAAGTTTGGGGGAGGTATAATAGGGTCAAGCAAACCCTTTCTTGACTCATCTTGGACTAGGGGGCTCCGCCCCTCCCTGGGATAGGGTTTTCCCCTTCTTGGGGAAACCCTAAAGTAGTCATCTTCTTCCATCAAGACTATCCGCCCACCTCCGAAGCAAGGATTCCTTCCGAAGATATTTTCTACAAATCTTACTAAACATTTCTTCCTCTCTAATCTCTGTTTTAGATTGTAAGAATGCTTTTTTCATTTTGGTTTGCAATTCCCTTGTTATGAAGTAGACTCTTGATTCTAGGATTAGGGATTAGCTCTTTTGAGATATAAACATTGTTTTGTTGAATCTATAGAGTTTGCATGTTTCTTATTCAATGATGTATGTCTTTGTGGTCTGGGCCTACTATGTACACACGATCTTGATACCAAAAGCACAAGATTCATATCCAATGAGGTGCGGGGATGAACCAAAAGGAGAAACCAATCCTCCGACTCGTAGAAACCTGAGACATGGAGAGTCGCCTACGAAAGTAGATAGATATGCCATGAGGAGAAATAGGTTATCATAGATCTTAATGGATCAGTTCTAATTCATCGCCACTCAGTAAGAGAAGGAAACTTGAGGGTTGTGGGATCATGTGATAGGGATCTTCTTAAGAATGCAATCCCTCAACTCTTTCGCTCTAAAAGTATATGATGAATTGAAACAGATACGCCGATGTAGTTCCAAAAGTTCATATCAGATGTCATAGGATTGTCTATCTACATAAATAACCATTGATGATAGGAAATCAAACATATATTAGGTATTTACAATCATTATGGTGAAACCGAAATCCTAGAATCATTCCCCCAATTCCAACTTCTCCCTTTGGCCACTTGCCTTCCCTTGACCACCTCTGTTCTAGGTCTTCTCTCAAACCTTTCCCTCTTGCTCTTTCCACTCTCTCTCTCTCTCATTCTTGTGACCACACACAACCTCAATTGTCTAGATAACTAGCTTTGCAAACTCAATTAGTGCTTAATCAACAGTCCCTGTGAATTGATATTTTATTACTTGACAACATTCTGTGCACTTGCGGAAATCCCACATGAAGTTTTTGGCGCCATTGCCAGGGACTATTTTGATTAACATTAATTGATTAATGATTTAGTTAATCTAGATTTCTTTTCTTCTTTACTACTGGATTTCTTTTTATGCCTTTTAGGTGGGCAAATTTTTTTTTAAGAGCAAGATGGATGCTCAAACTCAATGGTTTGACTATTGAATGCTATGAATTCTTTTGATTATTATTGTGAGCTTTATGGTGTAAGATGACATGATGTCGATAATTGTCCAATGCTTTTAGACCTGCATATATAGCACATGGATAAAAATGGGGTATCCTCCCTAACTACCTTCAATGGCCACAACAACTGTATTGTGAGATGTGTGAAGAAATATGACATACAATTGATATGTGCCTCAAGTTTCGCAACTTACAAATCAAGTGGGAAAATTTTATGGCAATTCAAAACAACCATGATGAAGAGGATGAAGGTACTAAGGAACCAATTGAAGAAGAAGATTTAGTTGTGTCTACTGATGTTGTTAATAATCCTGTAGTTGATATTAATGTTGGGATATTCTTTCCTACATATGATGATGTTATGGATCGAAGTGTAGGGACTTATACTATAGAAGCAATGACCCAAGAATCACTTCCTTTGGTCGCACAACCACTTGAAACTATGGATGTTGCAGGAATTGAATTTGTTGATGTTGGAAGTGTAGGGACTTATGCAATGGAGGCAAAGCCTTAAGAATCACCTCTTTCAGTGGCACCACCACCTGAGCTAGAGTCTTTCTTATCCACATATGAAATCATATTCGATGATTTACTCGCTTTAGTGATTGGTGAAAGTAAAATTTCATTTGATATATTTGAAATTACTAATCAATCTTTTCTCGACCATGTTAGTGGTAGGACATACTTTTCACAGCAATCACATGGACGATCTTGTGATAATTGTTTGAATATGAGCATATTTAATGAAGGCATGAGACCCGGAGAAAGAAAGTACCTTGCTCCTCCACGAGCAAGGTTCAAGACATATGGAAGGCCAAGCAAATCTGATAATAAGCCAAGAACTCTCGGTAAGAAAGTCTGGATGTATCGTACTCCGGCAAGAGTAAGGTTTAAAAGATACTCCGTTGATGCTCCTAATAAAAGAAGAGGGGGTGCCACCACCTCAAACCATGTGCCCTCGATTGAAACTCACATGGGGTTGAACTAATAACCAAAAACAAGTACTTCTTGGGAGGCAACCCAAGTTCTTTCTTATTTACGTTTAAGATTTTCTCTTGTTTCATAGTTTTAACATTTTTGTTTTGTTAAATTTCAGGGTCGGGAGCACCCCACGAGATGGCCATGGAAACTGCCATGGGCGTGGGAAGAAAATCGATGAAAAACAAAGGCAGGTTGTGCCCAAAAGGCACGATCGTGCCTGTTGTGTTGATACTAGTCATGTCTCACAAGGCGGGGTTGTGCCTAAAAGGCATGGCCGTGTGTTTTCTCCAGAATCTCCCGAGGACGACACGAGCAGGCCGTGCCATTTTGGCACGGTTGTGCCTCTCTCAAAGCAAGCACCCATGCTAACCATGAGTAGGCTGTGTCATTTTGGCACGGTCGTGCCTCGCAGGAGGTGAGCCGCTTGTGCCCACCACGAGTAGGTCGTGCCATTTTGGCATGGTTGTGCCTCCTTGGAGGTGAGCCGCACGTGCCCACCATGTGCAGGTGGTGCCATTTTGGCACGGTCGTGCCTACTTTGAGGTGAGCGCCCGTGCCCATACCGACAAGTTGTGCCTCCCTTGATCTCTTTTCTTTCCTTTTTCCCTAACTCAATCTCTCTACTTGATTTTTCTTGTCTAATCTCCATTTTGCAGTCTTCAGAGATAAGGAGGGGTGTGACTACTAGATAAAGGAGTAACTTTGGCAAAGGAATGAATTAGATGCTTTGCGTGCATCACTTGATAACTTCTCTCACTTTAAACCTCCTCCGCATTAGTTTTCATTGGGACAATGAAAAATTTATGTCTAGGGAGATGTACATATGTTGGGTTGTCAGTCAGTTTTTATCATATTTCTTTTAACATAATAAATTTTTCTTCTAATTGCATTATATATCATGTCACTATTTATTTGTTCCTCGTAGCAAGATACTAGCACGCTGATTCTAGATATTTATGTTGTTGTGATAAAATATGCTACTATACTTAGTGATTTATTTTTCTCTATCCATAGTAGCATGAAGTGAGCATTATTTTTACTGAAAAAATTTAAGTGTTGGACTAGTTTAAGGATCTCTTCACACTATGCTTGACTTTGATACTAGATGCATTTGAAAATAGTCATGATTCATTAAACCAGACTCTTTTCACACTATGCTTGACTTTGATACTAGATGCATTTGAAAATAGTCATGATTCATTAAACCAGACTAATACTCTTACTACTTAGGTGACCTCTCAACTACATTTTGGTTACTGGATAAACTCGGATCATGTCAACTCATTAGGAAAAATCAGAATCCCAGAAAAAATGGGAGAAAAAAGGTTTGCTTAAGTGTTGCACTTTGTAAGCACTTAGCGAAAAAAGAAGAGAGAGAATAAGGGATAAAAAAATAGTTATCGTGAGTGAAAACTAACAAGTTACCCCTTCGAGACCGAGTTAGATTACTGAGAAAATAACTATTATATTTCTCTTGATACTGATTATTCCTTTAAGACCTTGTGTAGCCTTTAAGACAGAAGAACTTTGCGAGTGACAGGTAAGTGTCTATCACCGGAAGCATGAGGAATACGATTAGATGATGATTTGACTAGGCTTAGAGATTGACACTTAACAAGGTTAGGTCACTCATTGCACTGAGCACGGAGAACTTCTACTTAGGTCACACTCGAATAACTTTGTATAATGCTCATCAATGAAACTACACAATAGGATTAGATTGATTCACTAGGGATTACAATGCGCATTTTGCACACATGAATCTATATTGCAAGTCTTTATTGTGGACAAGCAAATGTTTAAGTCAGAGGGTGTGATGTGTGTAAAATATATAGGTCTTTAAGCATCATTTAGCATATATCTTGTTGCATTTCACACCCTATTTCTATGTAATTTTGTTACTTCTACTCTTTTTGTTCGGAGAACTGCTCTTTGCTTGTTTTTATTGATAGGACGTGAATTCTGAGCTAAAACAGAGCAAAAAGCCTTGGAACAAGACCAATCGAAGAATGAAGCAAAGTCACATTTCTGGACATCAACACGGGGTCTCTTAAACAATATTTTTGGGTTTGAAACTAGGTCATTAAATTTTGATTTTGATACCAAATTGTATATCTTTGAAAGATCTTCGATTGAGTGGTTGTACGCCCCATACGTCTTTCTGGATTAAAAGTTATAGCCATTTTAAAATTGGTCTACAATGAGACACGGTCGTGCTGAAAAAAGACATGGTCATGCCTAAAAGACACGGCCATGCCTCATCCTCATTTGTTGGCCAAAAAAACATGGCGGGGCTGTGCCAAAAGGCACGGCCGTGTCTATTTTCCCTTACACAACATGCCATGGTCGTCCCTCTCAAGCACAGTCGTGTCGCGTTTTTTCAGTCTACAGACAAAACTTTAAATGGCTATAATTTTCGGCTTGGTTGGAGTTATGGGGCTCACAACCTATAAAATTGAAGATAATTTCAAGATATACAAGTTTAGTTCAGAGCTTAACCTGAGATAAAGTGGTCTAAGG
>JBBUKS010000001.1:3676913-3694394 GCA_038050645.1 Hedychium gardnerianum | reverse complement strand
ATTAAACACAACAATCTAACTTTAACCTTTGGTCATACATCAAAACCTTAGGGTTTGACTTGTAGTGCAAATTGCACCAACAGTTTCATCATAGCTTTGATGACTAGCAATCCAGAGAAATAGCCGACGAATCGTCCAACCAAGTCGTCACCCACTCAGTTGCAATCGTGTGCACATCCTCTTTCTCCAGCGTAACACATCCAAGGTTTTGTGAAAAATATTATAGGGCATTCTCTTCTGCAAATAATCTGTTTGACGAGAACAAATCAGTCCATCATCGTTGATTGTTTCTCTCTTGTGATGGCACCGACGCCTCAGTATTTCTGTCTCTTTCTAAAGGACGTGCTATTGGAGGTGGTTGATTCATCTCTCTCAGAGATTGGTTCACTCTATTGCGGCTTGGCCCTGCCCCTACTCCCGAAACCTCCTCAGATTTGGTACGTTTGCTATAGACGTCAGCCAAAAATTTGAACAACAATAGACCTCGAAGATGGTCTCGAAAATCTCCAAGATAGTCGTGTGGGTTAATGGTCTCCTCCTCCTCCACAAGTAGAAAGAGCATCATTGTTAATAAAAACACTCTCTCAAAGTCAAGAACTCCGAAAAGGTTTATCATCGCCTCCTCCCTAGAGAGAATGGAGAGTTTCTCTCTCTAAACACTACAAAATCCTTCGGCTTGTATATCCTCCCTCTTATCTTCACGGAGGTGCCCAGTATTGGAATATATCTTCTATTATTGTGCATTATCTTTTGTATCTTTTGTTTTTTTTATCTTGTATAATTTTTTATCTGTTTTAGGTTTATATTTTGTATATAAACTTGTTTTATATTTATTCTTTTGAGATATATAAAAATTATATTCTCTCAATAGTTTCTACATGGTATCAGAGTCCCTGGCCTGCGCCACTAAACCTAACCCTAGCTAGTCGTCATCGTCGCCGCCCCTACTTTTTTTCTTCTTCCGACGACCCTATGGACGCCTCCACTCCTGCTGTTGCCCCTGCTCTTCCGATCTCCTTCAACGCTGCTACTCATGCGCCCTGGAAGCTCACCTCCTCCAATTATCTCTCATGACATCTGCAATTCACGACCCTCCTCACTAGTCATGATCTGCTTAGATTTGTTGATGGCTTCCATCCATGTCCGGGCAAATTCAACACTGTCTCCAATGTTCAGACGACTAATCCTGTGTATCTCCCGTGGATCCACCAAGATCAACTCATATTAAACGTCATCATTGGATCATTGTCTCCGTCCTTAATTCCGTTTATTGCGACTGCTCTCACATCAGCCAAAGCTTGGAACACTCTTGCTCTCACCTATGGCAAACGCTCTCGTGGCCGCATCACGCAACTAAAAACACAACTTCGCAATTCGATCAAAGGTTCTCAATCCATCACTGAGTTTATACAGTTTATCAAATCAAAGGCTGATGAACTCACTCTCATGAATGCGCCAATTGACGGTGAAGATCTCAACATCAAAGTGCTCCACGGTCTAGATGACGACTACAAGGAGCTTGCTCATGCCATTCAGGCTTGGGACACTACCATCTCGTTTGAGGAGTTACATGAAAAGCATCTCAGTCATGAAGCTCATCTCACTGCCTGTCGAGATGTTCAAGTCACTCTTTCGCCCATTGCTCATCCTTCGGCCTGATCTGCTGGTCCCTACCGTCAGTCGACACCTTCACCGATGCCGCAGCCCACCGCCGCACGCTACTCCGGCTTCGTGCCCTCTCGGAAACCACAACAACCACACCAATCGCATTCGGGCTAGCGTGCACCTCACCTGTATCTTGGGCGATGTCAGCTTTCTAGTCATCAGGGCCACTCTACTAGGCACTGCCCAATTTTTCAGTATCTGTCGAATACTGTCTCTGCACTACATTCTCCATATCCTCGCCCTGTCTTTAGACCGTCTACTTCCCATGTCGCTGCTTACTCACAAGCGCAGCTCTCTTAGTCTGATTAGATTCTTGACTCTGACGCTACTCATCATGTCACTTCTAATCTCTCCAATCTCTCCATGCATACTTCATACGTTGGCTTTGATGGTGTCATTGTTGGTGATGGTGTTGGCTTTCCCATCACTCGCACAGGTTGTTTCTTACCACCCTCTAGTTAATGTTCCTTGAAGTTCCCTCACACCCTCTATGTTTCCTCTATCAATAAGAATCTTTTGTTTGTTTCTCAACTCTGCAAATCTAATGATGTTATTGTTGTTTTTTCTTCCTCCACTTTCAGGTGAAGGATCCGTGCATCAGGGCAATCCTCCATAAGGGTCCACTTAAAGGCGGTGTATACTCCTAGCTTGCCTCTATGCCTTTCCACCACTGGCTCTCTCTTCCTCTGTCATGTCACTACATGTCCGACATAGTCGTGTTGGTCACCCATCTGATTGAGTCTTATGTCAGTTAGTTGTGTCTATGTCATTGTCATCTTTTACTTTTCCATTGCATCCTTTCAATTACAATTCTTGCCAGTGCAATAAAAGTCACAAGTTATCGTTTCATGACTCTTCTCTTATTTCACAATTTCCACTTGATTTAATTTTTTCTAATATTTCGACTTCCTCGATTCTGTCCTGTGATGGTTATAAATATTATGTTATATTTGTTGACCACTACAGTAAATATATTTGGTTGTATCATTTAAAATGCAAATCAAATGTCCTTCATGTCTTTTGTTGCTTTAAATCTCTTATGGAGAAACGGTTTAATCATCATATTCTGACTTTGTACATTGACAATGTTGGTGAATTCCTTGCACTCAAAGAATTTCTTGGTTTGCATGGAATTTCTCACCTAATCACCCCTCCTCACACTCCTGAGCATAATGACTTCTCTAAGCATCGTCATTGCCATGCTGTCAAAAATGGTCTTGCGCTTCTCCGCCATGCGTCTGTCCCTACCCAGTTTTGGTCATTTGTCTTTACCACGACAATCTATCTCATTAATCGGTTACCTAAATGCAATCTTTCCTACAAATTCTCCCTCGAAAGTCTTTTCGCTGCATTACCAAATATTTCCAAGCTTCACATTTTTGACTGTCTTTGCTATCCTTGGCTTCACCCATATGCTCCACATAAACTTACACACTGCTCTTCCTCTGTGTTTTCCTTGGTTACTCCCGACTCAAAGTGTCTATCTGTGTTATGAGTCATCCTCGGGAAAAAAATATATTTCGCGTCATGTTGTCTTTGTTGAGTTTGAGTTTCCTTTCGCTAGTGGTGACTCTAGTGTTGGTTCCTCTCCTGGAGTGTTGCCTGATGTGCCTTTGGAGGATTCCCTGTCTAGTGACTCTTCACCTCTCTGCTCATCTGCACTATCACTCATACTTGCACTCCTTGACCAGCCTGACCCGCCGCACCCTCCATCCGATTCTACGGTCGAACCCCTCCCACCTCGTCGGACCTTAGCCTCGGTCCTCATCCTATGGTCACCCATTCCAAAAATAATATCTTTAAGCCCAACCCTCGCTTTGGCCTCACTGTTGTCACTGACATGACTCCATCTGAGCCCACCACATATACTACTGTTCTTAAGGATCCCCACTGTTGTACAATTATGCCCGAGGAATTTTAATGCTCTACTTAGTAATAATACCTAAGATCTTGTTCCATATGACATCTATCAAAATGAGATTGGATGCAAATGAGTGTTTCGTATTAAACAAAAACTTAATGACACTGTTGATCGTTACAAGACTCGTCTAGTTGCTAAGGGATTTCATCAGTGCCCGAGTCTTGACTATACTGACACTTTCAATCCTGTGGCAAAACCGACTACAGTTTATATTCTACTATCCCTTGCGGTTTCTAATGGGTGGTCTCTTCGTCAGATATATGTGAATAATGCTTTTCTTCAGGGTCAGTTGAATGACTGTGTTTATATAGCTCAGCCTCCTGGGTTTGTTGACTCTAATTTTTCCTCTCATGTATGCAAGTTAAACAAAGTGATTTATGGTCTTAAACAGGCACCACACGTCTGGTACACTACGCTTCATCAGTTTTTACTTAGTGTCGGGGTCATTGGTTCTCGTGCTAACACATCTATATTTATTTTTTGTTCTGGAGGTGTTACTATATATCTCCTTATCTATGTTGATGATTTGATTCTCACAGAAAATAATTCAGGCGCTTTACAGGGCTTCATTGATCAATTGAGTATTTGGTTCTCTGTCAAGGATCAGGGTTCCTTGTCTTATTTTCTAGGTGTTGAAGTTGATTCTTATGCAGGGGACCTTTGTCTCTCTCAGAAAAAGTATCTCCTTGACATTCTTACCAAGACCAACATGGTTGACTCGAAGCCTGTTCAATCGCCTCTCGCCACGTCTCCTGTGCTGCACCTTGCAGATGGCTCACCCCTTGTGGACGCGACCTTGTATCGTCAAACGGTTGGTAGTCTACAATATCTTTCATTTACTCGTCCAGATATTGTCTTTGTTATCAACAAACTATCTCAATTTATGTACTCTCCTTCCTCTCTACACTGGGGGCTTGTCAAACATCTATTGCGCTACCTTAATGGTACACATTCCTACGGTATTCTTCTCCGATAGCATCGCCCCCTTCCTTACATGCCTGCTGTGATGCAGATTGAGCTGGTGATATTGATGATCGCACTTCCACTAGTGCTTATATTGTGTTTCTGGGTCTCAATCCAATCTTGTGGAGCTCCAAAAAGTAGGGATATGTTGCTCGCTCGTCTATCGAGGCTAAATATCGAGCCGTCACCTCTACAACTACTGAGCTACAATGGGTTTGATCCCTTCTTCTTGAACTTGGTGTTGCCCTTGCACCTTCTTTAGTCTCTATATACTGTGACAACATTGGTGCACTTACTTATGTGTCAATCTTGTGTTTCATTCTTGCACGAAGCACAATGTTTTGGATTATCATTTTATTCGTGAGTTAGTTTAGAGTAACAAAGTTCATGTCTCTCATATCTCGTCCTCTGACCAGTTGATTGATGCTTTGACTAAGCCTCTCTCTAGTTCACGCCTGCATCTGCTATGTTCCAAGATTATTGTTTGTACGCGCCCACCATCTTGAGGGGGCCTATTGGAATATATATTTTATTATTGTGTATTATCTTTTAGTATATTCTGTTTCCTTTATCTTATATAATTTCTTATTTGTCTTAGATTTATATTTTGTATATAAACTTATCTTGTATTTATTCTTTTGATATATATAAAAAATTATATTTTCTCAATAGTTTCTACATTCAGTTAATTAATAAGCGATAAATTTACTACAATTATATATCCTCCCTCTCCTCTCTAATTTACACTATTATTAATTTGCATTATTAAATAAATATGACAGCTTTAAAATTATTAGATGCATAAATCAGTTTTGAAATTGCTAGATATGTTTTATTATTATTTTTTTTGTCAATACATGTATTTAATTTTTTGAAAAAAATATTTATAAAGATGATCGATTCAATCTCATATAAATTTTTATCACTCATCAAAATAAATCAAAAAGTATTCGCAAAGGTCTATCTAAATAATTAATATTTTTAGAATTATCATCTCACCGAATATTTTTTTTACAATATATTACAACTAAAATTTAATTAATTATTTAAAAAACTTAATGATCGTACTATATCCTCAGAGTTATTAGATATGTCTTATTGTCTTATTGTAGTAGGCAATGTCAATGATTCATATAATACTAATTTAAATTAAATAAATATGAAATGTAGTAGATGTCTTATTTTCTCAAACAAAATTAATGTATCAACCATACTACATCTTTATTTCTCTTGGAGTATATTTTTTATTGTTGATAAAAATATAAACAAATATGACATCACAATATTTCAAAAATATGAGGTTACACGTCTATATTTTTACCTTCAAGTTTTTTTTTCATCTTAATAACTTTTATTACAGCATTACATTTTTTTTTGCTATCAATATCTCCCTTTGTATCAACTTTAGATAATATATATATTTTTAATAATTTAAGTGTTCAAATCTTATTCGATTAACTTTAGGGGTACATTTGGTCGAAGGTTATTCTTGATAACTTTGGTTATTCATCTAAGGTTATCAATAATAATCCTGTTTGATTTAGATAATCGACGATTCATGCTCAACACGTCAGCAAAAGGGGCATACAATTCGAAATCGGAAAACTTTAGAAAAGTGAGGTTTTTATTGATTCCGGGGTTAACAAAAAATTTTGTCAAAAATATCCTTCGATATTTATCCTTTGAGATAAAAATATCCCTAATAAATTATTGTAATGAAAACAATGGTCTACATTCTAAACAAGGATTAATCAAAATATTATAAAAATATTCAGAAAAATAATTAAGAGGTTTAAAATTAATATTTCGAGAAATAATTAAGAGGAGTGTTGAACCAAGGGTAATACAATAAATATAAAATTAAGTTATACACTAAAACCTTCAAACAAATAAATTTTTATTGTATTACCTAGAGTTGAACCAAATAACATTAGATTATATTTTATTTCCTATAATCTTGATTACGTGATTATCTGATAATCACGTAATTAAGATTTTATATTATAACTTAAATCAAACAAACCCTAGAGATAAAGGTTCTCTCCTAAGTGTGAACAGTAATTTTGAAATTATAATTACATGAGAACACAATTATCGTCGTGGGCAAAGTGAGAATTCTTATTAATTTAAAATCAAATGAGAAAAAAAAAATCAAATAATTTGGAACGAATAGTTTACTATTTTGATACAGTATGTGAATAAATTCGACAGCAACAAAATAATAATAATAATAATAATAATAATTGGGATGACAAAAATGAAGTAATCGAGATTAAATGTGGACAAAATTATATTTTGTTGAATGTGAGTCACCATTCACATTTCTTCACATCGTATTCATTCAAATTCAAAGATGCCAACTACTTGTCCATTCCTCCACAAATTCTGCTAAACAATCAATGTCTTCTTTTTATTGTTAATTTGAATTTTACGAAAAAACAAAAGGACGACATTTATTTTCGATATACTCCATTTTTTTAAAAGTATATATTATTTTATATTTTTCGGCAATTGACCGCGCATTTAACAGACGCACTTAATTTTTAAAATTTTCAAAGTGTATATCTATTTATTATTTTATTTCTCTCATTAACTATTATAATATTACATTTAAAAACATTATCATTATAATATTAAATTTCAAAAATCCATCCGATTATGATACCATATTTTAAAAATTAATATTATTATTAATGCGGAAAGTAATGGAGAGAAATATTATGCGATAGAAAAGTCAATATAAAAATAGAAATGATAGTTAAAAAAAATTACCGATAGTTCTTGACTCCCGGAACTTTTCGGCTCACAACAGCTTCCGACTCTCAACAGTCCTGATTTCTAGGACTCTCCGACTATCAACGACCCCCGATTACCAATGGCTCCGGCTCCTGGGACTCCCGACTCTCAATAGCTCCGGTTCTTGGGACTTCCTGGCTATTATCGACCCTCTATTACCAATGACCTTGACTTTTGGGACTCTCGACTCTCAACAACCTTGGATCCTGGGACTCCCCGGCTATCAATGGCCCCCGGCTCACAATAACTTTCGACTTTCAACAGCCCCGACTCCTAGGACTCCAGGCTATTAACGACCCTCGGTTACCAATGACCTCAGTTCCTGGGACTCTAGGCTCTCAACAACCCCAGTTCTTGGGACTCCCCGACTACCAACAACCTCCTGGTTACCAATGGTCTCGACTCCTGGGGCTCCCGACTCTCAACAACCCCGTCTCCTGGGATTCCCCGACTACCGATGACCCTTGGTTACCAATAGTCCCAGCTCCTAGGACTCTTGGCTCTCAACAGCCTCGGCTCTTGGGACTCCCCGACTAGCAACGACCCTTGGCTCACAATAACTCTCGCCTCTTGGGACTCCTGGCTTTTAACAGCCCCAGCTCCTGGGACTCCCTGGCTACCAACGACCTTCGGTTACTAATGACCCCGACTCCTGGAACTCTCGTCTACTAATATCTCCTGACTCCTGGGATTCCCGGCTACCAACGACCCTAGCTCCTGAGACTCCAGACTACCTAAAAGTTGCGCTCATAACACCCTTCGCATCTTCTGGAATCGATAGTCATTGTTTCGGAAAGGACGCAGATAATGTGGACATTACTCCGCAGAGAACGTGAGAAACACAATCATTTACTCCAAGTAAATAAAGGAGTAAATTGGATAACATGAGCGAAAATATCAGAATATATGGAGAACGCGAAGGAGTCCACAATTCTATAAAAGGGTGCGTGCTCAAGCAAGCATAAGTATGCACACATACGCATCTACAAACCCTAATTACTGTTCATTTTTTTCACCTCAACTGACTTGCGAAGAATCTCTTGACCGTTATTCTAACCGTTCTCTTTTAGCCTCTCTCAAGTGGACACACGTAGGCCCCTCCCCAAGCTCTTCTCGTTGTCGGGTGATTGAAGACAAAGTCAACATTTATGCCAATTCATCGATAATTTATTCGTCGATATTTCTAGTCAGAATCAATTGCGGTACTTATTTTAGAATTTATACAATTTCAAAATAATATTGATTTTTAAAATATAATATCATAATAATATTGTTCTTTGAATATAATGATGGGTGGGTAAAATAAAAAATAACTATGATTTTTGAGAAATCTGAAAATTATATGTGTTTTTAATTTTTTTTACAATTTTAAATGGGCCTTTGGTCAATTGTCATCGTATATTTTTTATCCCCGAGATACTCTCACTCTAACGTTACTATAATAATTTTGATCATAATTACTATACTATATAATATCACTCTATTTTATAGCCATTTTGATTGAAACTACTAATCATTTTAGAGTTATTTTGATCATATTAAAAAATTATTTTAATACAATAGTATTTTATATTTAATAATTTTAATTAAATTAGAACAATTTTACTAAGTCATAACACTTTGATTAAAATTGCTACAATAACATTGGAATAAATTTGTTTTCGAAATGAAAAATAGAATAGGGGCTTTTGATATCTTTGGGAATGGACATCCAAATCAATATAAAAAAGAATTTATATTCATGATAAATTTGACAAAACAAAATCTAAAACAACCATAACATACACAATTAAAAAGACTATGATCCCTATTAATTCATTTAAGTTAGGACACTTAAAAATATAAAATTATAGTTTTATTACTATTTGATATACTCAATTATTATAAGTGAAATATTTAGATGTGAATTTTTTCAATATTTGTTATTTTATTTTCCATGCTCTATTTGGTTGAAATCATTGAATTGTCTCTACATTATTTTGCATCCAAAATTCATTAATTTTGTATTTCATCCATTGAGATTTCATAAATTAAAGGGGGTAAAAATCAAAGTCAGCTTCTTATTTTCATCATCATAAAAGAACACTCATGTTGAAAAATATTAAAATGACATTTCATTTCATTTTTCAAGCCAAATACTTTTATTTTAAGCCTTGTCATAATCGTTTTGGTCAAAACTATTACAACATACTTACATTTCTAATTAAATTCTTAAACTTAAATTTGTTCAAATTTTAGTCAAAATTATTCTTATATCAATCAATTTTTTTAAGATAGTCAAAATTACTCCAACATTAGCGTAGCGATTCATCCTATTGAACACTTGAAATAATTTTACCCAATTTAGAATATTTTTAATCAATATTGAAGTAATTTTAATTAATGTTAGAATAATTCTAGATTTAGTTTTATCTAAAATTACTATAGACATTATAATTTTATCAAAATTATTTCAATGATATTAGAATAATTTTGACTATTTTAAAATAATTTTAATTAACTTATAATAGAGAAATTTTAATTAATATTAGAGTAATTTTAGCACATAGAATTTAGGATTATAGGCAAAATCTTATTTTAAATTTGTAGCGTTGGAATAAGAATATATTTTTTTTGTTGAAAAATATTATAAAATACTCTTTTTATATATATATATTTTCAAAAAAAGGGTTCTTTTAAACAAGAGGGACCCTCTTGGTAAAGAAAACAGTGTTAAGGGCGTGCCCATCTCGCTTCGCACTGTTCATATAACGAATAATTTTACATTGGATATTTTTGAATGTTTATAAAATTTAAATCATTAGTGATGTTAGAATGTCATATTAGTAGAGACGGAATCAAATTTTTTTATATTATGTCGAGAGAGAACGATCGTATCGTTGCCCTTCATTTACCCTCATTTATCTCCATTCTTCCCCTACGTCTGGTGATGGATGCGATCATATCAGTACTAATGCATCGGATCTCATCAGAACTCTGAAGTTAAGTGTGTTTGGGCGAGAACAATACTATGATGGGTGACCCCCTGGGAAGTTCTCGTGTTGCACCTACCAATTTTGTTTTGTCCCCACTGGATGAACTGTTGGCTAGTGTATGAGGTATTGCCACGATGAGGTATAGGGATCAAATCCTGGCTAGTAGCCAGGTTCCTGCCCCCCTTATGCACCAGTCACTGTTCGGGCTGGCTAGACTAGCCCCCGTGATTTACCTCCTCCGTATTGATCCTGGGACGGATTGGCAGGAGCGTTGGGGGCGAACGTTTCGTCTTTTGCCACAATATAAGGGGGTGACCACCGCCATCGCCCTTGGCTCCGTCTCCACACTTATATTTTTTGAATTTATCTAGCAGTCGATCCTCGGAGGCCGAGCAAAATTAATTGGATCTAAAGCCCATATATTTGAATTTTAAAAAATGATGGACTTGTACAGATTAAAAGGTAATTGCAATTTAATAAAATCAAGGGGCAAAATGCAGTTTTCTCGTCTCATTATAGATATGCGTTGTTGCCTCACTAACTCCGCAGAGGCAAAAATTAGTCTAGAGGAAGATTGAGAACGTGGGAGTGATCGATCTTCGGTGGTTTCAGGTATCCGCCTAGCGATTTTGTTGAATTTTCACTTAGGATTTTCCGTTGGTTTGTTTGCATCGTTGATTCATTGGTTGGATGGATCGGTCAGGGATTTTGGGCTGGGATTCTTCTTCTTCCCGTTGTCTTCTGTGGAGATGATGAAGTCTTCGCTGAGACGATTGAGAAGTCTTTCTCTCCACAAGCACGGGCACAGGCAGAGGAAGGGGGAAGGGTTAATAGCGCATCAGGACGAACTCTTCCAAGCCGCTGAGGTATCGTCTCACTCCCTTTTTCTAGGTTTTCTGCTTAGGTAAAGAGTTTTTTTTTTCCCTTATTGCTTAATTAGAGGATTTTTATTGAATTTGGTTGTATTCATATACTTTTTCTTACGTATATAAAATTATGTCAAAGAGTAGTTTTCCTTTTTGTGTATATATCTCACTTGAAATATGTAGTTCTGCTCTGGGCTTTTGGTTGATATTAAGCGCTCCTGATCATTAAAATTCCCTTCTTTAGTTTCTCTCAGGATCGGAGTGGATTACTGGTAATGGCAAGATTACTAATATAGCTTATTCTCGGTTTATCAGTATTATTTTTCTTCGTTAATAATTTTTGGTAGACGTCCACATTATAATGTAATTTGTTAGCCGTTGACATCTGAAATGGGAAAGAATATCACGTCTTAATGGCTTGACATTTTCTTTAGAGGCTGCACATTGTATATTTTTCTTTACTAATAACAAATTATTCAAGTTGGGAAAATTCTATTCTGATAACAAATGTGATAGAATATTATGTCTACTGTCTAGTGATGGAAATGATTTTATTTGTCTGAGATTGGATCATCGGAGTAAATTTTATTTTAGAGCCAGATGAAACCATGATAGTCGGTTGAAATGGTTGCTTTCTACATGAAGATTTCCTGGCCCTTATTTGGAAAACATATGCTGGTTACAATCATCAGAGATGTACTTATTGTGTTCAATGCTTTTTTGCAGGATATTCATAACATTAGGAACTGCTATGACAGCTTACTGTCTGCAGCAGCAGCTGCAGCAAACAGTGCATACGGTAGTAATGTCATTTTATGTTTATTTTTTTCTTTTGGATTCTGTAAATCTCTGGATTTCTACTCAGATATCTCTTGATTTTTTTTAATGGATTGTTGGTCTGTACATGGCCAATGACAGACTATGATAGTTGAAGTATTTCTAGTTAATTTCTCTTATGATCATTAGATTGATTGTTTCTGCAATGGACTTCAGTGATTCATGATCACGAACAGAGAATTGGACACCAATTCATATTATCATAATATCATCTACAGAATATGTTATCATGGATAGCTGATTAATGTTGGATGATCACCAGATTCAGCTGCTCATGAATTGATAAAACTGGATCACTGGATGACTGTTAACTAGCATCATTTGGGATAGCTGGCCATAGTGTTATGCAAAATATCTGATAACTTCTGTTTAGCAAGTGGGATATTTAATCATAACATACATCTTATTTGATCGGTTGCCAATGCTAGATAGGCAATGGAGAGTGCCTTGAACTCTATGGCTATTTTTGATGTTTCTATCATTAAATTAATATAATCTTCTCCAAACACAATCAAATTATATACTGTATGAGCACCATATTGTTCAAAAAAGAAAAATATGCAATAGTACAGCCAATCTAAAATGTACGAGTTGAAAAAAATCATATCTGACGATCTTCAAAGACAATTTCTCAAGCATGAGTACATGCATTGGTTGAATCAATCTGGATACCGATTAATTTCTTTGCCTTGATTTATTTGTCTATAATATCAGACATTGTTGCTTGTTGTCTTGTTTTTTTTGTTAAGCCATTTGATTTGAAGTGTACTTATCCTAATGGATGTGACGATATTCTCAAGGAAGAATTGTGCCTGGCTGAACCTAATTAGAGGGAACTTGAGCTGTTCTCTAAGTCTCTCCCCCTTTATCTACCTATTTATATTTATTTGGATTTTTTCTTCAGAGTTTCCTTTTCGTCCCAATAGTTTTGGTCTACCAACTTTTTTAATCTAAGCATCTCTTCCAAGTGCTGCAATTGCTTCCTCTTTTCTAAATATTGTTAATATGATTTGATGATGCTCTCTTTTTCCATTTTTTTTCCCGACCACCTCTTTCTTCTATCAATTGTTTCCTAGTTTTTTCAGATAGTGATTGGGTTTTAGGTGTTTGTCGGACTCTTAGTGGAGAAGTGTCCTAACACCAGAAAACTAAATCCTAATCCATCTATGTATCATTTGGATGGTTTTATGTCATTTTCTGATTTAGAACTATATGCAACTTTTTTCTTTTGGAACTTTTTTCTGTAAGATATAATGATAAGTAATGACATGCCCTATCATAGCAAAAGTTTTTCAGCGTGTTGTTTCCCTGCCAGAATTCTCCGAAGCCCTAGGGGAGTATGGTACTTGTCTACTGAAAAAAACTTCACTTAATGATGATGAAGCAAGTGGTGAGTATGCATATAAATTCTACAGATTAGTCTATTCTTAAGTTCCATTGCAAAAAATTCTCTTAAATTTACCAAAATTTTGTCTATTTGACATATTTTTCCATTACAGATTTTAAGCCATAAAAATAAACTCTAGATACAGAATAAATCTTTAAACAAGATTTTACTGTTTTAATGCACCAAATGACTGGTGAACATGCAATTTATTACTGTTATTGGTTACTTTGCATACTGTGGAATGCATTCACCTATATGCATGCAGGTAAAACTTTGTTGATGATTGGGAAAGCCCAGCTTGAACTTCAAAAAATTGCTAATGTCTATGTGAGTCTTAATTTCATTGAGTTATGCCTTAAAGTTAACCATTACATGAGTATGATACCTTTTATCTATTTCATTCTCAGCGGGCCCATGTTGTTCAGACTATCTCAACTCCATCAGAATCTCTTCTCAAGGAACTGCAAACCGTAGAGGTTGGCATTCTTGGATCTTCTTTATAATTGATAACTGCTGAAGTTGTACTTTTTGACAATTTAATAAGTTAACACGTTCAGTACTGAGAATGCTTGAGAAATATAGGTCATTCAAATAAAAAATATGGTTGCTGGTAGAAATGCTGGAATTTATATATTTTTTTATTCGGACATGCATTTATCAAGTAAAGCAGATGCTTATAT
The DNA here is from genome assembly GCA_038050645.1 of Hedychium gardnerianum. Lineage (NCBI taxonomy): Eukaryota > Viridiplantae > Streptophyta > Magnoliopsida > Zingiberales > Zingiberaceae > Hedychium > Hedychium gardnerianum. Next base: position 3,680,304 of record JBBUKS010000001.1, on the reverse strand, counting down.
TTGATGGTTCTTTTATTTTCTCAATCATTCTTGCAAAAATGCTGATACTTGGTTTCTAACATGAATTGCACCAATATGCAGGAAATGAAACGCCAATGTGATGACAAGAGGTGCATTCTTAGGGCTTCTTTAATATTTTTCATGAAAAAGTACTTATTAATCTGTTTTGTCCTTTTAGAGAATGCCTCCATAAAAAATCTTAGTCTGTTTCATGTATCTTCTTCAGAGACATTTATAAGTCAATGTTGGATTCACAAAGAGAAATTGGAAGGTCAAAAAATGTGAAAGGTGAAAATATCTCTCAACAACAATTGCAGGCAGCTCAAGATGATTACGAAGAGGAGGCAATTCTTTTTCTCTTTCGCTTAAAATCATTAAAGCGAGGACAGTCACGGAGTCTTTTCACTCAAGCTTCTAGGCACTATGCATCGCAGGTAGTTTTAAAATTCCAAAGCTCATAATTTCTAGAAGGATCAGTTTTGTATATTTTCTCTCTGTTGAATCAGTTGAACTTCTTCCGGAAAGGAGTTAAGTCTCTTGAAGCCCTTGAGTCACGTGTCAAAGCTGTAGCTGAGGAACATCACATTGACTATCAGTTTAGTGGACTAGATGATGATCAATTGGAAGAATATGATGATGATGAATACAGTCATAATGACGATGATGGAGAGTTGAGTTTTGATTTTGAACATCACAATCAATATCATGATGTCAGTTCTTTTTCTAGAAACTCAACGGAGGTGAGTAAATGTTTAATTGTCAATAGTCATAGTCCCATAGGGTTCTATTTTTTTTTCATAAAACAATTTTATTAATTTGAAGGAGCTTATAAGTATGCTATTTGATGCACAACTATTGTTGGAGTCAAATTTTAACTTTTGCTTCACTGCCATGTAGTCTCTTCCTTCAGTGTGTTTACCGTCTTTGAAATAGTAAACTAGAATGTCTTAAGTTATGAAGCAATAATGAATCTATGGATTTTCATTGATAAATCTGTCTTCACATTTGAAGTCTAAACTTGAACTACAGATCCTATTGCAAGAGAGTGCATGCTAAAGAGACATGCTTTACTCAAACATGTGCAGATGGGTAAATAAGCAGAAGATTAGTTGGGGTGGTCTGGATTCAAACTCATTACATTCTCTCTAAAAATTATGCTGTTGAGGGATTTGTTGGTTTATGCCTTTATGGATTGAAAAATTCAACTGAACTGATGATTAAAATTATCCATCTACAAATTTTCAACTTTTTTAGTAAATGATTTCCTTGTACCATTAGAATCTGCTGTCATTTTCTGCACACTTATTTTCTCCCTCTAGTAGACACTGGGGTTATTTGGAAATGATATTTCCCAGCCATTTTCATTATATTTACACAATTAATAGAGTCTGATTTTCTTTTCAGGAAAATTTAGAGAGAGCTCAAGCCAATTATGTTGGCTGTCACAATTCTAGAGTTGCCAGCATGTCAGCGCCTCTTTCCTCCACTAAAAAATATAAACCATCTGAAATGATAACTCAGATGCATCCTTCATTAAAGACGTTCAACACATATGCTCTTCCTACTCCTCTGGATGTCAAGAGCTCAACCTCAATTGGTTCAGGCAATTCAATCTATGGGGCTTCATCAGAATCTAATAAAGGTGGTTGGACAACACAACCATGGCATTCATCCCCTTTGCAGCCAAATATGATTGGGAAAGATAGCCAAGATATTGAGCTTCCAAGCCCTACCAGTTTTTCTACAGAGCCTTCATTAATCAAAGAGAGCAACATTATTAACAACCCTGCCACAATGCCATCTCATGTGAGTGAAGGGATGCTATCTAAGTCAAATCCAGTGAATGAGTTTGATTCAAAATTAAGTGAGAGACAAGCCTTTTCAGTTCCATTGACATGCAAACCTTTATCCAGCAAACATGCTCTCTTTGCAACAAAAATGTCAACAATGGAAGCTCTGCCTGAAGCTTCTGCAAAACCAAAACATATTCCAACACCTAAGCTATCTATACCACAAAAGGTTTCTCCAAATGCCTCTTCTCCAGTAACATCACCGAGAATAAATGAGCTTCATGAGCTTCCAAGGCCTCCAACAGGTTATGCAAAACACAGACCACCCATTTTGATTGGTCATTCAGCTCCTCTGATATCTAGAGTTCAAGAGATTTCTGCAACAAGCAAACCAACACCATTTTTATCACATACAGCAGCACCACTGCCCAAACCCCCTGGCGTTATGGCTCGTAGTTTTTCTATTCCATCTAGTGTTCAAAGATCTAATTTAAAAGCTGTTAACTCATTGGATCTTCCACAAAGTCAAAAGACAATTACAGACAGTTCGTCTACTCGTACTCCTTTGGTGAATAATGAGGTAGGCTGATCTGCTGATTCAGTCAGAGTAATTGCACCTAGAAAACCAAAGGTAAGAACAGAGTTTCAAATTGCTTACCTTCTATCCCACAAGTTTGTTAATTGTTTTTATGCTTCTTAGATGCTTCATATCTATTTCAATTTGCATGCTCTTAATTTTAGTGTTTTGTCACAATATATTTCTTTAGAACTACATGTTAGAGTTGATTTGATGCAACACCACAAACAAGTCTCACCTACAGAATAGTGCTTAGAGAATTTGATTGATGCAAAAGATGGCCTAACATCAGGACATTGAGACCCCTGTAATGACTTCAACCAAAACAAACTAAGAGTTAGATCAAATTACAAACCAGGAGATAAATCAAATTAAAATAAGTTTCATACACTTCGAAATAGCTACACTCCTAAATAGGACAATTACCAACTTGAGGACTTCTAAACTTTAGAGACTTATTCTCCTTAAGAGCAGATTCTACCAAAATAAAGCCTCACAAGTATAAACACTAAATAGATTTAAAATTCTCTTTTTTGCATTATTCTCACCCACTAAGAAGAATTTGTCCTTGTTGAGTGGGAGACAAGACAGTTGTGATAAAACTTTGTAAACATTGAACATAGATGCGAAGTTGACTACCTGAAGGTCCCTTTGTAGAAGATGACTCTAACACTCATCACAACAAATATCTTGGGAGCAATCTAATGAAGTCCATCTTCTATGATTTGATCATCCTTAATATTTTAGAAGATCCTTCCAATGAACCAAGTACTTGTAGGTGCTTCCTTGGGAAGCTACCGATGTCTATGCATCTATTATAATTTCAATCTGAGGAGTTGATTACATAATGGAAGTGTAGACATTAGAGTTATAATAGCATGACATATGAGCAAATCAATAAATACAACAACCAAGCCTTATCCCACTATGTGGGGTCGGCTATATGGATCCTTTTACGTCATTGGGCTCTATCCCCTACTATATCATCATCTATATTTAAATAAATTTTATCTTGTTTTATTGT
>JBBUKS010000001.1:3612092-3631375 GCA_038050645.1 Hedychium gardnerianum | reverse complement strand
TATGGTCATTTGGATTTTTAAAGACATTTTCAAAAACTTTTAATAGATAATAGTTCTTTTGTTTATTGCGTTTTTTTTCATAAAGCTCGCGCTTCGCTTTGCGCTTTAAGCTCCAAGACACCTGAACGCTTTTTTGCGCCTCGCGCTTTTGACAACTTCTAGGTACCAAACTATGTCCTCTTGCTCAATCTTTCATTCTTTAGCATCATCAAATGGCTCTATTATTTAGCAGAAGATATTCAACTTCTTGGTGTTGTTTATTCAGGCTACATGTTTTATCTACTGCCATGTGAATGGAGGACTATCTATGACTTCTCAAAATAAATTAATTTTTTTCTTGGCACATTCCACCTAATGAATTATTTTCCAATGTAGTCATAAGTTCTTCTGTTCCTATAGCTTCTCCATTAATGATAGGATTGAACTCTATAATGGAGCTCCAAACAAAATTTCTTCTCGTGCTTGTTTACTTGGTCTTTACTAACCCAATGCTCTCTATTAATCATATCACTATTATTTGTCTATCCAGCCATAAGGTAGATCAGCTTCTACAGCTCCAATGCCCTAATAAAGTAGATTGTGTGGCTCACCATGCTAGTACTTATAAATAAGATGGTGTTGGGAAACAAATAAAGTAATCATAAAAAGATTATATATAAAAGGGGTTCTTCTAAGATGTCAGGGAGCTTTGCTAACTCTATCTAGTATCTAGAATTAGAAACACAATAATAGAAACACTATGCCAGCAAATCAGAAAACCCAGACTTATTCCTTTATGTTGTTGTGCCTAGTTATACAAAATTTACCAAAATCTTAGTTAAATGAAAGAGTTTACCAAACTACATATACTTCTAAAATATAATCAAAAATGAAACTCTTTGGAAAGGACACAAGCTGTGCACTTTTTAGTACCTGATATGCACGTAAAGGCCTTACACACTTTGGCTTGCAAGTTTCCTCGAGGTACAATTTTGGATCAACCAATTCCTCATCCGCCCTGAAATTCCAGGAAATGTTGAGATGAATGAGCAAGGAAAATAACATAACTTTAAAAATGTAGAGAATGCAACTTCTTAGAAATTTAGTAACAAGATGATAAGTAGCAATTGAAAATAATAAACGGTACAAAACACTTACATTTTAGCTCTTTAAAGGTTATTTATGGCACCTATAATGAAAAGAAACAAAAAAATCATATTGCATTAGATGGCAACAGTTATAATTACTTTGTAAGCAAGTGGCCAACAGTAACCCCCAAAAAAGAATTTCTGCAGTCGAAAAAGCATCTAGATCGGACAAAACCTAATGTTTCCATGGCCATAACAGATAATACAATCAACAATATAATGAAATAACAAAACAATACAGCAATTATTTCCATAAAATCTGAACGGAAAACGATACTTTGTGGAAGATCATATCAGAAATCGCAAGATCCCCAATTTCTTCTACGATCGGAATTTTCAGATGTGTACCCAATGGAAAAAAAATCTAGAAAAACTTGCAAACAGCGACTCAATATGCTAATACGTGGAACAAAAGTAAGATGCAATTAGGAGAGCAAAAACCTTAAAATTAGTCAACAAATCCGCAAAAGGAAGGGTTAGAGATGCTAAATCTGCATAAACCAATTCGCAGGAAATGCTAAATCGGCTAAATCTGCACAAACACACCAAGTAATCTTCCCGGAGATGGATCGACGACGATGTAGCTGAGTAGGAGATCAAACAGCCGTCGGAACGAAGAGCACAAGAGGACGAAACAGATGCTGTGCTAGGTTTATATGATTATATGTACTATTTTTTTCACATGCACAGATAATTGTCTAAAAAATCAATATTCTTTTATTTTTATTTGAATTTTTTTTTAATCTTGTGTTTCACAAATTATCCACTTAGACCCTTTTTTTAAATAAAAGATAATATTAATAACATCTTATTTTAATATTCAATTAAAACTTAATATAATGACAAAATACTAATAACAATAATATTTAATTTTTTAATATAGTTTATGAATAGTTATAAAATTGTTTCACAGATGAATTGGTAGTTCATACATGAGATATTATCATCATGAAATTTAAGGATCAAATCTTGACTAGTAATCAGGTTACTGTCCTCTCCCATGTATTGGTCACTATTCGGACTAGCTAAATTAATCTTTGTAATTTATCTCCTTCGTATTGATTTTAGGACGGGCTGGCAAGGACGTTAGGGCGAGCGTTTTGCCTTTTATCATCGTGAATAATTATAAAACTAAATTTAATAAATCATAAATATGGAAAGTAATATAAAATCTTAATCATTAATTAATATCAAATGCTTACACCCTTACACTTAAAAATATATTCTATATTTTTTAAAAAAATAAAAAATATAATATTTGTATATGTATTAACTCTATAAATGCTAAAATATATTATATAATTTTTAAAAATTCACATCAAAGATTTTAAATAGCTAACAAATGTATTAATTTTTTATACTCAATTATATTTTAATTAAAACTTAATTATTTATAAAAATGGGAAGAAGAGAAGAGTAAGATGTAAGACTCTTTTGGGAAAGAAGATTTTATACGGATAATTAAATCAACTAAAGACGATAGTAATTTATTTTTAAATTTTATTTGCAATGACAATTTGAAATTTAGAGGAAAGAAATATATTCATTGAGTTTCTTTTGTTGAAGGATATATTCTTTAGCATTATTTGTGTATATATGAAAATAGTTATATTTAAAATGTATGATTGAGTTACATATTATTATCCAAATAATATAATTTTATTTGATTGATAAAAAATTTCTTATTGATTCTAATATATATTGCTGTAGCAGATAATAATAATTTCATGTTAGAACTTTGAATTAGTTTTTAGATTAACTTTGCAAATATATTCATGTTAGAACTTTGTAAGTCATAATCCTTCGAATTTTATTTGGTTCTACAAGTGAGATTGGAACTTCCCTTTATATCGATCTTTCCTCTTCAATCTTCGGTATCTTTCCTATCCACATTTGTTCCAACTATCATCAATAACTCTATATCCCGCATCTTGCCTTCTCTAAGATCTTACCTCCTCCATTGACCTTCTCTAAGGTCGTCATTGTCCTTCATGGCTATTTTCAAAATCAATTTTGAAATTATCTATTAAAAATAAAAAAAACAATTATTTCATCTACTATTTCATTTATAATTTTGCTTAATTTTATTCTATATTCATCTTCAATCGCATCAAATATCATCGTAGCTGAACTATAGTGCAGCAAAAAACATCAAATTATCAGTTAAACACGCACAATTTGATCTCTAATTATAACATATTTATAAAAAAAATCTTTTAAATAGAATACGTAACTATAAGATTTTAAATTTTTAAAAATTTTAAATTATTTGCCGTGAACATTTACCGATCTACTCTGACGACTGATGAAATTTTTTTATAAAACTAAATCGGTTAGATTCAATATTACTGATTACTTTTTTTTTTTTTAGAGAAACAAAAAAATATAGATCACAAACCCTTATTGTCAATTTTTTTTTAAAAAAAAATCATTAAAAGAATATAAAGTTTTAAGAGAAACAACAAATATAGGTCACAAACCAACCTGTACTGTCAATACAAAGGAGGAACATAGTCATTGAGTCCACCACGAAGTCATAACTTGATAGAAAAAATCCTTCTACGTCAAATAACCAACAGGTAAGAACACAGTGAGCGTGCATGAGTGTGCAGGCAAAAAGTTTCTACAAATTTTTTGACATTATGTTCTGCTGATAGTTGAAGAGGAGTCTTAATATAACAATAAAATTATTGTCACATAATTTTGTGATTCCAAATTTGAGTCATGAAAATTATCTCTCACAATACAGGGTAAAACTACGTATAATAGATTTAATATGATCTGATCCTTTTTCGGGACTCCATATTAATGAGAATTTCGTATACCAGACTACCTCTTTATGTTCTACCGGTAGTTCAAATTAGATTCCATCGCTGGAAGATTGCATCTGCATTTGAGGTTGTGTTTGTCCTTGTGTAGGTGGTCTTGGTCTTGCGTATTCTGCAAAAATAACCCAGCCGTCCAGAAACTGAACCAAAAGTAGACCACAGCTTTTTTTAGAATCACTTCTGAAACAAAAGAAGGCAAAAATTTGATGGAACTATGAAATTAAAATCTAACGTTTGGAAATATGAGAAATGAGATTTTATTCTCCTTTGAGTTTGGATTCACCTTGCCATCCATGCCTTTGATTCCTGCTTCAGCTTCCTCGAGGTGTGGCGTATCTAACAAAACCAAACCCTTTAGTATATCCTGAGATCCGATCTGTCACAACTCTGGCTGTATACAACATGGAATTAGGCAATTAGTATCCCTGATGTGATCTCAAAATGAATCATCTAGTTCTCCGAATTTTGAGAAGGCTCCCCAAGTGCTTCAGAAGTAATTCGCTTGTTAAGTCCTACAGAATTAGGACAAAATTTGCAAAAGTGATCATTAGAAACACTACATGAAAAAAGAAAATGAAAACCACTCAGCAAATCAACAATGATATATTGATTTGGGCACAGAAGAGGTCTACTGATTTTAGCGTTGATTTGCCCAAGAACCAAGAAAAGTTAAGCCTATCATAATGCACTGTAACTATCTTAGAGGATTGTCCTCATACCATCTCAAACATGCAGCAATTCGGTTCATTAATTTATTGCTTGCTGACATTGAATACAAAGAAAACTATCCCAATGTTTGCAATTTTTCATATTATCCACTTCAATATTGGCACTTTCACATGCAGGCAATATCACCTAAACAATATTGTAAAGTAAAACAAAGTCATGGCATTTGAATGGGATCATTTAGCTCCTGAATTCCATTTTTCTAAAAAAAGATGATTGAGGATTTTCGAAGTTACAAGTCTCTCGTGGTCTCCTGTGTTTGGGATCCATTTGGGTATGCATTAAGTCTTAATGATCATACAGAAGAAGCAAATGAACATAATTACCATGTTTCAAATTAACAGAATAAGAAAGTGTTGGGCTAAGATGAGAAAGTTCAATTACAAAAATTAATTTTCTGTAATTTGAATCTCATTACAAGATCTTCATAATTTACGTATTAATATTAATTGATTTAATGGAACGTATAAAAGAATTGAGATTACCCTTGAAGAGAGCTTTCAACATCAAATCTACGCTCATGTGTGGGCACACCGTATATATAAGACTAAACATAATAATTCTATATAATAATAATATAAAATAATTATTCTTACCATAGTTGGGCCTATCATATCATATGTAGAATATTACGATTAATTTTTATAAAAACTTTATTTAGATAAATATTTGACAATTTCTTGTCGTCACTATTATCTTGCCATGTGTATAATATATACATGTCAATATTAGTCCAATATATTTTATTTTCTACTACAATTTTGATAAATTATAACTCTTATAATTTATTTGATTTCACTTGAGCGGAACCTATCGGACTGATTAAGCTCTAATAAATTAATTTTGACCTAGTCAACCCTTAATTAGTCAAAATAATTTATTAATCTAATTCTATTCCACTAAAAGAATGAGATTGCACTCTTAATCTAATTGGGATTACTAAATCTTATAATCAATAAATATATCCTGATTGATTGATCTAACATATCACCTCTGTTGATCAACTAGAACATCAGAAATAAGGTACCATGACCAAAATGCTTTTATTGGATATTCACAATTAATCAACTTTCATCTTCTATTTGACTATCCCATGTGATCTCATCATATCATTAATTCAATAATTAGAGTTGAATTATTGAGCTCATATTTTACTATCTATTAGAAGAACTTGTGAGTTATGATCATGCTTATTAATTAGGTGACGGATTCCATATTGTGAATACATGTTCTTCATTATTTCACTTTAATTCCCAAAACACCGAAATATTAACCAATAGTTTGATTACATCCATTAATGTTTTAAACAACTTCACGTTAGTAATTGAAGATCATTATTCACTTAGGATTAAAGTATTATGTACGATAATCAAGTCAAATTAGATTTGTATAATCAAATCACAATTCTAATTTCACGCAGTCCAATCCAATCCATTAAAATGTATCCCCAATTTCCTTACTAAGCCAAAGATAGACTTAATGAAATTGAAACAATATTTATTTACCGATCATGGACAATGCTCATGCTCAAAACAATATTATTTAAATTTTTCCAACTTGTCTTAGAGTAAATAAGACATGTCTAATATACTCATATTCTGTCCTTGAAAACTCCTAGTTACTAAACTTTTAGTGAAAGAATCAGTAAAATTTTCTACAGACATTATCTTGCATACTGTCACGTCTCCACGTTGAACGATATCCCTAATTAGATAATACTTTCGTTCAATGTGTTTTCCATGTTGATGGTTTCTAGGTTCTTTTGCATTTGCGCTCCTCCACTGTTATCAGTATACAAAGTAATGACCTCTAACGCAGAAGGAACAACCTCAAGGCTAAACAAAAACTTTTTCATCGATACGGTCACAAGCTGCCACGTATTCCGCCTCCATTGTGGAATCAACAATACAAGATTGCTTGATGCTCCTCCAAACAATGGCACCACCACCTAGTGTGAATACTATTAAATCGATCAATCAGAGGATATATTTATTGATTATAAGGTTCAGTAATTCCAATTGGATTAAGAGTGCAATCTCATTCTTTTAGCGGAATAGAATGAGATTGATAAATTATTTTGACTAGTTAAGAGTTGACCATGTCAAAACTAATTTATTGGAGCTTAATCTAATTGGGTGTCCCTATGGTGACTCGAGTGAGATTCGAATAAATTATATGAGTTATAATTTATCAAAATTGTACTAGAAAATAAAATATATTGGACTAATATTGACACGTGTATTATACACATGGCACGATACTAGATAGTAACCGCAAGAAATTGTCAAATCTTTATCTAGATAAACTTTTTACAAAAACTTATCATAATATTCTATATATGATATGATTTGATCAAGTCCAGCTATGGCAAGAAGATAATTATTCTATATTATTATTATATCAAATAATTATGTTTAGTCCTATATATATATGATGTGCCCACACATACAAACATATACTACAGAGTTGAGTGATAAAAGAACACCAAAGAAGGCTTGGATGTTTGGAGCGTAGATCCGACGTTGAAAGCACGCCTACCTCAATTTTTTATATGTTCCATTAAATCAATTCGTGTTAATACGTAAATTATCAAGATCATGTAATGAGATGTTCGAATTACAAAAAAAAAAAATTGTAGTTGAACATTCTCGTCTTGGCCCAACAATTGGTATTAGGGACGCATTTTGATATTGTTACATATTTTGAATTGATTTATGCATGTGTTAGTTAACAGCAGTGTTAAGAATATATGATTATGTGGATGAATGATGAAAAGTTACGGCTCTAGAATTTTTGTGTTCTAATCAATATTTAAAAATCATTTTAAGTTTTATGACTCAATTTTTGTGTTCTAATCAATATTTCATTTTAAGTTTAATTAATATTTTCTATGTAGATGAAATCAAAGGACCAAAGTGCATCTTCTTCTAACCACGTTCTAACCGTGGGTCATTAGTAGTGATGTCTGGAGAATCTCCCTACACGTCTGATTAAAAGTGACATAGAGGAGAGCGGACGGTGATGATCGCACTGAAGAGACAAAAATCTATGAATGTGGACAATTGCAAATGAGGATTGAAAAATTGAGCCGATTTGTGGCTCAATTAAATCTTTTTATAATTTTACAAATAGAATGAGTCATAAATTTATTCTTATTTTAATTAAATTATGATGTCATATAGATTGCATACACCATTCTAGGAACTATACATGTATATTTTTAATATATTTTTTTTAAATTTTAATTAGTTTATAAAATAAATATTAGAATTAATAATTAAACTATTTTAAAAGTTAAAATAGTTATAATATTATTAATTACTCAAAACTTAATTGATTAATCAAAATATTAAGTGAGAGAGGGTGCTATTTAAGTGAGTCAACGACCTCCCCTTTAACCCATTAGTAAGAATATGTATATGGTTCGTGCCAATTTAATTGGTCTCCCTAAAAGAGGGTTGTAATGTTTCGGTTACTAGAATGGGCATATAATGGTGATAAATTTTAAGTATTAACTACTTGTGTTTAACCTATAGGTAACATAATTAATTAGATGGTTAAAATATATATCAATATAGAGGTTATACAATTAAATCAAAGATATGGTGAGGACTTCCTATAGAATATCTAGCAATATATATTTTAAGCATCTAATTAATTATGTTATCTATAGGATAAACACAAGTAATTAATATTTAAAATTTATCACCATTATGGCCCATTCTAGTAATTGAAATAGTGCAACCCTCCTTTAGGAAAACTAATTAAATTAGCACGAGACATGCACAAAATATTATTACTAATGGGCTAAAGGGGAGGCCGTGGGCTCACTTAAATAATGCACCCTCTCTCACTTCATATTTTGATTAATCAATTGAGTTTTGAATAATTAATAATATTATAATTATTTTAACTTTTAAAATAGTTCAATTATTAATTCTAATATTTATTTTCTAAACTAATTAAAATTAGAAAAGAAAATAAATATTAAAATATGCATGACAGTATAATTCCTATCTATATGACATCAAAATTTAATTAAAGCAATAAAAAAAATAAAACAAGAATAAATTTATGACTCATCCTATTTGTAAAATTACAAAAAGATTTAATTAAGCCACAAATCGACTTAATTTTTCGATCCTCATTTGTAATTGTCCAAATCCGTAGGATTTTATCTCATCACTGTCCGCAATCCCCTACGTCACTTTTGATCAGACGTGTAGGGAGATTCTCCCGACATCACCACCAATGGCCTACGGTTAAAAGAAAATGCACTTTAGTCCTTCGATTTCATTTACATACAAAATATATATGTACAAGTGCTTCAAAAAATACTTAAAATTAACAAGGAAAAATTATGGAATCGTAATCCACCCCCTTGATTACAAACTTGAAATGAAATATTGATTATATCACAAAAATTCTATGGTCATAAATTGCTCATCATCCATCCACATAATCACATATTCATAATATCGCAGCTCCCAAAGGCATAGCCGAGTAGGTATTCAGGTGGTACAAGTGCATCACAAGAGCAAGGTTCAAATCCCCTGAGGTCCATTCCCTTAGGGAATAAGTTCCTCCCACCTAGGAAGTCACTCAATACCGTGATTTACCTCCCTTCCAGAAGCCTTGGGGCCGGTCGTGGAGGGGCGCTTGGGGTAAGCATTATCACCTTTTGCATCACACATTCCTAATACCAATGTTAACTAACACATTCATAAATCAATTTGAAATACATAACAATATCAAAACATAGCTCTAATACCAATTATTGGGCCAAGATGAGAAAGTTCAATTATAAAAATTAATTTTCTATAATTTGAACATCTATTAACATGAATTGATTTAACGGAACATATAAAAGAATTAAAGTTACTCTAGAAGTGAGCTTTCAATGTCATATCTATGCTCCAAACCTCCAAGCATTCTTGAGTGTTCTCTCACGACTCAACTTGTAGTATCTTTTTGTATGTGTGGGGACACCATATATAAAGGACTAAACATAATTATTTTATATAATAATAATATAGAATAATTATCTTTTTATCATAATTGGGCCTGATCAAATCATATCATATCTAAAATATTATAATCAGTTTTTGTAAAAACTTTATCTAGATAAAGATTTGACAATTTCTTGTCGTAACTATCAAATATCATACAGTCTAATAGATTTTATTTTCTACTACAATTTTGATAAATTATAACTCATAATTTATTTGAATCTCACTCGAACCACCAAAGGACCACTCGAGCCACCAAAGGACCACTCGAGCCACCAAAGGACGTGATCGGACCCAATTAGATTAAGCTCCAATAAATTAATTTTGACCTTGACAGTCAAAATAATTTATTAATCTCATTCTATTCCACTAAAAGAATAAGATTGCACTCTTAATCCAATTGGAATTACTAAAATTTATGATCAATAACTATATCTTTGATTGACCAATCTAACAGAAAGTTCAACACAAAGCACCAATAGCACTGACACGAATCAATTAATAGGTAAAAAGGCAATATCTACAAATAGGGGAGAAAAGTCCTTATCATGTATTTATGCATCAACCATATTTGTAAATAAAAAGAGATGATAATTGATACATTCAAGAAGACCTCAAGACCCTTATTGAACAAACAAGGGAAGGCACTACTCTACACCCTTTAACTGATAAGCTTGTTGAAAAATTGCAGAGCTTATCAATAGTTGACAAGCCCAAGGAAGGAAAGGGTAAACTAAGAGTCTATAAATATCCACTTATAATCTTGCAAGAAGAGCAGGAAAAACTGAAGAAGAAATGACGTCTCGAACAAAGACGCAAGTTATTCAAGGGAAACCCTCTACAAGTACCCCATTATTTGAAGATCAAATCAGGGAGTACAGAAGGAACCAGAAGAGACTTCATAACGCCCAGCAAGCTGCTAGAAGAATTAATAGAAAACTAACTGGAGGAACCACCCCCCAACAAACACTAGAGCAGCAAATAGACCCGCAAGCCCAACTGCGGTTGTCTATGCAGGAACGAGCATCAATAGTACCTGCAGAAGTATTATACCATTCTCGAAGAGATGACGCGCATCACCGCGTATATATTCACAGATCAGAAGAAGCTATCTTATGTGCGGACGGAAATCAACAAGACTGCATGTTTATTCAAGAAGAAAGCTTTAATCAACTCCAGAGAAGCCGAATGTAGTACATCCATCTCGGAGTATTGCAGGTAAGAATCCAAATCTTACACAGTCAAGAAGAAGGCACTATGGCCTTAATCGTTTTTCGAGATAATAGATGGCTAGGAGACCAGTCAATCCTAGCAACGATGGAAGTTGACTTAACCAGAGGAAGTCAATTAGTCTATATAATACCTGATATTATGCTAACCATTGGTGATTTCTATAGAAATATTCAGGTTTCCATCCTTACTAGAGGATATGAACAATGGCAAAATGGTGAAGCCAATCTTCTTATTACTAGGGGACTCGTCGGATGTTGGCTTTGCATACGAAGTTCAGGGGGTTGTTGATTACTTGACAAGTCATGGAGTCCGAGCTTTACCAGGATGACGGTACTCAACCACAGCTCTTCAGGGACTAAACTAGATCATTAGACCCAGTCAGGCATATACCCCAATGCAACCTACGGAGGTGAACAACCGAAATCTGATGGACGGACGCATTTCTTTGAGTTTCCAGAATTATACGGCTGCCCCAACAACAAGGCCGCCTCATTTCAATACACGAGATGAAGAAGTTCAAAGTGACGAGGAGGAATTCCATACCTTAGCAGTCTTTATTGAACAAGACGGACTAATTACAAATACTGATCTGGAAAATACCGATCAGCCATTCTTACAGGTATGTAGACTAACTCCTAATGCAAAGCTACCTGAACGAAAATCTTCACACGCTGTAGGCTTGGACTTAGCCGCAAGCAAAGACTGCGTCATAGAGCCCAGAGGGCGAGATCTGGTATCTACAGGTCTTAGCCTGGACCTTCCCTGGTGAACATATGGACGCATTGCGCCTAGGTCAGGAGCAGCATGGAAGTTGGGAATTGATGTTGGCGCTGGCGTAATAGATTGTGATTACAGAGGGGAAGTAATGATATTGGTTTTCAATCATTCCAACATCCCGGTGCACATATGCCAAGGAGATTGTATTGCTCAGTTGATAATTGTGCCAATCATCTACCCTGAAATAACTGAGGTAATTACATTAACTCCCACAGAACGAGGAGACAAGGGATTTGGTTCTACCAGTCAAGAACCAACACCGCCAATTTTCAAGAAATTATTACCCAAAGAATGCGAGAAGGAAAGAGGGTATATAACTCTCCAGAGTTTCATGGATAAAAGGAATCAGAAGGGCAAACACATCATATCGATATGTACACTGGATGATCAAGAGGCAAGCCCCTCTCAGGAAGGCCTTGTGAGAGACTATGCAGGGGATACAAGCCCATGGGCCTCTGTACCTCAGCCCATAGTTCTTTCATCGGGAGATACTGAGGATGAAGAGGATAATTTCCTAGAAACTATCCAATATATGGCCTCTTTAACTCAACCCATATTATCTGAAGATGATTCTATTCCTTGCCCAAAATGGGACTCATATGATGATGACACTGATTGGATCAACCCCTTTTCAACAGAAGGTGGTGGGGAGGATTCTAATCAATTACTAGCTGCGGGCTTTGAAATGGAGTACCCAAGCTTGCGAAGATTGGTATTCCGTCCATACCAGATCAGCAAGATGCGCCTACGTGGTCCACCCCTGAGCTTGAGTGGGTGGCGCTACTGAGTGCCTAAGTGTCCGAGCCAGAGTCAGTGGCGTTCTTGAGTGCCGAAATGCCGGAGTCTGAGTGGGTTGCAGGCACCGAACGATTGCCCGAGCTTGAGTGGGAGCTTAACTCATTTTGTCCTTGAAGTCGAAGACGATGACGTAGGGCTCGTGCAGCGAAGGTAGCATGATCAAATCCTCCCACCTCAGACCGATCGACCGGATCAAGGAAACCCTGACTTCGCCTTCACATACAACGTGCCTATTATATCATTCATTAAAGGTGGGACCCACTCCTTCCACCCACTCCTTCATACAAAGGTTCCAAGCGCTATTACCAAAAGGTGGGACCCACTCCTTCATGCAATGGTGTCGAGCACCATTGTAAAAGGCAGGACCCACTCTTTCTAAAAAGAAACAAAAGGTTGAGCACCAAGGTGGGAAGGTTACACCGCTGAGCACCATTTCATTCACCAAGGTTGGTCATCGCCCGAGCATTGTAGCATCCCAAGTACTGTAGCTATGAGTTATTTTGCTCACCCGACTGCCCAAGTACGCATGGGAGCCAGAGGCTTTAAGAATTTTGGCGCCCTCTGATACAAGTGCGTCCTTTGCGAAAAGGCAAGAGTGGAACGACGGTGATACAGGTACATCCTTAGAGAAAAGGTAGGATAGTTTTTCACCGCTCTTCTCTCCTATATAATGTAGTAATGCCAACATGTTATTCTATGCAATCTCACCTATTTTTTATTGTCTCCTCTAAGCTCTGACTTAGTGCATCTGAGGGGTCTCGCCGAGCTTCACCTCGGCCCCCTTCTAACCTTCTTCTTTTGACAAGATATCAAAAGTTTGAAGGTCATCCTAATCCCCATGCAGAAGCCAACCTCTTACTCATCATTTGTGCCGCTGACCTACCCATACTTTTCACCCGTCGTCAGCCCATCCTGATCTAAACCAGATCAATAATATAGAAAACCAATAAGTTATAATTCACCAACATAATCCATACAAAAAAAAAAATTGAAGAACTACAGCTTGATGATTTTCTCTTGGAAATCAAATTATACTCTAGTATGTTATTACTCATTGTGAAAAATTCATATGTCACGTTATGGCAAGCTTAGTTGAAGGTTTATGCATAGATGTTTAACTTTCTCACTCCAAAAACACGATCTAGAGTTACTGTTGTAATAACTCCGAGTGAGGCTCAATGCTCTTAGCATGTATTGCAGTTCAATCTCAGATCCCCGGAATAGATAATGGGTGCAGGCAGTATTTAAACAGAACAGATAAAAATAACAGTTGATATCTATCGGTTCAATCAAATATTGTATTGGTATAAACATATGGTTTGCCACCATCCTAAATACCCATTCTTCATTTATTAAATCACTATTTATTGACAGTAAATGCCACTATCTCGCTCCATAGACAAGTGTCGTTCCTACTGAACCAGTAGTGAAGCCAATAATTGGTACTTTAATTTTACCTAGATCATTTAATTTCAATACCATGTTTAAGACCTAAGCCCTATCCTAGGAGAGGATCCACAGGATACAAGATAGGCGCAGTTTGAATTGTCATTTTTGGGGATTCAAAGCATCCTGAATTTACAGTTCTGAAGAAATGGTTTTAGATTCAAATTATTTACTGTGTATACATTTCAGCAATTCAACTAAGAAAATATACATGGTCAAGGAAATCAGCATATAGTAAATCCACCATTAGTTTCTTGTATATTATAAAAAATGACATCCTATTGTAAATCTTAAAGTCTATAATGCGTGCAAAGAAACCATGATTAATTTGTTCTAAATTCTTTATAGACAAAAGCAACTAGAATCGAACATCAATTCGTGATGCAGATGTTCCTCACTACTCAGTGCATAACACTCATGGTTGTTTGAAATAACAAAGCCGATAGTTCAAACATAACAAACCTCCAAAACGATAACAATCAGTAAATTCATAATAGGTTGCCCACCATCGAATAGATACTACCCATTTTCAAGTGCTCGGACAGTGTCCTTGGACCTAACCGCTTTATGCTCCAAAACATAAACAGATCACGCAAGCATACCATACAATTGGTACCAAAAAATGTTTTTTTTTAGGTTCCCAAATTTATAAAAAAAAGTTTAGGAAATCAAAAGATTAAAAGGCTAATACGAGAAGGTTCTTAAGCGGAGAACAAGAACAAGAACAAGACAAACTTCCCTAAACTTTTGCATCGAAATACAGAAGCACGAGTGAGATATCTCATAGCAAATGCAAAACAAGAAAGAAGCACCATAACAACAAGAAAGGAGATAAAAAAGGAATGCGGAACCTTGCCGGAGACGAACAGGTTGGTGGAGGGTTCTGCATCCAGTGGAGCAGCAGCAGGAGGCGGAGGAGAGAAGGCAGAGATGGAAAAGAGCCGCCGAAATCCCGCCGTCATCGCGCTCGCTCTCGCTCTTTTTTCCCTAGTCGCTCCCTACCAATGTTCCCGAGTATCCAACCGCCCAACAATGAGCAACTTATCGGATTGAGGAACCTTGAATATGCCAAATTTGGCCATTACTCGGTCTTAATTAGGTTTTAAGCTACTTGGATTTAATCCCATCAATTTCTACAGTGATGTAATAGATCTATTTGAATAAGTAGTATTATATATTAATTTTAAAAATATTTGTGAAAATAGGAGAAGGAATTTGTCCAATACGTTAAAACTTAAAAGTGACAAACAAAATCGAATACATGTTTGAAAATCGACGGGCTAAAAAATTGTTCTTTCTGAACGAAAGATCATCTCTTATTAAAAAATATTAAAAGGTGGTTATCTTCTTTTTTTTATTTTCAAAATATGATTATATTAATTGTAGACAAATGTATTAAAACAAACTCAAAATTATCTACTCTCATTAATTTTAATTAAAAAGTATTTTAATGTTAGTAAAAATTGTTTCAATATTAGTTAAAATGACTTCAGTTTAATTAAATACTATTGTAATAATTTTGATCAAAATTACTATACCATAAAATAGTTGATCAAAATTATTTAAAATAATTTTTTACTAAAGTTATCTTATATTAGAGCAGTTTTAACTAAAGTTTAAAATAATTTTGACTAAAGTTGATATAACATATAACAATTTTAATTAATAATTGCTCTTTATCTCATTAGTTTTGACTCTGTATGATGGTAGTTTTGACAAAATATATTATAATAGTCTTGAAATAAAATTAGTTTGGGAAGAAGAAAAAAAGACGAATGCTCTTAATTAGATATTTTTTTAATAATTGACAATAATAAAAAATAATAGACATCTTTACAGTGTAAAGAAGGCCAGCCACTTGTGTTTAACAAAGTTTATTTATTTACTTATCAAATTTATATTCAAATTAATTTATTAAAATATCTTATTGAATTAGAGCTGAATTCAAACATTTCATTAATCTCAATTAACAGTTATTTATACTTATAAATTAGGTTAAATATTTATCTAATTTATAACTTTTATATTATTTTTATTTTAAATATTATAAATAATGTAAAATTATATAAATTTATAAATTACTATATTTTTTATACATTTGGATAATTAAAAAATAAAACATATTTATTCATAAATTATTAACTTTCTTCAAAAATATTAACTAACCAAATTTATTAGTATTAAATTTATTTTGTATATATATACACTATTGAATAAATATAGAACCAAATATTACATTTCAATTTTTAGCATTGGTGTTTAGTACCTAAAAATACAAAATACCATGGCAATTCTGTAATCTAACTTCGAGGTCGTGCGTATATATTAAAGTCAAGCAGTCGCCATGGCTAATACTGCGATCAAGCTCTAGAGTTTTTAAGAGTACTTTGTATCATTAAATTTGACCTTTTTGAAAAAGCAGAATAACATGAACTGATTAGTTTTTTTTTAATCTAAATATATAATTTTTTTTGATTCGATTAATTTTTTTATTAATTTTGGAGGAACTATTTAATCCTATTAAAATTTTTTATAGACTATTAAAATAAATCCAAAAAGTAAGGATGAATTTATAATTTAGCATCATGAATAATTCAAATATTATAGACATATGAGATGTTTGGCGTGAATTTTAAATCGTCATGGTATATGAATCCATCCTCACATCATGCCACGGGCAAGAATTGATTAATTGTTTTAATTGATATCATATATTTAATTTATATCGATTAATTTTAAAATTAATTATCTCGATTTTATTAAAAAAAATCATAAAACAAATTAAAAAAAAAAACATCCCTAACGAACAGTTCATTAATCTATTATTTTTAAATCAACCGTCGTTACAAAAAAAATTATCCCCCGCACCTCAACCTATCCTATCCATTTGAGGTCTACATGCACCGAATCCAACCACTCATCCACAGTGTTCCTCTAAGCTCTCCCAATCCAGCCATGGTCTTCCTCAAGCAATTCAATTGCTCCACCCATTTGCCTCTTCTGCTCAAGTCTCCAGCACCAGTAAAGCAGCGCGCCATCTGCCATCAAGGTACAGCAACTCCTTAATTGTTTTCCCCTCTTCGTATTGATCTGTGTTGTGAATCACCTGTACTCCGTCTTCAATTTCCTGCAGCAAGGTTGTCGAACAGGGGAAGATTGGTGGCGAAGTGCTGCAGCCAAGAGGAGCAGAAGAGCAAGAAGAAAGGCTTTCTGAGCCTGGAGGAAGCTGGGTTGGTTGAGATCTCAGGGCTCAGCACTCATGAGCGCTTTCTCTGCAGATTAACTGTGGGTCCATCGTGCATGTCTCAATCTATGTTAGAAGCATATGAGTCAACCACACAACTCATCATTCTTGATAATAATACAATTGCTTTTCTCAGATATCATCGCTGAACCTCTTGAGAGTGATCTCAGAGCAGGAAGGAGTAGCTATTGAGGAACTAAATTCAGGTAGAGTCTGTGACTGGTTCATGAAAGACAAGCTCAAGAGGGAGCAAGATTTGGGGTCTGCAGTGCTCCAATGGGATGATTCTGAGTTCCAATTTTAACTTATTATTCATTCCGAATTGAAGGTGTCAATCAACCTATAGATTATAAGTCTATTGCCATCTACTGATGAAGTTGATCATAAATGTTCTTACAATTCATATACAAAATTGTATATCAAATCTTGTGTGAGAGACATAATTTGTCTTCATCAAACACAGAGTACTAAGAACTGTCATATGTATGCGTCAAAGATTATCATTGATGCCAATCAAAAAAAGAAGAATCAGATGCGACTGAAGTTGATTATGAGGAGGCTTTTGATAGTGTTAGTTGGAGGGCTTTTGAATATGTTCTAATGCTTAGAATCTTCGGTGCACAAGGAGGGATCATTTTGAACAATTTGTCAGGCTCTTTGGTTTCATTATGGCAGAAGCCAAAGTGAAGGTAATCTTCTTTCTCCTTATCTAGTCACTCTATTTACAAATGTATTGCATAAATCCCTTCACCAAGAAAATTTTCATATATTACCCAATATGTTAATAACAGACTTTATTTTTTTCAGGCTAACTTAGATTTATATTCCACTTTTGAATCATAATGGTGATATTTTTGGTATTCAACAGTCTCATAATAAATATGGAGAAATCCTCACTTTGGAGGCAAGAAGCTAAAGGAGCTAGTTATCTAATAGGGATCTTTGGATATCATAGACGCACTGGTAAGCCAGATCGATCATATTAGGATCATCTCATTGCTAGAGTGGCATGAAGTTTAGACTTTTTAGCAAAGAAGTTTTATATCCTATGGATGAAGAGTCACATATCCTTGGTTATTTACTTATCGTTAATCTACATCTTACTAGCTTGATCTCAACAAAAAATATATCGAATGCGACGAAGTTTCTTCTAAACCACCAGTTTTCTCATCACAAGTCAAATATTTGACATCTTGAAGTTTGGTATACACCCAACAACGATGAAATGGGGTTTGGCATCCTTAGTTTAAATGGCTACAACATGGCCTTAGCAAAAAATGGTGGAACTATTTGTATAATTGAAATAGCATATTCTACACTCAGGGATGGGAGGTGACAACCCTAGAGGGGCAGTTGGTAGGTGTTAAACTTTTGTCACAATGACATTTTGTTAGATTCAGTAATGGACATAGTAGATGGGTTGGAAATACAATTTTAAAATGAATCTTTTCATGACTCTTCACTATCTACACAACTCGGGAAGGAGGACTAAAGCAATTGAGCCTCCTTGTTCTGACATTGGTACTGCATTTAGCTAGGACTGTGTGTATGCAATTAAACTGCTAGATTTGATAAAAAGGATTAGAAGGGACCTTGATGATCCTGAATAGGTTGGCATATTGTGGAGATAGAGCAATTTGAGTAACTTGATTATTAATCTCCATATGAAATGAAGATATTTGGTTGAATAGATATTGTTAGATCTTGTAAATCATAAACCGCATGAATTCTAGATCAGACAAGAACTCAAATACTAGGAAATATAAAATATAAGTACAAAGATTTAGTAACATCGATCATACGACAGAACAGAAATTAAATACTATAAAACTGTAAGTAACGAAGAACCTGAATGCAACGAAATTGTCACTGTTCTTCATGTAGTACTCTTGATCCAGTAATCCTTGCAGAAGAAAAAGAACAACAACAAGAGGGTGGTCTCCCGGAGGAGTTAGGGTGATGACGCCGAAAACTCTCGTCAATGGGAAACGAGGGTTCTGTCATATCCTTAATCCAACGGGGACCAAATAGGATCGAAGAAGCACTAGATTGGGGGGGGGGGGGGTGGTTCATAACGTCTGTCGTTTTTTCCCTT
>JBBUKS010000001.1:3591094-3611992 GCA_038050645.1 Hedychium gardnerianum | reverse complement strand
CTTTATTATTGTGATTGATTGGATATACCCGTGTTGGGTATTTGTTAGTGTATTATGTATTCAGAAAAATTGTCCGCAGTACATGGGAGGTGCTGTCCGAATTTCGTCGGACAAATACCCTCTCGGGGCGTGACATTGATGAAATGACCTTGGGCTCTGATACCACTTGTTAGATCTTGTAAATCATAAATCACATGAATTCTAGAATAGATAAGGACTCAAATACTAGGAAATACAAAATACAAATACAAGGATCTAGTAACATCAATCATACGATATAACATAAATTAAATACTATAAAACTATAAGTAACGAAGAATTTGAATGTAGTGGAATTGTCATTATTTTTTGTGTAGTACTCTTGATTCAGCAATCTCTGTAGAAGAAAAAGAATAATAAGATTCTGCAAAAGGTAAAATTCGTCACCCTGGCTCCCCCTTCTCCCCCCACGACTGTTCAATATTATTGGGAATGAGTAAATCAGGTACCGACATGCCCTCATGTAGGAGAATATTTTCACGACTTCGTCGGAATTCGACCTTTGCTCAATTTTACAAATCTATCACATGATTACTGGCTCGGTTATGTCCTGGGAGCAAAAGAAGAACAATAAGAGGGTGATCTTCGGGAGGAGTTAGGACGATGACGCCAAAAATTCTCATCAATGGAAAATGAAAATTCTGTCATATCCCTAATCCAAAGGGGACCAAACTTTTATATAAAGGGTCCGCATTCATTATCAATTCATAGATGATAATGAAATGTATATAAGATTTTACACATATAAATTCACATCCAATAACTTAAAATCCTAAAAAATATAAAATAGATGGGTTCGATATCTTAATTTTTAATGACATAAATCCACACATCACAAATTGAAAGTGAACTCATCTAAAAAAATTAAATCCAACATATATTCCGTAGGTTTAATTGATTAGGTGCTTGCACTTTTCAATCATACTCAATTGGCTAACTATTCGAGATAAAATCAAAATCTAAGTGAGACTAAAAAAGAGAAGAATGTAGCTTCCACCATCCAATTACATCACCTTTCTACCATGTCTTTCGGTTGGAAGTTCATATTCTCTATATTTTTTATGGTTGTCTATGAGCAAAATATTCTGATAGGAGTGAATAGACTATATCACCTTATTTACCAGACGAGAAACACATGCATGACTTTCTCACATGCATGATTCTAGATAATTCGGAGGAGTGAATGCATGTTGATATTCCAATCCAACATTACCATAAATTCACAAATATTGTATAGTTGGACGAGATTTATATGTACAAATTCAAGAGGGAACTATTATAAATTCCTAGAAAAATTAGGCTTTGAAACTGTCCCAGCATATAGATTCTGCTGGATTGGCACTGTTCGATGCAATAACACAAAGATCAAGATGGTGGTAGAGACATCACGTGTAACGACAAGACGCTCAAATAGATAACAGTAATGACAAGGTACTGAAATAGTTTCCTAAATATGAGGGTTCGAATCTGCATACATTATTTTATACAATCACAACATCATTTCATCTGAAGGATTTAACTTCGTTTTCTAGTACAGTACGCACCCAATTATATAAGACTTTTTTCACTTAATTTCCTACAAAATAGAGTTACTCGGCAAGAACAGAGAGCTCCTTCGTTTCCTAGTACAGTACGCACCCAATTACATAAGAATTTTTTCACTTAATTTCCAACAAAATAGAGTTACTAGGCAAGAACAGAGAGATCATTTATAATTAATTGGTTAGAATATTCATCAGTAACGAGTGTATTGAATACTTAATTACTTAGAATCATGTAGGTAGGGATGATAATTTTTCTCATGGATTCGGAGCTCCATGCGAAAAATCCGAAATGAGGGCGGGTTTGAAGAGTTTTTCTGAGTATGAGTTCGGATTTGGATTCAGGAATTTTTAAAATCCCCAAAGTTAAATCGGGACGGGTATAGAGATGTTATCCCTATCTCCGAACCCGTCCCAATACGATACAATGAGGACAGGGATGGGGACGAGGACGGGGACGAGGACGGGGATGGAGACAGGGATGAGAACGAAGATAGAGATTCCCCGATTAGTTCAATAAATGTTAGATGGAAAGCGGAGATTCTCGAGCATGAGAAATGGGGATGGGGACGGAGATGGGGATGACAAACCTGCCCCCGCCCTGCCCCATTGTCATCCCTACATGTATGGTTGGCTCTAACCCATCTTTGCCGGAGATATAGGAAATGTCCAGAATTAAAAATTATAACAAATTCAACTTCAGATTTATCTATTAAATGACCTACTACAGGCAAGAAGGAGGAGTTATTGGGTCGGTCGGGAATCGATGCAGTAATCTCAAGTCCGAGTGTGATTCTGAGTGCTTGGAAATAGAGAAGTCGAGGTCTACGTTCAATGCAGTTTCTTTAAAACATATTTGTCCCCCTTCGATGGTGTTTGGAGGTTACGTAAGTTGTCTGTTTCCCAGTATACAACAAGCAGAACTAAGCAAGTACCCATCTTTGCCAGAGATACAGGGGATGTCTTAAAAATTATAACAAATTCAACTTCAGACTTATCTATTAGATGACCTACTACAGGCAGGGAGGGGCTATCGATTCGATCGGGAATCGATGTAGAGTACTTAGGAAGTAATCTCGAGTCCGAGTGTGTTTCTGAGTGCTAAAAAATAGAAAAGCCGAGGCATGCGTTCAATGTAGTTTCTTTAAAATAAATTTGTCCCCCTTCAGCGATGCTTTGAAATTACGTGGGTCATCTATTTCCGGATACAACGGGCAGAAGCGAGCAAGTACTCGAGTGTTATCACGGATTTGTCGAGTGGAATGCTTAGCAGAGGAATAAGGAAGAGGGGGAATGAAGGTGAAAGACTTGCGTGTATTATATATAGGAGCTCAGACCCATAGCAATATTCAATGTCTGATTAATGATCATTTGCTTTGTAGTCGAATTCTCCATTAATCATGGGTTAATGCAGCGCAAATTTTGGTCATTAATTATTTTGCCCTGACCGGTCCGATATTTGACACGTAGTCATACTCGCACATGAGTGACCTTTGATTCAGTATAATCCGGGCTCTAGATTTGCATCCCTTATGTAGGCGTGTATGAAAGAGAGTATCTCCCCATGTATATATTCACAACATCAATGCTTGTGACATTATAAACCAACCTCATTATTGTCATAAAATTCTCAATGTGAGACTAAAGTTTTATTCACGATGAAGTCTCCTTCCTCTATGTCTTTTGTTTTCATTCAAATTTCCAACAACCTTCATCTTGGACTTTGTGTCCACACATTTTTTTAATACAAATTTCACATCAAATATGATTCTGCCTTTGAATGATGAGAAAGCTTTCATCACTCATGATCTAAAATCTAATTGTGTATGTGTGATGTCGCGGAAGCCTACAGCCTCTCATGTGTCACATATGGTCAAAAGTTGTGCTGAGCTGGCGATCAAAGTCAAAGCAGATTGGATGCGACCCAAAGAGAATAGGCCAGGCCCAGATGAGATTTGGGTTTGTTCGAACCTACTCAGTGCACTCATCCCAAGGAATAGAGTTTGTCTGGAGATAAGACAACTACTTAGATCTCGCCCTCCTATCCTGACATCATGCATGCCTCAGCCTCAGTTATCGACATCCTCTCTGTCTAGATCTCAGATCCCAACATTCTCCCTATCTCGGCCTCAGATCTTGACATCATCCCTATCTCGATTTTAGTCACCGACATCCTCCCTATCTCGGCCTTGGATTGTGGCATCATCCTTATCTAAGCCTCAGTCGCCGATTTTGTCTATCTTCAAGGTCACTCAACATCAATCTCACTTCCTCATCCATCCTCGTATTGGGCACACACCCTACGTAGCCCTCGTATTAGGCATCATCCCTATCTCGATTTTAGTCATCGACATCCTCCCTATCTCGATTTTAGTCACCGACATCCTCCCTATCTCAGCCTCAGTCGCCAACTTTGTCTATCTTCAAGGTCACTCAACATCAACCTCATTTCCTCATCCATCCTCGTATTGGGCACACATCCTACATAGCCCTTTGAAAATGCGGGAGAAGGCAGCATAACCGCCTCATTAATGAGATTGTTTCTCCCAAGAGAGACGGACAACAGTTGCGAATCTTCAGGAACACGTAGAAGTAGTTAATGGTTGTCAAATCTAATCTCCAAGGTGTCATCCTTTAAACACGTGACACTTGGTGAATGGAGAAGCAACTTACGATTGTCGGATCTGATTATCTCACTGGCTCATACGAGGATGATGGAGACAGATGCAACACCTGGTGTGAAGATGTTTTTCTGACAGCTATATAAATACTAGAGAAGAAAAGCAGTAGAAGACTCTCTCTTTCTCACTCTTCAGCTACACTAAGTTCTCTATTTCTTCTTCTTCCTCCTCCTCTCATTTCATATCTCAAGCAAACCTTAATTTTAAGTGTTAGAGTGGTCTATTGGGATTCATCCCCGATATCATTCTAACTCTTTTTTAGAGTATGTTTTAGGTCCTTCTCATCCTCCTCATCAACGATCTCTAGAGAGCGCACACTTCAGTCTGGTCGTTGATCGGTGGCTTGACCCTCTACGATATTTGGCCAGGATAATGTGTATCTTCACTTCTTTAAAAATTATCTCTACTACGTGAACACCTTTTCTCTGAAAGTGCTCAATTGGAAGATACATCTTTAGATGGCTTAGAAGGTCCCCAAAATCCAAAGCTCGTGAATCACAGTCAACCATGAAAATAAGAATGCCATTTTTTTTTATTTCCGCTTAATCAAGGTGCCAAATGCAAAACAATAACAATTCTTTTTTATTGGCATCAGCATCAACAAATCGTATCTTTCTCGACTATTTAAGATGGCTAATATAATTTTTATCTTAGATTAGTAAATACTTCTACATCATGCAAGGTGAATTCAAGCTTGCAAAAGTGCTTGCTAACTTTTATATATAGGGACTGAAAGGGATGAAGTTTACAAATGACAAGCAAGAGCCGTTGCATTTAAGATCCATTCAATTGTAGCTAGCCACAATCCAAATGGTATTGAAAAAAGAAAAAAAAAATGCCCAGGAGAAAACAAGGGCCACGAATGCAACAAACAAGATAAAGACCGGTTACCACTCTTGTCGCTGAAGGAAACAATGGTCTGTGCCAGTGGTTTTTTATGGAGAAACCACTGGCTTTAGGGATCAGACCAACTCTCTTTCAGCCACTTGGCCAATCGACGTTATAAAGGGTGTGCAAGCTAGTGGTTCTTCTTCATGCACCACACGAATTCAAGACATGAGGATGATAGGCTGCAAAAACAAGCTGAGGTTAGCTCTTCTGCTTGGGGTAGCTCTTGAGCTCAAGAGCCAAGTGAGCAGGCCAAGCTCCTCAGGGCTCAAACGGAACCTGTCCGCTAATGGATCAGCGGCTCAAGTGAGGGTCAAACCATGCAGCAAGGGTTGTCCTACAAGGGAGAGCAGGGTGCCTTCAGAGGAGTCACTGAGGATGGTGTTCTACTTGAGCTGTTGGGGACCAGACTGAAGCCTGAGAATTATACATCTGTTGGAAGAGAATTATACATCTGAAGTTAATTGAAAGATCTTGTTGTTAATTCTATCTTGCATGAATCAATCATCTCTCGTTTGAGTGAATATAGTTATTGGGATGGAGCCAAGAATTTTATATTGGAGGTGCGAAAGATGTGTGAGGGGGGCAGCCCCGACATCGGCGCATGTGTTTTTTATTGATTAACTTTATAAAAACTCTATAATGATTTAGTTATTTGGTCATTCGTGGAAATTAACATTTCTCATGGAAGCATCCGAGAAAAAAAAGAAGAGGGTCAACAATGACCTTCTGATTCTGGAATAAAAAAAATTACCAACTATCCAGTGAGGTTTTACAGTGCTAAATACCAGCAAAGACTCACGGATTTTAGATAATTGTTTCCGGCGTAGGAAATGATTTTACAGTCCAATTAAGCTGGATTTTTCTTCTTTTCTGATTTCAGGGAAATGATTAAATTCATGCCTCTCCATTTCCACTTCTTCTGAAGTGCATGCATACTTGCTGCAATAACACAAGTGAAATAAACCGCTCAGTCCTGCCCTCGTTTTTGAGCAGAAACATTGGAGAATCCAGTGATTTCTAGCAATAGATGATGCAGATCTAAGAAAGACACATTACCTGAATGACCCAAAGGCTGATAAGTGACTCGAGGCAGAAGAAACCAAACCCAATAAAATAGAATATCTGAAATCAACGAAGAAACAATCAGTAGTTTCTTTTTCAGTAAACAATATCTGCAAATTACTTGTCTGATATACTTTACCCCAACTATGGCATTGTCTCCAATAACATCCATGGCTGGAAGAAGACCACTGCGGTGGAGTTCAATTAAACAACAATTAAGATACATTAGGGATTTTTTTTTTTTTACAAAGAATATATATATATATATATATATATATATTGACTCTTACGTTAAAGATTTTCCTTTGAAAGGAAAAGGAGGAGCAACAGCGGAGTAGATGCAAAAGGCTAGATGAATCTGCCACACATGAGAGCTATATGAATGATCTGCAGATACTTGTCAATGGAAAAAGAAAATGCCACTGAATAATGTAAAAAAACAGCTAGAGACTGCGCAAGTAAACTTCCACACCAGATAAAAAATGAAGAACCATCCAAAGCTCAGAGCACTATCAATCCTAGAACATGTAGAAAAGAAATCAGATAACTCGGCATGAAACAGAATGCTTGAGATTTTTGCTAACAGATCTTTAAAAAAAAAGAATTCTTACCTCATCGCGCGATACAGCGGACGATACCATAGCCAATACGCTCCCGGGACACCAGAAACTAAGTATATGATTGCAAGAAACCAAATCTTAATACCTATCAGAAATTCAAACAATGTTATCCGTCGTATCTTTTTGCTACTGCAATGAATTAGGAGTAGTCATGCCATAAATTGGCAAACCAACCTTCACCCTTGAGCCAAGCTGTAAGTGTGGATATCACATTCCAAGTAAGACATAAAGTTAATCCTACATAACATTCAAAAAGGCAAATTTAGAGTAAAAACAATTTGTATGTATATAGTTCAGTATACAGGATGTTCTACTTAGGTTCATGACTTCATGAAACATATGATAATGCATGAGGATAGATTGAACGAACCCAAAAGTGATGCGAAAGCAACATATAGCAGCCTTTGCGAACGTATGGGGATTTCATTTGCAATGTCATGGTGAATGATGGGGAAGAATGGGGGCCAGTTTTTATCTTCTATGACAACTTCTGCAAAAGTTTATGAGCAAAGAAGGTCGATTTCAGTATCAACATTGTTGGAAAAGTATTTCCTGCAACAAATTCAATGGTTCTTGAAAATCCATAGAGTAGTACCCCTTGCTATGGCTTCTTCTCTTCGTTTTAATGTCTATGGAACATCAAAGAAAATGATGGTCAAAACAATAAACGTGTTTGGACTACATAAAACTTGAAAGAATGTTGTTTAAGATTCCTAAATCCAGAAGAAATCCATAGTTTTAGAATAATTTGAAAGGATTTTATCTAATGTAAACACTAATTCACAAGTACCTCTTCCCTTCTGTTTAGTTCTGTTTCTCTGGTTTGCAACTCTATCTCCTTCCTCTTTATCTCCTGACAAGAAATTTGTGAGAAAATGAATCTTTGTTTGTTTTGAAGCCATAGTCAAGCTTATGTCGCAGTGATACAATTGCATGCAGAATGCATCCAGTAAATACATGTTTGTAAATTATCCGAGCATTTAATGCTAACTCTTTCAATTCCTTTACGATGATGAACAACAAGCTAGTATACATATATACCTTTTCTGTATTCAGAGGAATATTAATTGTTGCGCCACCATCATTGTATACTCTTCCTGCAGGTTGCTGCCATGCAAGAGCATTTTCATTAAACATTAAACATTCAGATTGGGGCTCAACAACTTGTTCACTGAAACTAGTTAGCAAGAACATGCACATCGAGCACGCAATGAAGAGAACAAAGGATTGGTGCCGGTGGCTCACTGAGAAGGGATTAATGTCGTCGTCGGTGAAAGGGTTGGCCTCGAACCTACTGCCTGCAGCCATGTCTTTCTCACCTTGCTTGTCTCTTGATTATGTTCTTCACCTTCTCCACTTGTAGATAGAAATTTAGAGAGAAAGGAGATGGCGAGTTTGTCAAGGCGATGAAGAGAGTGCGTGCCGGCGGGAGCCAAGTAGAACAAAACAACTGTTTCCTTTCATTAGAATAAATTTGCTTCGGTCCGCACTATGCAGTCCAACAATGTCTCTACTCTTTGACAAGGCAGGGCTGCAAGGGACAAAGAAAACATGGATTTATGAATTCAAACAGAACCCTTAACTTTGATGAAATATTTTTTTTCGCCCGGCCCACACACCCACCGTAGTATAAATTCGGAAGCACAAATAGATCCTGATATGACCCTCCGACATCACTAATGATTCAAACTCCGCAAAAAATACTAATGCTTAGCATGAGATTTAGGTATCCGGTGCATAACACTTGCCCAATTAAAAGAGGAGTATTATGAAGTCTCTTATTATGGTTATGAAGGATTTATAATTTTAATTATTCAGTTTAATATATTTATATCTATCGATAAAAAAAAATAATACAGAATTTAATCATATTTTAATGTGTTAAAATTTATTAAGATAAATTGTAATGTGTTAAGCTATTTTCATTGCGGAAGAAATGAACTCAACTTTCTACGCGCTTTTGAAAAATTTGCAAGTGACAAGCGCACATCGCGATCAGGACATCAAATTTTATATTATGATGCTAAAATTAAGGTACATCTTTTTTATTTTGTCAAAAAGGTTTTAAATGTTTTGTAGGCGCGTCTCAGAAAAAGAGGATATAAAAACACACATACCGTAAATCCTCCCCAAATCTGTCGCCCACGTACCCTTATCCAACACATACAAGCGTGCGGGCCGCTAACCGGAATGGGGACCACAGTGAACAGCCAAAAAGAAGAGACCACGTCAGATAACACCGAAAACCAGGTACCCGACCCATAAGAACGTCAAATGGCTTACAAAAGCAGATCCAAAGTTCTGTTGTGTCACTCGGAAAGTTTACCCGCATTTTTTGACCTTCGTAAGAGCCTTGGGCTCCATCGTACCTACCCAGTCATAACAAGTTGAGAAAAGCGGGGACGTTGTTTAAGGACTTTTCGTAGTTGTATTTTTTTATATAAGGTCCCTAAATATTTGAATTTGCAGTTTAGGTATAGAAAAAAATGTTAGAAAAAAATCTTTAAAACCCTGTTCCGTTTTTTGGACTTCGGCTCCTCTCTGGCCCGAGTTCGAGACTTCAAGTTGATGTAGGATTTCATATCTGCTACAGCTGCGAGATCGATCAAGAACTCCGTTCGAGGAGGGCGACATCTGGCGGTGGAAGGCCCGGGGTGAGAGATCCGGCGATCTCCAAGGCGAGCGCGGCACAAGAGCTGATGGCGAGCAGGGACCAACCGCCTCGCCGCCAACGGCCGGGGCCATGGCCTCCGGCCCCGGAAGCCGCGCAACAGCCGACGCCTCCGCAGCTCTCCTGGGCGAAGAGGACTGGGTTCAAAGGCACAGTCTCCGGCGAGTCCAACGCGAGCGATTCTGGCCAGATTGCGCTCCCCAAGCCGACAGAATCAGGGAGCAAGGTGGATCTGGAAGCAGGAACTCGGGACGGGTCCTCCATCGCGCTTCCTCCACCGCCTGCAGCTTCGGTTGGGGAGAAGGAGAGCAAGGAGAGAGGCGTTAATGTGCCAGCGCAGGTAGATCAGGGTCATCAGACGGCGAGGAAGAGGAGCGCCGGTTCGGGACCCAATGGACATGTGGTACGGTTTGATACTCGGCCGAGGGAGAGAAGAGAAGAGGAACCTGCTGCATTGCCTCAACTAGAGGAAGAGGAAGGGTTTCCTCTACGTCAATCGCACATCAATTATGAACTGAGAGACAGCCCGGGTCTTGGTGAGAAAGTGTCGAAAAGTTTCCTTTTTGCGCTTATTTTCGTACTGAAATATTAATTCTTTGTATGATTATGTGAACCTTCTACAGTGCCCGTCATATTCTATAGTCTGCAACACTATCTTTCGATACTGGGTTCCTTGATACTGATCCCTCTTGTTATAGTTCCAGCTATGGGGGGAACTTATGTGAGCTATCGCCCTTGTTTTTGCTTCCATCTTTTAAAACTTTTGTGTGAGGTTGATTTGATGCTCAAACGCAAATTTTTAACAGGAGGATACTTCAGCTGTGGTGTCAACGGTGCTTTTAATTTCAGGGTTGACAACATTGCTACATACATTCTTCGGAACAAGGTTGCCACTTGTGCAGGGGCCCTCCTACGTTTATCTGGCACCTGCATTGGCAATAATCAATTCTCCAGAGTTCCAGGGTCTTAAAGAAAATGTATGCTTCTCTACCATCTAATGTAAATTCCTCTCCATCCTTAACATCCGATGTTTCTACAGTAAATGTACTATCAACTTCTACACTAATCGAGTTTGTTAAAAATTCAGTTCCTGTTTGTGTAATTTTACATTCTGCACCATGAATACGCTTCTACTTTTACTTAAGCCAGCAGGATATGCAGAACAAGGTCGAGTATCATTACTTTTGCATGTGCTTTAACAATCTCCGCTATAAAATGAATGGTTAGTTGAATACAAAATATGAAAATTGAAACAATTTTTTATACATTTTTTCATAATATGTCATCATCATCAAGCCAATTTGTCCCACCTTTGGGGTCAGCTACACAAACGTTAATTGAGCTGTATGTAAGGATAAATCACTAATATGTTTTCACAATACATCCATCTTATCAAACATTCTGTTCTCTGGCTCTGACAATCCAACAGAGTTTTAGGCACATCATGAAGGAGCTACAAGGAGCTTTAATTGCATCTTCTGTGTTTCAAGCAATAATGGGATATAGTGGACTTGCATCATTGCTATTAAGGTGTGACTCCTTTCTTGTTATATTGCACTCATATAATTGTAGTGAGCTTGGACAAATAATATGGGCAATATCTGTAACTCTCATCTTAAGCTTTATTTGTAAAACTCTTTAATGAGTATCACCCTAGAAAATATTTGAACTGGTTTTATATCTGCAAGCATGTTTTTTTATGCGTCAATTAACTATTTCTCCAGGTTCATCAACCCAGTTGTTGTATCCCCAACAATTGCATCCATTGGCATCTCGTTTTTTGCTTATGGTTTCACTCAAGTAGGCACTTGCTTAGAGATTGGCATGTTGCAGATACTTCTGGTTGTTATATTTTCACTAGTGAGTACAGAAAAGATTTTAATGTTTTCTACAATATCATGATACCTCTGGAGTTTCGATCATGCTAATTATACTGCCTTTATTTCCCTGTTGCAGTATCTTCGGAAGATACGTATATATGGTCATCGAATTTTCTTGGTCCATGCTGTAAGATTGCAATTTAGCTAAAAGTTTGATCTCTGGCTAGATCTCTTATTTATGTTAGTCAAGCCAATTTAGAAATTGTGGCTTCGTATCATATTTCATAAATGTTGTTTTACAGGTTCCATTGGGTCTGGGGATCACATGGCTCATTGCTTTTCTTCTCACAGAGCTTGGAGTTTATAGTTATAAAGGTTGTGATGCAAATGCACCTGCCTCAAATACTGTTACTGCTTACTGCAGGAAGCAAGTGCCAAGGATGAAACACTGCCGTGTCGATACATCTCATGCCTTAAGATCTGCTCCGTGGTTTAGATTTCCATATCCACTTCAGTGGGGTACACCTGTTTTCAATTTGAGAATGGTCCTAGTGATGTGTGTGGTATCTATAATTGCATCTGTTGACTCTGTGAGTATCTTCTTCCCATTTATTTAGTTGAAGACTTTCACATAGTATTTATTTCTATATCTTCATTAGTTTTGTTAGTAATACCATAATCATCAAATTTGAGAAGTATGCTATACTCACACTATACTTGTATGAAAAAATTGAAATTCTATGTTCTAGAATTTCCTTTATGGTCGTTTAGAAAACAGAAGTACAGGTTCCATCTTATTATAGACATGCATTAGTTTCTCTGAAGTAATTTTTTCTGAATGAGTATGATGTTTATTATGGATTGATGCTTGAAGAAAAAAGTGAACTGGCTGCTCCGCAGGTGTTGTTTGCTGTAACTAGCAGTCTAGGATGTAATGGACTTTCTCATTTTTGCAAGTTTCCATCTGGTGTATGTGGAGAATAAGTTGCAAACATTTGCAAAACCAGAAATTGATGTATAAAATACAAATCAAGTAGCACTCCCAGGATTCATGTGGATTTCCCCTAACTTACTGAGCTATGTTATCTTCTGAAAGAAAATATGACAATTTTCTGCACACCAGGACTTTGACAGTAGTGATAGTTCAAGCTAGAAACACTATTTATTATCAAATACTGATTTGTTATGGCATTAAAAGAAACCATGTTAAATTAATTCAAATATTTGCAGGATTGTGCCTCTAAAATCATTCAACAATCATCCTTGTACAGTTTGCAATTGATTATATCATCATTCTACCAAATTTGATTTGGCCGAACTAGTATCTAAGTTAAGGAAACCCGCCAATGCCGGTCCCAAGCCCGGATGAAAAAGGACGAGGGTTGCCAACAAGCATGGATGAGTATCTAAGTTAAGGAATTGAATAACTGTCATTGTCAAATACATGTCTGCATAGCCATTCACTGGTGTCCAAAAATACTTGGGTTTGCTCGTGTCACCTAAATCCTCACCTAAATATATGTTTAATTATTTGTCTCTCTCAAGGTGGGAACCTACCACGCATCAGCTTTGTTAGTGGCATCAAGACCCCCTACACCTGGAGTGGTTAGCAGGGGCATTGGTATGGAAGGCATCTCTAGTGTCTTGGCTGCACTGTGGGGCACAGGAGTCGGTTCAACAACTCTCACAGAGAATATTCACACTATTGCTACAACTAAAATGGGCAGTCGGAGAGCAGTCGAGCTTGGTGCCATCATTCTCATTTTGCTATCTTTTGTTGGTAGGCAAAAAATTTATTTCTCCTTGCTATACATCAAAGGAAAGATTTTTTATTCATTCATCATAGCAATTCATACTCACTTAACATGTGTTCTTTTTCATGCTTGACTTTATTATAACAATAGCATGTCTCAATTTATAAGATGCCAAATGTTTGACCAGGGAAAATAGGAGGATTTATTGCTTCTATCCCAGATGTCATGGTGGCAGGTCTCCTTTGTTTTATGTGGGCTATGATTGCTGCTCTGGGCTTGTCAAACCTACGTTACAGTGAGACTGGAAGCTCGAGGAATAATATCATAATTGGCCTATCATTGTTTCTCTCATTATCGATACCTGCCTACTTCCAGCAATATGGACTTATTCCATCTGCAAATTCATCTGTTCCGAGTTACTTCCAACCATATATCGTTGCATCTCATGGACCTATTCATACAGGATCTGGAGGGGTAAGCTTTCATCTTCTCTGGCAATTCATATGCTGATTACTATCCATTTCATATTTGTCTAGAACATGAATATCTTTTCTTAGTGTTTTAGACTTCAAATATCAAATTAGAATTTTAGATAGTTGTTACGTGGAACATCATACACCTCATAATCATACTCTTGAATTTATTTCCTTTAACAAACCACTGTAGATAATCTAATTCGTAGGATCTTTCTGGAGTTTGAAGCTAGAATCATTTTGATTTTGATACATGTGACAATTTCAGGTGAACTATGTTTTGAATACTCTATTTTCATTCCACATGGTTATTGCATTTATTGTTGCTTCTATTCTCGACAACACTGTTCCTGGGAGCCGTCAAGAACGTGGAGTATATGTTTGGTCTGAACCAGAGGCAGCAAAAAGGGAACCAGCCATGACCAAAGACTATGGATTGCCTTTCAGAGTAGGGCGTATGTTCAAATGGGTGAAATGGGTTGGCTTATAGCATGTTGCGGGTACCAAAAGAGATCATAGTGGTCATCATTCAATTCTCCAAATCTAGTACACAACAGTTGACATGTTTCTTTCTCCTGCATTATGGTGGTATGAACTTAGCATGAGCCCCACCCCCCACCCCCCATGTAGATCTTGCAACCCAAAGTGCCATGTTGTCAGAGCTTTGCTTCATTCCAATTTGACATTTTAACTTCATTCTTCTTTCTGCCACTACTACTCTGCTATTGGATTTTGTTCTAGCTTTAGGGATTTCACGAGTGAATTTTATGTATAGTAGAACAAGTTATGGCCTTTCTATTTACCCGTGTATAGACTGTTGGTGCTAGTGAGAAAACATTCATTGTTGTTTCTGTTTTTTTTAGTTGTTAACAGGGAGTCGCAGCTTTATATTAAAACAGGGATCCATTTTTTTTTTGCTCAAAAGGTTTTTTTTTACAACAAAGAAATAAAAAATTAATAATTAATCAGGTTGGATAATATCGAATTTAAGGTGACCAGTATAGTTTCATGGAAGTTTTTTATCGACCATCCGGATAAATCAGAAAGTGTTAATGGAGGTTCATCCAAATAGTCAATATTATTAGGTCTGTTTTTTACTTGAGATTTTTTTTTTTTTTTATAATGTATCGCAGTTGAGATTCAAATTTTAGATTCTTAAATTATTTATTAAAAAATTTAACTATTATATCATTGTCTCAGGGCTACCATAAAGAAATAAAGTTGAAGTTGTGAAATAATTGGCATTCATATACCTTGAAAAACGGCAATATTTTAAAATAAATAATTAGTATTAATTAGTGTATTGCATATGGAATTAATTGTTGTGTTACATAGATATATGTCATATGGAATTAGTTATATTGTGGTATATAAATATAGCATGTGGATGTGAAACCCGTAGAATAAGGGTGAGTTTTTTTTTTCTATAACTTTTTCACAATAGAAAAAAAAATCTTAAAATTTAGTGTAAAGAGGAATCTCTTGATGTCAATTAACTTGTAGCCAGATGTTGTTATCATGTAACTCTTCATATTAGTCATTTCTACTTTATAAATTACGTTCAATTCAGCAACTCCTTCAGAAATGGGAGCAACACTTTGAATTTTATTTACTAATCTGACTTTTAAACAAACTAGTCTCAAAATACTTCATGTTTGGCAACTTTTGAGCACGGATGAGGCTCCAAGTTCTCGTATCAAAAGCCCAAAACATTTTAAATTTTCCAAAAAAAATCCACCCAATGGTGGAGTGCATGAGAAGGCAATTAACCAATATTTTAAACCTTACTTCATTGTATGCAATATTGACTTTTGCCCTTGAGCACCATACGAGCACTGAGCTTGGCACAACATTTGGTTGCTTCCATCAGATGAAGGGTCCAAAACCCCATCATGAAGAACCATTCCATCTCTTTTCAAATCTGAACAAGGAAAATAATTCCTACTTAGAGGAGGCTCTTTAGTACCAAGGTGGAAGGGTTCAACATTACGTTGGTGCACAGAGCTTGCAGATCTGCTACGAAAAGCTGTTTCATTTGTCAAATTCGAAGGAAGGGAATATCTGATGGAATGAGGAAGTTCCATTCTCTGAGAGCAACTCATAGAATTCTTCTTTTCAAAAGGAAAGCCAGTTCTTGACAAGGGTGCCCTCTCTGGTTTCAAGCATGAGTATGAGTAAGGTAAGGTTTTCCTCATGGAAGCAGGAGGACCCATAACTGGATGAGAATTACCGATGTTAAATTTACTAGCTGAATCCTTGGACCCAGCTTCAAAATAAGGAATAACTGAGTGATGATCAACAGCAGTGGTGAGGACACACCCACGACGAGGATAGCTAGTTCCTAAATTCAATCCTGAAGGATAAAATCCATGCCCTGAGTTTTGTGTTCGATGGAAAGTATCACTCGATAATCTGAGCAGACCAGCAGAACCAATGGGAGCTTTCAAACTTTCATCAGGCATAGTTGTGCTAGCATGGTAACTGGTCACCGATGTTAAATCCTTGGTGGCTAGACGTGGCAAAGGCAATATATGGAGATCTTGTTTCAAGTACCCCTTGGCTTGTTGAAGAGCCTCAAGAACTTGCAGGCTGCTGCAGGCTGATTGATTTTGTTTAATGCAGGGCGGTCCTTGAGTGCCTGATAATTGCCATTTAGGTATCTCTTTCCTGGAATTAAAAGCAGAATGGCTTCCAATTGGTGGTGAGTCAATATGGCTTTCTGCCAGTATGCTATTGTTGTTAATAGATCCATGATCATTGTTTTTATGTACTAGACCATCGCAACTTTTGGGAAGAGAGCTTGACACAGTGCTTAGTTGCTTAGGCCATGTAACCTCAACAAAGCAAGCTTCAACGTCACTGACTGTCACATGTTGATGTGTTTGACTCATTATGCCATCACAAACCTCTGGACTTCTAAGTTCATTATCACTGTCATTAATTTTTCCTGAATGTTGATCATTGGATGAATTGTGCGCTGGATGCTCATCATATTCATTTGATGTGTTGAGAGGCCGTTCACCATTTGACAATGTCTCAAGCACATGATTATTGGATGGGCATGTAGGTTCTTTGATCCCAGGGAAAACCCCAATATCATCTGATTTTGCTTCCTCATCTCCGTATGCTATTTTCTCAAAACATGTCAATGTATCTTTCTGAAGTTCACCATTGACTTCAGTCACATAAGAGAGTTTCACGTGCTCAGAGTAATCCTAAAATGTGAGGAAAAAAATTAGAGAAAAATAATTACTAACTAAACAAATAGCCAAAATAATTTTATTCTCTCAAAAGCAACAAGTAGCCAAAATGAAATGATGTATATTTGGCCCAAAAAAACACAATGACTGAAAACCATCAACAGGGTGCTGCTATTTTGATTATTATCAAAGGGCTCCCGCCACATCTAGTATGTCCATCATACTTTTTACCTTGATTTAATGAAAACTGAAAAGTTCCGTTGTGAAATTGTTCACTTTTACTAATTTGAAGTAAGAAATCATTTAAATTTTTCCTGTAACTCTAGAGTTACTACAAGATAATATTCACACTTTAATTGAATAAGGATAATTTTAATTTGCATATGAAATTCCTGAACTAAGAAAAGTGACCAGCAAACCCTTCCTAATTCGACATATTGTAAAGTGAACATTCACATACATTTTCATCAGAATTAGGACCATTTTTACCTCAAATTGATCAAAGTGAACAATTCAAACGAAATATTCATTTTTCAATAAGAGTGAAGAGCAGTATAAGAGATGATGGGATGCCCTGTGGAAATAGCCAAAATAGAGGTGCCACTTCGATGATTTTGAAAATAAAAGGCACCATTTTGACTTCTGAGATGAGAAAGCATGAGTTTCCAGTTGGCACAAACTGTCTTGCAACAAGACAACAAAGAAATTATTGGTAGTTAGATAGATTTGGTTGATTTCCAAACCAGGCTTTGGATATCAAAGGATTCAAGGCTAAGAATAACTCTCCTATCTCTCCTAGGCATCTCACCATCTTCTTATTCATTTTTTTTTCAAGAACTGATTGGCATTCAGTCCTTCCCAGGCATTTAGGCAGACTTTCTAAGAACTTTTCAGGAGCCTCAGAATGAAGCACATCTTCAAAGACTTAATTATTTTTTTCCTGATTTGATCATGCACAAATTGCTAATATAAAAGGAGTACACCTCTTCCTTTATCATAAAGAAAATCAATGCCAATGCTTGAATTATTCTCAGGAAACAAGTTTAGGAACAGTGACAAAAAATTCAATAGTGACCAAAAAAAGGTGCAAATAGTGATCTAAAAGTCAGTTGGACAAGTGTAAATTGAAAAATATTCTCAAGCAAAAATACATTAAGATTTTACGAGCTAGTTGAGTAGACTTCCATAATGTCTATTAAATTTCTTTGTATAGTAACACTGTTGGAATTTGGATGTACTTTTACATATCTAATTCTCGCGAATAAAACAAAGAGGATACGCGAAATAAAAAACAAATGGAGATAAGATAGAGAGTAAACAAACTAGAAAAATATTAAACCAGGAAACCTGGTGCCAAAGTAAGAAAGAAACCCTAATGTAAGAAGCAAGGGTGCTGCAAGATTCTGGTAAGGGGAATTCAGCAAATTCCTCAAGGGTATTACTGAAATTTCAAAAATATAAATAGCCAAGAATTACAGCTATGTTTGAACTACAACTTGATCGTTATGCCATCATTGCCTACATATATTATCCAAAAGCAAGAAAGAAACCATAATGTAAGAAGCATGGGTGTTGCAAGATTGTTGTACGGATAATTTGGCAAATTCCTCAGGGTATCACTAAACTTTTGAAAATCTAAATAGCCAAGACTTACAGTTAAAGTTTTAACTATAATTTGATATTTACACCATCATGGCCTGCATGTATTATACAACTAAGAAACTTACCAGATTTGAAAATTTATTTTCACTGTATTTCTTTTCCCATTCTTGTTGTGCTTTTTCTTCCGCCTCAAACTGTCCTATGAGCTGGGCTTGCTGCTCTAGAACTCTTTCCATCTCTTCATCTCTCACACTATCAATTCCATCAGCTTCTTTCTTATTTAGAAAAGATGTGCTACTTCCAGAAACATTTGCAGACAATTTTGTAAATTCATCATGATTAATTGCATAATGATCTACCAAATCTGCAGAAGCCAATCTGGTAGAGCAAAGACCAATGTTCTCATGTTCAAACTTTATAAACAAAATAGAAAAGAAATGAAAAGCATACCCCTTGTCTTCCTGCTTTATTTTGTAGCATGAATTTCCCAAGCTGTACTTTGGAGAAGACTCAACGCATAACATAAAACTCTTTTGCCTATATCTTTGCTTGATTGGCTTTCCTTTTGGCTTCTGGGGAGAATTTGGGTTGCTACAATGGCTTTTCCATGATAAGCTCATGAGTTGGGAGGAGGAATCTTCAAGATAAGAATTTGATTGTGCGTCTGCAATAACAATCCTCTCTTCATTTGCCTTTGTACAGAGTTCACTTCTAAACTCTTCCTTGCACCCTTTTTCGCCAATAGTACTTTCATCTTTATCAAAGCTAGAATCAATTGCATCAGACAGATCATTCATCCCATTAGTTTCGAGAATAGATATGGCCTCAGTTGCTGCTTGTTCTGTTTTCCTCCTCTGGATGATCATGATCCTTAGTTGCTCCTCTAGTTCCATGACCTGAACAAGAAATATTAACAAACCGCATTTAAGTGATAGAAAACTCTAAGAGGAATTTACCATAAGAAAACGTAACAGAATATTCATCTGACCCTTTTAGCCAATTGACCAGCCTTTTCCTTTGCAGCTTTAGAAACTGTCCTCTCAGAAAGTAATCTAGCCCTCAGAAATTCGACGGTCATTGCTGTGGACTCACCCATGATCGCTACCAGCAAAAAATGATCCTAAATATCAAAATCCTCCACAATGAATCATTTTTTTCCTGAAAAAGTAGCATATGTAATTATCCAAGTAAGTCAACACAATCTTACCAAACACCAAATAACATGATTATATGGGTTCCTAGAAAAAGGTTTTAAAGGTAAAAAATGAGGCATGGGTTCCTTGAAAAATGTTTTATAAGGTAAAAAAAGAGCAAGCAAAATGAAAAGATCAAAATAACAAACATTACTGTGTTGGGGTCATACACAAAGCCTGGTGTTTTCATGGACATTAGTCAGTCAATTTGCTCACACTGAAGAAGAAACTAAATCAATGAGATTGTTAGAATCTTCAAGATATTTTAAGATTTCCAAAGAATTTTCAAATCATGAAGAAGGAAGAAGAAGAGAGCATTTGGAGCTCATGGGAGAACTTTGGTGACTCAATTCCACATAAAATATTTGAAGAGAGATTGAGGCATTTAAATATAGATCAATGAACAAATTAAGTTACGTTTTGCTAAAAGATGACATAGTGAAGGCACTATGTATATTGAATATGGGAGAGTCATATGCAAAGCACTCAACAGGTCCAGGTCTAGGTCATATGCAATGCACACTAGTGGTTCTATGTGCACAACAATCATGCATCAGGCATCCACAGGCAAATTTGCAGGACTGTCAATCTGCATGTGCACGGGCTGATAGATTCTTGTAAATCCTAAGCCGCGTGAATTCTAGAACATGAAGAACTCACATATAGGAAATACAAGAAGATCTAGTTTCATCAACTAAACATGACATAACAAAGTAAATACATAAACTGAAAGACAAGGAACCTGATTGAAGAACCATTGTCCTTGTCCTAGAGT
The DNA here is from genome assembly GCA_038050645.1 of Hedychium gardnerianum. Classification (NCBI taxonomy): domain Eukaryota; kingdom Viridiplantae; phylum Streptophyta; class Magnoliopsida; order Zingiberales; family Zingiberaceae; genus Hedychium; species Hedychium gardnerianum. The sequence continues at coordinate 3,591,670 of JBBUKS010000001.1, read as the reverse complement.
CGTCGGCTTGATCCCTGTGGAAGTAGATGCAGCGGAAAGAAGAGAAGAGGTCTTCCAAGGGGCTTAGGGGATGACGGCGCCGTAAAACTTTTTGTCGATGGGGAACAAGAAATTAAGTCAAGATATCCCTAAACCCTTGCGGACCAACCCTATATATAGTGAACATTCATTATCAGCTCATAGATGATAATGGATGCGAATAATGGGTTCTACACATATGAAATCCACATCCAATAACCCGATACCCAATAACCTTAAGTTAGATCACTTAACGAGTTTCGGTATCGCTAGTCTTAAATCACATGTGAGTCCACCTTAAGGGATAATTAAATCCAACAATCTCCCACTTGGGCTATATGTGATTATAGACAACACGCAAATATAACTTTATTTGATATCAAACTTTATGGGTACAAGATACCCCTGTAACAATCTAGTCCATTAACTTCATTGGTATAGGACTAAAGAGGTCATAGCTACTGTATATGATCGTAACAAACCCCAACAGTAATCACAATACCAATGTCATTAATGACATAGATCAAGATGTGGATGTGTAGAGTGGAAATTACATGA
>JBBUKS010000001.1:3561576-3579989 GCA_038050645.1 Hedychium gardnerianum | reverse complement strand
CTCGCTTCCCATGCCATCCTTCTCGTCCGCTGCATCTTCCGCTCGACTTCTTGTGTTCCTAAGTTCCTGCACACTTAAACACAAGAATCAAAACACACAAGACCTAACTTAATTCGGTTGATCATATCAAAATTATCACAGAGTACTTATAAATTTTTGATTAGTAATCAAATTTTTATCCATTTTTCTGTACTTATTATTATTCAGATTAATAATTACTCATGATTTATTTTTTTTATATAATCTAAAATAAAAAACTACAAAAAAAAAATGCCTAAAATAAGCATTATCACTTTTTTTATCACCACAAAAGTAGTATATAGTATATTGAAGATAACTATATCATTCGAAGAAGTGATAGGGTGGGACGTCTTTTAATGAAAAATACAAAAGGACGTACATTTTATACCCTAAACTATCGGACCCAATCCGTATCACCATTTTCAAAGAAAAAATGTAAATTAATTTTATTCTTTTGGAAAACTATAATATCACTAGCTTTCCCAAAACCTACTCTTCCTCTTGTTCGCTCTCCCCGTCGCCCTTGCCGTCGCCCTCGCCCTCGCCACGCCTCGCTTTCTAGACCTTTTAGCTTAATCTTCTTTCCTACCATGAGCGTCAGCTTCAGTTCGCCGACGGAGCATCTGCTTGGCTTCATAGCCTTCGGAGGAAAGCCTTCAGCCCCGGCAACTGATAGATCAAGCACGGCCTGGCGATCTCTTCGGCTTCCTGCTCCGGCGGGGTCGGCGAGAATGAGGCGAATGGGTATCTCTTGTTCGGGTTCTGGGTCAGAGGTCCGTGGGCTCACTTACAAGGATGCCGGCGTGGACATCGACGCAGGTTCAGAGCTGGTTCGTAGGATCGCTAAGATGGCGCCCGGAATCGGAGGGTTCGGCGGCCTTTTTCCATTAGGTAACTCCTGTTGCTCTTTGGATTCGTTTGACATGATAAATATTTTCTACACGATTTGATGGGCATAAACAAAATATATGTTTGATTACCATAGTCTATAAGATATGGTGGGATTAGATCGGATTGTTAATCCCATGTGGAGTGGGATTTTGGATACATATACAAGAGATGAGATTTTGACACACAATCCACACTAAAATATGCAACTATAAAAGTGTCTTTTTGGAGGTGCAATTGTGTGTTTTCCCTCATCGGTTTTATACAACTATTTTTTGGTTATCAATTATCAAGAAAATATGGAAATGTTGTGTTCTGTATCACAATCCTTGTTGTGGCATATCATTAGTCTTTGGAATTCATGTCTGTGTGAATTTGATTGAATAATGTTATCAACTTATAGTCAGTATACACATGTTCAGTTCCCGGATTTACTGGATTTCAGACCAAATTACACGTTATCAACTGAATCATGTCAAACATAGTCATACAGTTGGACACATGAGCAGCAGTATCAAACTACCTCCCTTATCATTCGCTATATCACCATCTCCAAAGAGTTAAAAATTTGCAAAGCCTATCTGATCATTTTCCCTTTGTGAACAGGAAATTCTGTTTAATATTTCACACTGCCTTACGCAGTAATTCTTTCAAGTAATGCTGCTTTCATTTAGCTGAGAAGCATTGCAATACTCCAGACTGCCATGGAGTATTTGCATTTGAAGAAAAGATCATACTTAGCTTTATTTTCATTGTCATAATAGTTAGTTTTCAAAATTATTTTTTTGCATTTACAAACTTTTATTACCTGATTAAACACAACACAAAGGAACATCAGTTGGATTAGAAATCCTAGTTTTCAAGATATGTTTTGATGGTTTATGGTGACTAAGTACTTGAGTTCCTTGTCTAGACTCCCTACCTAAGGCTATTTAGATATAATCATGTGATTGAATTTTCATTAAAATGTAAGAAATATATGTATTTATTTATAATAAAGCATGTCATGTATGTTCTCGAACTTGGTTATGGCCTTTCATTAAAAGGGGCTGAGGATTTCTTCAATACTTTAGTTATGCTTAGATTAAAATTCCAAGGATTGCCTAAGGAACTCTCATTTATTGTACAAAGTTAGTCAACAGTTACAGTGGCGTACCTGATTGATGGTATTTGAAGATTTGCCATGTGGACTGCATGATATTTATGTTATGGGACTTTAGAAATATGTTTATGTTTGTATCCATTTTTGGAGTACACGGAAACTTTAATATATTTTTGGAGTTGATAGATTCAACGTTTATCTCAGTAGTTGTACAACTATAGTATGCCTGTGTTCATTGTTATTTTTTCCATCATTACATCATTTTTTTGGCATGAGGCCTATATGCCTTGACCACCAAGGTGATGGTTTATTAGCATGTTCTACTGCTTATTAACAGAAACTGCACTCCATAGTAGTCCATATATGGTTTGATTTTATGTTATGATTTTGCATTGCTATTTTCTAGTCTCAGTATCGTTGTAATAGGCTACTAGCCTATGGTAGTCTGTTTCTGACTATGTTTCCTTAGTATATACTTTTCTTCCTTCAAGTAAGCTTCTGATAATCATTGTAAAGAATAGGTTTACTTCTAAATTTTTCAACAGAGAAAATAGCAAAACACCTTTATTAGTTGTAGCGTGTTTATGACCTGAGAAAATGTTGCACATGGTAATCTTTTGTAACACAAGCTAGAATGCTTATTCAGCCTCCATCTGTTTACAGGTGACTCCTACCTTGTTGCTGGCACTGATGGTGTTGGCACCAAACTGAAGCTTGCATTTGAAACTGGTATCCATGACACAATTGGGATTGATCTGGTATAAAACTATTATTTCTTGCTTGGTTCGATTACAGTATATGTTAAGCTGACCTTGCATTATATTTATTGACAGGTGGCTATGAGTGTGAATGACATAATCACTTCTGGAGCAAAACCATTATTCTTCCTTGATTACTTCGCGACCAGTAATCTTGACGTTGACCTTGCTGAAAAGGTATTAGCATCGATGATCAAGAATTTGAATTCTCTTTTCTTTCCTGATTTTTGAATATTACTGATTAATTGTTCTTGAACATAGTGTATTAGGAAATTTATGACATCTCTATGAATATATGTAGGTGATAAAGGGAATTGTTCATGGATGCCAACAATCTGATTGTGCTCTGTTGGGAGGGGAGGTAATCCTTGCTAGATTTTTCTTAATTATTTCCGTCTAGTTCAAAGTTAGTCCATCACTTGATAACATGCTGATTATACATTTTTCTTAAAAATATTCTATACTTGATGTTGACATGCTGATTATTCCTTGTGTTCATGGGTCCAGTCGTCGAAACAATCTCTTGCAGTGCAAGGTAAGGTTGCATACAAAAAATCCAATGTGGTCCGACTTCTCCGGAACTCAGCATTCACAGGAGCTTCGTGCACTAGACTGCCTTTTTTGAAATATCATTTTTTTTTGTTCAAGACATTATATTCTCTCTGTATTTTGTCTTTGATCATTATTCAACTGAATATAATGAGTGAAACTGTTGTATCTGCATACTGGCAACTATTGCATTGGCTGTGAAATATCACAATTTGTTTTTTGCTTTCAGACAGCAGAGATGCCAGATTTTTATGCCAAAGGAGAATACGACTTGAGTGGATTTGCTGTTGGCATTGTTGAGAAGAATAAGGTCATCAATGGTAAGAACATTGAGGCTGGAGACGTTCTTATTGGTCTTCCATCTAGTGGTGTGCACTCTAATGGCTTCTCTCTGGTCAGAAGGTTGGTAATCATATCATATTCTTGATCTTCTTTCCTTAGTCTTTTAGAATTAATTAAATATTTAGCATAGAGGTAATCTTTCTATTAGAGATGGATTCTACCTATGAAGCCACTAATTGGATCGTCTGTGCTGTAAAATACATGTGAATGTTCTAGCCCTTCCGAAGTTCATCAATATATCTAAAAGTTGCCTGCCCCCGTTGTTCCACAGGGTTCTGTTACAGAGTGATCTTTCATTAAATGATCTGCTTCCAAACAACAATGGCGAAAGCATCACTTTAGGCGAAGCTTTAATGGCACCTACTGTCATCTATGTCAAGCAGGTTTGTCTTGGAAATTACTGTTTCTTTTATACATTTTTAATGCCGCCAAACTTAGCTTTCTCGAGTCTCTTGCATATGCGATGTAGGTGTTGGGCATTATCAGCAAGTGGAGTGTCAAAGGAATAGCTCACATCACTGGAGGTGGGTTTACTGATAACATCCCAAGAGTATTTCCTACCGGACTCGGAGTGAAAATTTTTACAGATTCCTGGGAAAGACCTGCTCTATTCAAATGGTTAAAAGAGGTAATAATAATTATGTTTTTTGCCAAACTTTATGCCCAATAGTTATTTTCTGTGCCCTTGTCAAAGAAACAGTCAGATCCTGCTGCTATCGATATTGTTTAATATCAAATGGAAAACTAGTCAAGGAATTCACAATGTTAATTTTGGTTAGGCTGGAGGTATCGAGGAATCAGAGATGAGGCGTACTTTTAACATGGGAATTGGCATGGTTCTTGTAGTGAGCAGGGAAACGGCCACAGGAATTCTATCAGATTGCCAGGGTTCTTCAAGAGCTTTAATCATTGGAGAGGTCGTAATTGGTGAAGGCGTCGAGTATGTATAACTCAAAAATGCCTTTGCTGTCGTGAAATTTGATAAGAGTGAGAAAACAGTGGCGGCAGGAAGTTTAAAGATTAAGCCTAATTTAATAAAAAAAAAATCGGGGATCTTTACCCACTGTACGTTTACTTTTGTTGAAGATTTCTCTGCCTTTTTGTTTGTAAAATCAGATGGAATTGAAAGTAATTTGGTTGGGTTAAAGTGGTGCAGCATTTTCTGTCAGAAATAACTTTAAATTTGAAAATAAAAATATCATTAATTTGTTGATAGCATTATGCACGGAAAGCGTTTTAATCTTTTTAAGGGACAAAATTATTATGAAAAATGGAGAAGCAAATTTGTTTAAAAGAGGCCTGCAAGTTAAATTTTGAGTTCTTAGCATTTGCTTCCAAGAGTCTCGTATCCCTAGTCTTTTTCAAGTTTAAATGATAATACAAATAGCCATAATCGAATAAATGAGAAACACAAGAAAAGTTCAATATCACATGTAACTCACCTGTTATATTAATAAATACATAAGAATGTGTAGATTAGGTGGGATTAATTATATGAATCTTTGTACATTGAGTTTTATCTCTTATTATATCATTATCTATATTTAAATATATTTTATTTTATTTTATTATTATTAATCAAGTCTTTTTTGATCTTCTTCCTCCTTTGATATGTGTATTTGTCATAATATCACATCGTCTAACTGAAATATTTATTGATCGTCTAAATACATATCCATATCATCTCAAACGTATTTCTCAAAATTTTTCCTCAATAGATACTACTTGGATTTTCTCTCTAATGTTCTCATTTCTTATTTTGTCCATCCTCGTATATCCACACATCTATTTTAACATCCTCATCTTTGCAACTCTCATCTTCTACACATGTGCTCGAGTTATAGTCCAACATTCAACTCCATATAACATAGCAGGTCTAATTATTATTTTGTAGAACAAATTTTAGAAGTACTTTACGATCACATAAAACATCCAACGTTCTCTTCCAATTCAACCATCCTACTTGTATTCTATTAAAATATCTCTCAATCCCTCCATCATTTTACAAAAATAATCCTAAATACTTAAAACTCTCAATTTCACACAATTCGTTATTTCCTATCTTAACAATTATCTCATTACGTCTAATATTGTTAAACTTAAATTTCATATATTCTGTTTTTACTTTACTAAATCTAAAACCTTTCACTTCTAGTGTTTTCCACCAAAATTTTAATTTAGCATTTATTCCTTCACGTGTCTCATCTATCAAAATAATATCATCTGCAAACAACATATATTATAATATTATATTTTCAATGTGTCTAATAAATTCGTCCATGATTAATATAACATAATTCCACTAGAACATCAAAAAGAAAAAAAAAACATACAAATTAAGCTAAGAGGAACATTATTAAAAAAATCTGTAACTTCTAACCCCCAAAAGCAAATCAGTTAAGATAGAAACATGAAAAAACAAAAGAAAGAATTCAAAAATTATGACAGGGTACCACATTCATCACTAGAATCAAAGGTTCACAAGATTACGGTGTATTTGACCAGAATGTAACACAAATTCAACATCATTAACACTCGGAACGACTGGTAAATCTAGTATATATCCACTTATGCAATCTATAATACAAGCTTAGCCAATCTGAAGAGGACAAACAATGATATCGGCTTCAAACACCACGTCCAAATTTTGCTTCATAATCTAGTCGTCGCTGCAAAATAATAAAAATCAAATAAATGAGTTAAACATAGAATGAGGATTTGAGACCAGGCGGTATTAATGTCATATTCACAAATCCAAGGACAAACTTTCATCGGTCTCTCGGTTTAAATAAAAATAATGACAAATAATATCCCTAAAAATTCTGAATCAAAAAGTGTGCGTTGGAGCATTTATTTTGGAACGTCGCAAATTATAGGTTAGGTCCAGAGCTGGTAGCTTACCATGTAAGTGGCTGTGACTGACCTTCCTGCAAACCATCGACCTTGCATAGCACGCTGACAGATTGAAGCTGCCGCTACACTGTCAAACTGAAGATATACATGGCCATTGCTGTTCCTGTGAAACATACATTGGTGTCATGATGAAAACATAATTACAAAACAATCCATCAATGAACATAGGTGACATCTAAGAATTTCTATTTCTGACTACAAAATTTGAAGGTAAAAATTGCACAGACCGCCCATACACAGCTGATTTGAACATTTTGAATCGATACTCACTTGTCTACAAAGATATGCTTGGCATGGCCATACTTGGAACATTCTTCTTGTACATCCTCTTTAATATCCAAATCAAAGTCGGGCTCCGTCTGAACAGGAACAAAAATCTAAGCAACACAAAGAAAGACTAGCAAGCATCATAAGACAGTTATCAAACCTCAGTGCTTGGATCAAACATATTTGTCAGCATTAAGCATTCAGTTGGTTCCACCATAGCTGGAACTTGCTGCACAGCAGGGTTGATGGATAGGCCATTAACAGGCACACTGAGAGATTGCTGGATGGAAACTGCACCATTAAGAATAGGAACTCCAAGTGACTCCGCAATACTGCATAAGCATGTAAATTTCTAAGCTTGAGAAGTCAGAAGATAAACAGAAGATCTGGCAGTAAAGTATTGACCTAGAAGCAGTTCCGGTGCGATCCAGCTTCTGCATAAGCATAGCTCTTGAGCGAGCATTTAGTGACTGCATAAAAACAATACAGTGAGCAGCAATCATGAATTTTACAGAATCAAAAACATGTGCTGGGACAAATTTAATTGTGAGAGTTTGTGAACAGCTTATTTTTCAAAGACGGTGTATTGAGAACATGATGCCTTATCAACTGAGGTGGCAAGCTAAAACAGTGTCACAAAATGAAAGACAGGCAACGCATGTAAGAAGGTGAATATAGTGAAAGTTTTTTAGATGATTGGGTAAATCATTTATAAGGACCATTAACAACCAGGAAAGGATGTTCCTCAGGAAAAAAAAATAGCCTGAAAATATCAAATCTATGGTTTTTCCAAATAGGTCCAACTATTATACCAAATGCCATAAACTAACTGATGTAATAGATCACATTACAACCTTGTACTCTCATCCTGTTTCATTTGCTGATAAAATGTCAGAACTCCTAGCTGTATAAAGTCTGGGATATTTAGCAAATTTAGTACCTTTGTAGGTTTTAAAATATTGCAGGTTCTAAAAAAGAAGGCCCCTCATAATAAGTACGGCATGCAACCATATTCAGGCTTCATTAACAAGGCTTTATTCTCTGAATAAGAAATTGAAGTAATTTTTACAAGAATAGTGAAAATCAAAGTAGGACCAGGAAATACAAAGATGTCAAAGAAAGTTACGTCGTTGGCAAAAATTAAAGATGGCATTGACTGTCAAGTTAAAAGTTCAAATTGGACTTATCTGGTTTGTAGGCAGAGGTAAATAGGTTGAGCATTGTGAATCTGATACTAAGCAAATCAGTAAAACTTATAACGATTTTGTTCTATTCTACATGCACAATATTCCTCATAAGATTTAGGTAACTAGAATCAGCTATCTTGTAAAAACCTTACTAAATCATGAACGAAATCAAGTTGGTCAGTGATGAAATGAACAAATATTACTCTGACAAGTCATTTGAAAGTTATTTATATTTACCAGCAAGAAAAAGAATCATATTTACAACATTAAATCCTCATTTAGCTAATTTTCAATATATTAAATTGATTCACATGCATATAAACATTCACCAAAGAATATAAAAACAATAACGTATTATTCACAAATGCTCAGTGTGACTGATGCATAGAACAACCCGGTCAGATCAATAAATATGTAGTTTAGTTTCTACATTTATGATTTATAGGTCAACAGCATTTTTATTTGCATTACAATATTGTCTGCTACATTTATGATTTATAGGTTAATAGCATTTTTTATTTGCATAACTAATATTATAATTCAATATTTATGATGCTAGTTATAAATACATTCAAGAAATTAATAGTATCATAAAAAAAATTGATTAAAAGTTATAGCTGCTTATCACCATTAATTAAAAGTTATACCAGGCTTACGTCTATATGATTTGTAAGTTTACAGTTATTATATATACATATATTTATGCAGAAACTCTGAAAAATTGGACGCAGGGCATTGTCACACTTCAATCAGTTGTCATTCCAACTATGGATGCCATGAGAGTTAAAATTTCACAATGCTAGTCAGGCAACCATAATAGCAGATTCAGATGTCTTGTGAATTAAATTTGTTTTAAACATCTAAGTGCTTAACAAAAAGGGAGGCAGAACTAACCTTTCCAACAAGACACTCACTAAGGCCTCATTTCATACTAAGGAAAGCAAACATAAAGTGATACTTTCCCAGCATCACTTTCCTTCCATTGCTAAATAAAAATGTTTCAAGCTTCACTTTCCTCCATTTTCTTTGGTAGAAATGAGGAAGTAAAGGAAAAGACTGAAAAGAAAAGAATAAGGAAAGCTTTTGAGTTTTCATCTATATTTTGATGGAAAATTCACTTTTGTGTCCATCATAGCTCAAATCTGAACCTAAAAATATTTTTTAAATTCATTTTTAGTTAATGTTTTTTATTTTCAATAAATAAAAATTTAAAATTTAGTTTTCCTTCCCTCCTTCCACCCAAAGAAAGAGTTGAATGGAAAATAATTTTTAATTATCTTCATATAATTTTTTCCTGTACCTTTTCCTTTCCTTTCCCTAGTTGTTTCTTCCATTATAGGAAAGGCAGCCCAAGCGTCCTCATCTTTGCATCCCATCAGTATCATCCTAAAAGCATGGTCTGGTCATCATCCAAAATCTGTGATCTACTTGTGGCCTTACAGTTTCAACTCAATTCCTCATGATGCGTGACCAAGATTCCAATAAATTGACATTTATGGAATTGTCTGCCCTAGATCCAGGCCAGTAGGCCAATTTGGAAAACTACAGCTTTGTATTTAAAAGGACATACAGAGAAAATCATGTAGAGATGTTACTCTCTGAAAGTGATATGGTTAAATCAATAATGTATATCAGTGACGAGTAGAGCATAAAAGAACAACTAGCTCACCAAACCACCACCATCTTCATCATCAAAGTCAACAGCAGTTGTCCCAGTCTCTTGCACAGTAACATGATCTGTAACAGCCGAAACCTACAAAAAAGGAATTTTATTCCTTAATACCATTCTATTAATGAACCAAAATTGAAGAGCACAAACATCTAGCAGGAAAACTAAAAATTAATAAAAGTTGCTGCAAGATTAAGATTAGGATAACAAAATATTTCATGAAAATCCTGACTGGAAAAAGATTATAAGATAACAAAGTTTAACCTTTATGATGCGGCCAGCAATGTCCAATTTCCCATTTAAACTTTGAGCAGCCTTTGCATGCTCAAGCTGAGCAAACTGAAGAAAAGATTATTAAGTCAGCATATTAGATTTGAAGTGGCAAGATAAGTTGTTGGTTGTATGCTTACTTGAATGAATCCATAACCTCGACATTGCCCTGTTTCATCAAGTGGTAATTGAACAAGCTCCACAGTCCCAAATGGTTCAAAGATCTAAAAAATATATATATAAAAATATTATCAAGATTTACTTTTTCTTGCAATAAAAGACTAGCAGAAGACTAAAGAAATTTGATCATCCACGAGTTTATTCCAAGGTACAGATCAGGTACTTTTTCACTAGACGTATAACACCTTTAATAGCTAAATGGCTTCTTTCTTCCTATTTCCAGATGAAAATAATCATCAAATGAATTTTTTCTTAACAAATGAGCTCAAGCTAATTTTGTTTCAGGGAAGTAGCTTTTTGATACTTCACCTGGCGAATTTGCTCTTCTGTAATGTTATAGTGAAGGTTTCCAACATAAATCTTTCTTTCAGCAGCTCCTGCAACACCAGCATCTGTAGCTGTTGACTGAGCAAGATTCTTTTCAGCTTCAGAAGGTTTGATCATTACAGGTTGGCCCAGTAAAAGTTGGCCAGACAGTGCAATAGCCAGTGGCACTGACATTACATCATAAAACTCAATATACCTGTAACTCAGCAACAAGAATAATGTAAGTTTCAAAGTCTGCAGGAGAATACAGAAACAAGTATCAACTATGTAATAAAGGAAATGGATACGAAGGAAAAACAAACAAACAACTACAAACATTAAAAAGAGAAGTAGACGGTTATGAAAATCCACAAAGATAAACCAATCTATGCACCAAAATATAGTCCTCTATGTACAATGAATAAAATTAATCAAAAAAGAAGTAATATTCCGCATGACTGCTACCCATCTCAGGACAAAAGTACTATATGAGCAATTCAAAATAAACAAGGTAGATAACACTCATCCAAGATAAGATGTCACATGAGAGAGAATTTTCTAAGGAAGTGAAATATCAATTACAAAAAGGAAACTTTATATTTCACCTGTCAGAGTTCATAATTCCAAAACTAGTAAATGTAGGAAGAAAAAAATTGTTTTATAAGAAATACAAAATACAGTATGGAATTAAAGTGAGAAAGAGGATAAAAATATCTATAAGTTAAGATGATTAGATCATTAGGAAGAATGTGTCAATATGTTTTATTTTATGGGTTCAAAAAAATGAATTAATTTTCTATTATGTCACCTATATTAACTTTTCATTCTTCTATATGTTGAAATTTCTTGTTTCCCCAATGACCACACGAAACTGTACATTGCTTCACCCTTGGATCAATTTAAGAAATTTTTTAACAATATGAATATCTGGACAGATGAAACAAAAATATGAAATTGCTTATCCACCTTCAGTATGAAATAAATTTTGGCTGCATAAACTAACTTAAAAAATTCAAATCGAAACACTAGAAAAAGTTCAATCGTGAGAAAATCAACCAATAGAATAAACATAACTTTTGAAATGCCGTGTATGATATATTTTTAAGTGCCCTTACATTCCTCAATTAGCATATTTATTATTTGACCAATGACCACAAAGTTTAACAAATTTTAAAAGAAGCCTCAAGCAGACTAAGACTAAAATGAGGTAGAAGTATTTACACAAACGTTGAATTACAATCTCTTGTGTGTCTATATACACATGTATGAAAGAGAAATATACCCGAATCCCTTTGACCTTCTTGAGTTCCTGTCCATAATCAAGCGAACATCCCTCACCTGGAAACTACAAGAAACTTGTTAAAAAAGTGCCTCTTCAAGAAAAAACTACTCATCAGGCATTAACTTACAAGATGCATTGCCATGCAAGAGAATTTAAACCCCCATTGAAGCAGTCAACTGCTTTCTCATTATCTAACCCACCAAATAAACAATGTGAGCCATAAGTCACAACACTGTTTTGAAAGTAAAGGAGCATTACAACACTGTTTTGAACATTAATTTTGACGTCACATTATATCTGTGCCCAACCAGTTTAAGCACCAAAAATGCACAAGAGGATGCCCATTACAATTGAGATACTATACCTTTGTTGAATACAATATGGAAAGTCACAACACTTTATATCTGTTCGTTGCATGCTATACCAAAACATGCAGTTAAACCTAACAAATCGCAGAGCAATTATCAACCTATGGCTTCTATTAAACAACTATATACAAAAACAACTGCAGATAAAAGGTAAGGGTTTCACCAACCTTCCCGACTTGTGAGAAAAACTCATAAGCATCTTTCTCAGAAGCTTTCAGAGGCATCTGCAGTTTCCAGAAGTAGAAATTAAGATATCAAGAATTGAGATAATCACATTAAAAGAGTACTGTGCATTCAATGTTCTTGATTTTCAGCCAATAGAACAAAGAAATCATAAATTAGCTTGCCTGGTATGCAAAAACAGTTCTCTGATCTCTTTCTGGATCAGCTTCAGGCCCAACAACTTTCTTATCTTTAATTCTTCTGCAAATAAAAAATTTGAGGGTAAGAATTCACATTTTTTCTCACACAACTCAGAAATCAACATGAATTGTACTGCCAACTCTAGTAGCTATCATACGATCTAATAGAATGTGGTGAATATACATGTGAATTCCACATGGCATATGTGATTTTGTTTATCTTCAAGTCCTCATTATAAACCAGACTAATATATTGATTCAAACCAATTAGGAATAATATTGCACAATATTTGAGAATGATCTAGCTCATTTAATTTGAAGACCAATCTATAGAATTGGGTAACAAGAATGGGAAAATTCAAAGATGAAATGCATGGGCTTAACAATTCATTTGTCCCTAACTGACATAGATATTAATGAACAACTTGACTCATATGAAAAGTATGATGTATGAGGCTCAAAAATTCAGCGATAAGTTTGACGATGATAGTAGTGGTTGTTCAGATCATGGTACCTCTGATACCTATCTCGAAGTATGCGTTTTTCTTTAATCAATTGTTAGAAACATAAAAATCAGCTAGGCTCAGTGGAAGCAAGAAAATGGATAACATGAAGAAAAGATAAAACAAGAAGAAAATAATGAGAAAACACTAGATAAAACAAGAGGGGGAGATAGAGTTTTACTTGGAAAACTTGCCTACATCCATGGTCATACAGAGAGGATTATAATTATGTCTACATGAAATGTAGATCACACTACTGGCAACGCATACCTGAGATGTTTAATCCTTCGTTTATGGACTATGGAGTTTAGGATTTATACAAAGCCAAGGTTTAAAATTTAGTTCATCATGCTTGATACCACAACAAATCTTTATCTGTGGTATAAGAGATCCACTATTAGGTGATTTGTTGCAAACAACTGTAGCAAGTAAGTCTTTGTCTACTTCTTCCTCTTTTCTCCTTCCTCCACTTTTCTGTTTTTGTCTTCTCTTCTTCTACATATTCCTCCTCTTTCTCCTAATCAGAACCGGTTTGCACCAACACACGATGCGAAGGCAACTCATACCGTCACATGGTGAACTCTTAGTAACTAAATCACGTAATTACTACATCAGGTTATATGAGCAAGCCCAACTCAAAGGTCATTGTTGTGAACACCAGGTCAAGTCAGTTGGACATCTAATAGTGTTAGCATAGCATCAAATCAAGTCAACTGAAAACCTAGTGGGATTAACATAGCATAAATCAAATTGACAGAAGACTTGGTACGAATTGCATAGCACTAGTTTAGATAAGTGGGACATTCAGTATAAACAACACAGCACTAGGTCAGGTCAGTTAATTACTTAGTAGAGCAGGCATGTAATGGAAGTTACCAACATATTCCAAGACTGCCGAAATCACATCTATCCAAAACCTCTACGAGTCCACGTAGCCACCAAATATGTTTCCATTCTATCATAAAAAAATTCTTTAAAAAAAAAACAACAATTTTGCATCATGAACTTAGAAGAACTTTGGTCAAGCACAAGGTAGATTTTGCTTATTAACAGGTATTTGAAGTATGCATCTTATATGATATTTCATTCATTACGTGGTAGATGTAAACTATTTTTATGAATCCTTTCAAATATAAGTTATGTAGTGATGAATGCAATCAAACCTGAGAAAATTTAAGGTAATATGTGAATTTTAGCAAGACTGAGAATTAATCCTACAGCATGAACCAAGAGTAAATAAGCACAAGGGTATGTCATGATTGTTCACAAATCATAATCAATAACGACATGATGACATGATAGAGATAAACTATACTAACATAAAACATACAAACATAAACAATGAAGATAATAGAAGGGCTTTGGAATGTTAATTCTGACAGCTATAACAAAACAAATTCTTACCATAAACAATCAATAATCTAGCCATCGATTATCATTACATACAACTATGTCCATCTATAGAAAGAAAGAAAAAAAGGACGCAATTATCTGGTAAATACTTAGCAAAAAATGCATTTGGATATGCATCATCTAAAACAAAGGCATTTAACTGCTATAGAACAAGCAACTTGTCAGACCAATGAAGCGGTCCAATAAAACTAGAATAAGAAAAATAGAGATCACAACAGTATACCTGCTCTCTCTTTCGTAGATCTCTCCCTCGAGCGCTCGTTCTCTCGTTTCTCTGCTCCTGACGGTCTCCATTTCCCTCTCCGTATCCCTCGTTGGTCTTCTAGAGCTCCTCATGTCCCTCTCCTTCTCCCTGTCCCGTTCTCTTTCTCTTTCCCTGTTCTTCTCCTTTCCTCGCTCTCTTTCTTTCCCGCTGTCCCGCTCCTTGTCTCTACCCTTGTATTCCCTATCTCGGCTGCGATAATCCCCATCCTTGTCCCGCTCCTTCTCAGAGTCACGACCACTTCTATGGCGGTCCTTTTCCCGATCTCGGTCCCGTTCCCGCTCCACGCGGTCGCGCTTGTCGCCGTTCTGCTCTTCTGGCCTGGATCTCTTGGAGGCCCTTCCTTCTACGTCCTCTCCGCGGTCCTTGTCTCGTTCGCTGTGACGCCGTGAGCCGGAGCGGTCCTTATCCTTGCGCGCCTCGGGCTCCTCCACTGCCTTCTCCAGGTACTCGTACTCGTCGAAATCCATATTGCGCCCCTTCTCTTCTGCCTCCTCTTCCTCCACCAGCACCTTCCCACCTCTCTCTTTCCGTCCCGGACGCAGCAAAAGAGTTATGGGTAGAAGCCGCAAGGAACCCCAAGAGAAGGTCCCGATTGGAGACACCAAAGAGACGACCGCTATTCAGCTGTGTGAATGAACCGAATAGTCCGTGAACCGTGTTCGGCTTGATACGGTATGAGTTTATTTATATTCGTATATTATATTAAAAAAATTAATTAAATAAATAAATTGAATCATTCGTTAAATTAAATTAACAAGTTTGATTCGTGAATAATTTTTTTTATCAACATATTATCTATAAAAAACTTTTAAAATAAATAAATAAATTTATATCATAAAATTCAATAATTAATTAAACTGATTTAAAATATAAAAATTATAAATAATCAAATAAATTTAAATTAAAAATTCATGACATCTAATAAATTAAATTCATGTTAAACTTGAATCAAACTCAAATGTATAAATACGAAACAAAGCTAAATTTGAATAATTATTTTAATATTTTAATTTATTTTAAATTTAATTTAATTGAATTAGATTACTTTATTAAATAAATTTAAACATTATAAAATTTAACTCGATTCAATTTATTTACGATCGGTGATACAGAGGAAAGGGTTCCTTGCGATTCAGTGATACTTGATAAGCGGTTGAGATCATTGTGACAGCCTAATTATACAATTCATTATGATCCTTATTAAATCGGGTGATAATCAAATATAGTTATATAACGTTACCATTAGATGTGATTAGGGCCGTAATTAATAGTATACAACTTTTATAAAAATATTATTCATAAATCTATTAAACTAAATAATCAAAATTACAGATGAGACTGTATTTCTCCCTTACTTCATCAATCCCTAACGTGATATTATGAGTTTCTAAGAATCGAATCACAAGTGATGAATCATTCGTTAGGAGTATTTTTTAATTTATTTTAATAATCTAAATCAAGTATCTTAAAATTAATCAAAATAAATTAAACATCTAATACTAACACATCATACTATAAGTTAGTTCATATCCAATGTTTATATAATTTTTGGATATCTAGATACAACGCAAATAAGATTTTAAAAATCATTATATTAATCTTATAAACAACCTACTCTGATAGTGTATATGGCTTAGTAAGATTTTATTAATATTTTTTGATTTATTTTAATAATTGATAAAAAAAAAATTATGAGATTAAATCGATCATTTCAAAATTAGCCAAAGAAATTAATTAGATTTATGACAGTATATGATCTAGTGAGATTTCGAAGCTCTCCAATGGTAATTTACAAAAAGGTACACTTAATATTTTATATTAGCTACAAAATATTCTAAGAGTTCATATTATTTAAAAAGTACATTTTTTTTTTATTTTACCTAAGTTGATATTTTTCTTCTCTTTCATTTACACACAATATCTTTTTTTTCTATTAAATTAAAAAAAAATCTCTCTCCTAAATAAAGACTAATCAAATTTAAACTATCAGTGCTGGTTTTTTAGATGTTAAATTTGTAGGATCGAGTGCACGTGAGAGGGGGGTAAATCACATGTTTTAAAAACTTTCTTTTCTCGGTTTTGAAATCGTCGTTAGGAAATTACGAGTACGTAGCGGAAGACAAATAAATAAAAGTACATGTTTAGTTTACTTGGTTTGGAGCCTTCGACGACTCCTACTCCAAGGTCTATGACCCTTCGGATCGTATCGTTGGGCAATCCACTAAAATTTTTTTCCAGAAAACTTCTGAAAAAGCAATCACGTACAAAATGAGAGAAGTATAACAACCCTACACTTCCCTGTGTAATTACAGAAATAACTTAAAAATAAGTATTACCAACACAGAAGATGCGACTTGATTGAGCTCATGTGTTGGTGAGGATTCTGTTGCAGAGAATTGATTTTGATATTAGTCCGATGTAGTAGGGTTGAAGTACAACATTTCTGGAGCTTCGGGGCAGTAGTATGAAGTCGTAACAACATATAGAAGTCTTGTGCATAGCTGCTGGTCGAGATGCTCTCTTAGAGCCCATTGGGGGCGCCTCCAGCGCCTCGAGTGCTGAGGCCCCCCCAGCCATCTGAGGCGCCTCCAGCACCTCTGTGCTGAGGTGCTTCCATCCCACGGAGGCTTTAACTCCTGCAAAATATGTTAGTACAAAAATATCTGCAGCAAAGGAGTTAGCATAAATAATGCATGTAAGTATGAATTAAATCATGTCTTATCACGACCAAGATTTAATCATGATCTCAACTTAGGGTTTCACTTTGGACCTTAGTTGGACCAGCACCTAAGTCCCTACTGGGGACCCATCCTCACTGAATTCGCTCCTCCAGTTTCTTACCTCACTTACTATTTGCCAAGAAGCCTCCTCGACGTTTGATCTCCAACCCACCAGGTCTTCCTGTCGGAATCGCACATTCGGACTTCAGCCAATCGTCTGGTTCTCCGTGATCCGACTGGACTTCCCGCCAACTGTCTGGTCCTCTCTGACCCAGCTGGACTTCCTTCTGGACTTCAGCCTGGTGTCTAGCTCTCTAGATCCGTCAAGTTAGTTAACCTTGCACACTTAACTTAACTTGTTAAATAATAACAATCTAACTTTAACCTTTTGTCATACATCAAAATTTAGGGTTAAACTATTAGTACAAATTGTACCAACAAAATTATGATGTTATTTTTAAAAATAAAAAATAAAAAATAGCATATTTGTTCTTGGAGAGCTCCGATTGAACTAATTCCAATTCCTATGAATTTCTTTAGTGTTCTAGAATCTAAATATGCCCTTCTTTACTATTTTTTTAAAAATAAATAATATAATTTAACACACCAAAAAATTAGTACCACCATAGTGTTGGTCTTCCAAAATTATTGGTACTGGTCTTCCAAAACTAGCACCAACGTGGTACTAGTCTTAGAAGACCAACACCATGTTGGTGTTGGTTTTAAAAGACTAGCATCGGTGGTTCAAATTCGGTCAGTATTTATTCAGGAGAGAATTTTTTTTTTAATTTAATAGAAAAGAGAAAAGATGTTGCATGCAAATGAAAGAGAAGCAAATATCAACTTTGTCAGAAAGGTAAAACGGGAAAAAATGCATCTTTTGGGCAATATGAACTCTTGAGACGCCTTTTGAATAATATGAAACATTAAATGTGCCTTTTGGTAAATTGTCGATCCTCCAAGTTCGATTCCGATAAAGAAGTACTTTGTACATCCACTTGCAAAAGTACTTTTGAATGTAGTCATACTCCTTATGCTTCCCAATTAT
>JBBUKS010000001.1:3521594-3531730 GCA_038050645.1 Hedychium gardnerianum | reverse complement strand
ATGTGAATATACTTTCTCATGAGAGAAACTATAAATGAGGTAATATCAGCCAACATTTGATGTTCTTCAGGAATTCTAGTCTCCGAAAGTGTATCATGGATGATTATTTTCTTCAGATTTGAACATTTTTCAATCATTCCAAAAACCCACTACCCAAAATTCTCACTTTTAACAGTCAATCCCAATTAGGGGTTAGTAAAATTTGGCTAAAACAAATTAATACATTGAATATATCAAATTTAAAAGTTCAATTTAGTTATTTTAAAATTTTAATTTTTCTTTTTAAAAATATTAATTATTTTGATTAACTTGATTCTGATTTTAAAACTTCAGTTAAATTGAATAAACTGAATAAGTTGAATCTTAAATTTTGAAATTGAAAAATCCAAATCCTTAATTTTGAATTAGCTAAATAGAAAATTAAAATTGGATAGAAATATATAATTATTGAAAAGTTGAGTTAATTCGGTCGAAAACCGAATTAATTAATATTTTATTAATTCAATTTGTTTGGTTTTTACTGAAAAATTCAGTGGATTTAGTTAATTCAAAAAAAAGTTCAATTTATTCTGTTTTTATTAAATCGGTTCGGTCGGTTTAATTTTAAGCTCAATTTACTATTATTGTGTCTTCTTAATTTTAAACTCAATTTACTTGAGATCATGATTACATTCTACTTGAAAATTAGTATAATATTATAACATATTTAAAAATAAATAATAGAGAAGATCGTTAAGTTTTTGCATCAAAATTCATTAATAAGTCTAGATAGATTCAATTTAATCCATTTTGTGTCATGTAAATTTATGAGGCAGCTAGAAATCATTATGATAGAAGGTCATATTCCAAAGACAAGAATTGCAGTATTTCTCAATTCATACAGACATTTTATGAGTTTCTAGCTAACCCAATTATTGCTTTTCTTATGTAATTTATCCTACAATGTACTCACAACTCCAATCGTGAATGTTTTAGATATATGTGGTCGAGAGAAGCTAGAGGTTCTAGTGCTGGATTATAAATCTCTTACAGCAATTGAACCAAGTTACAAAATATTTATTTATCTTAAAGCCCTCTCTTTGAGATTGATGCAGGGAAAATAGGTGGACCTCATATCGAACGCTTGGTTTGGTGTTGCTGTTGAGAGATTAGTGGTGTCGTTGAGAGAAACAAGAAACGAGTGTTGGGTTTAGGGTTCTTGCGATTAGACCTGAATGATGAGATCGAGGGAAATAAGAGAGGAAAATAAGTCAAACCTTAATTCGAATCCTTGGTGCGCATATTCACCCTATTTAGGGTCAGTAAAAAGTTTAATTAAATCAAATTAATTAATCAAATAAATTAAATTTAAAATTTTGATTCGATTATTTTAAAAATATTTTTTTAAAAAATTATTATTTTGATTAATTTAATTCGATTTTGATTTTTAAATTTTTAATTCAATTAAATTAAATAAGTCAAACCTTACATCTCGAAATCGGAAAATTTTAAATCTTTAATTTTCAATTAACTAAATAGAAAATTAAAATCAAATAGAAATATATAATTATTAAAAAATTAATTAATTCGATCGAAAATTAGATTAATTAATATTTCATTCATTTAGTATGTTTAATTTTTGTTTAAAAAAAATTGTTAAAAAAAATTAATTGATTCAATTTTAATTAAATCAATTTGATCCATTCGTTTTGGAGCGCAGCCCTACCCGTTGTGTTTGGAAAATATCATTTTTACATATTAATTTCTATTATATAAAGCTTTGTATATCTATCTAATTGTTATTTTCATAAATTGTATATTATATGAAGCCAGAAAATTTATAGCCAATCCGCGAGTTTATGGAAAAAAAGTCTCTATACTACAATAAAAATTATCAAAGACAATTGATAAAGGTCATTTAAAAATTATTGTAATTGATAATTTAAAATATGCTCAACGACAACGATTTTAAATCATTATTTTTTAATATCAAAAACAAGAATTTCGCAACGGATAAAAATCGTTATCTTTGAACACGATAGCCAAAAATTCTACAACAATTTTAAATTATTATATTTTAATACCAAAAATAACTAGAAGATGAATGAAAATCGAATCTACTTCAATCAATAATATATTATTAAATAAACAACTAAGATAAGTATACAAATTATCATCTTGCACTTCTATAACAAACCTAATTACTTTAAATTAGGAGTTACTCAAAACTACTCCTCTCGACTACATTTTATTACATGAACTTAAAGGATCTTAGTAGATGCTACTTATCCTCTTGCCTTGAATGTTCTTTACTCATTGACTTTAACCATCTTCTAACTTTAATCCCAAAGTTTTCTTGCTTGTTCTTCGTCCTTGGCATGATTACTTATATCCTCCTCATTGCAATCGTCGAAATACTTCCAAATCACACCCCTGAGGTTCGGATGCAATGCCACATGTAGTTGATACTCCCTATAATCATCCATATAAATCTATTATCATCTCATTTCCTGATTCGTTCATAAATTTATTAAGATTTTACATGAAATTTCTTGAATAAAACTATGGTTAAACTAAGGTGTAAGTTAGTTCAACTATATTGCTATATAAAAGATAATGATAAGCAAGTCTGACAAACCTGAGGTACATTCTTTCACAAGAAAGAAGTGCTTATAACAAAAAAGTGTTTGTCCCGGCATGTAACATCATTTAGTTTTGTAATTGACAAAACAATTTTCATGAATAAGGCATGTATAAATTTTCAAATGACATATCTAAATGAGCATCTTTAATAACAATCTTAAGCTTGGCTATAATTAAAACAAATAAAAAAATTGGCATAAAAACTAATAAAATCAATGGCTTAGCAAGATCTAAATTTTTTTATCAAAGTAGTTAAATGATTACCTTCTTTTGATATTAAGAATATAACTAATCTTCTCTTTCCTAATAAGCTTACACCCCTCAACCAAATCAATACTTCAAAAAACTTATTGAAGAAGTGTTCAGTAATTGAAGATGAACATTGCTTACATAGCTGTAATGTAGTTACATTATAGAGGAGACAAATCAATTAGATTCAATCATATGCATCATTGAACAAAAAATTTTAAAATTACAAATACAATGAGCAAAATCCTAAATATATTGATTGATTGCAAAGATTCAAGGACAGTAGCAATATCAACGTAGTTAACAATAATAAGTGTTTCCCATAAAAGAAGAGAGTTATATGCTTGATTACTTGTTTTGAAAGGTCATTAAAAGAGTTAACATAATAGGAATGCATGAAATGAAATAGCAATGCATGTAATGATATCTAATCCTAATAAATGAAAGACAATACAAGTAATGAAAATCTAATCTACTCTAAACAACAATTGCAAGAAAATTTACAAAAATATAAAGTAAGCATGACATGGAACGAAACCTAATCTAATCTAACATAATTGCTCCCAAATTAAGAACAAGAATAAACATTCTAACTAAATTCAACAAAAAAAAATATTACACGGAATTAAACTAAATTAGTTTCAACAATTAAAGTCTAACTAAGTAAAAAAATATTTTGTTGAACACATTGTGGCTATGAATCAAATTATGCAAATTAATCACGGGAGATCAATTCAATACAAGCATTAACACACAAATGAACAATCAACACTTAAGAAACAACCCAACAAGAAATATAAACCACACACGAACAGATTGACCCAAGCTTGCAAGTGGACGACGGTTGTAGGCACTTGCGAAGGGGCTAATGTCGGAATCGCCGGAAGAGGGCTGCCCTCCTCTTCTAACCTGAACAGGGGAATAGTTGTTGTTCGAAAGTGAAGGAGATTAACGAAACTCTCTTCTTACAACCCAAAGAGGAGAGGGGGATGTTGGCGACAATGAAGGGTTGTTGGATTACGAAGTGGCCGCATATCCTCTTTTAATCCGAAGAGAAGGTGGAAATAAAGTGATCGGATCTCTCTCTTCTAACCCGAAGGGAACAGATGATCGAAAATGAAGAAGAAGGATGGATGGGAGGTGGCGTCAGGAGCTTAGCGTCGAGTGTCTCCTTGTGTTGGTGTGGCGCAACCCTCACAAGGAAGTCTCGCAAGCTCTGATACCAACTGGCGCAGGGGAGAAATCTTCGAGTGCGACGTTCGAAAAGAGGTTGCAAAGAAAGCGTAGGAAGAAGAAGATTCGCCAACAAAGAAAAGTTGTCTCTAGGTTTAAATGAAAATAAATTTTATTTAAATCAAAACCAAACTCAACATGTTTTTACAAGAGCATTAACTCTTATTTAAATAGCCTAAGAAATAAGATAAAATCTAAACTAACTTTTAGAGAAAAAAAATTAATTCTAAAAAAAAGATAAAATCTAAACTAATTTTTAGAAAATAAAATTAATCCTAAAAATTTAAAACAAATAAAAGAAAAGGTTAAAAGACTAAATCTAGAATTTTGGTGACGACTAGAAAGCTGATTCTTCCTCATCCATATTTCAAATAAAGCGCAACAACATCAGGAGACCACGGATTGGTCATCTTCCTTGTCGGTAGTCTCGATCGTCCTTTAAGGCCCAAAAGGAAAGCTGGTAGTCTTGTTTTCTTCTCGTCACAACTCGAAGGGGAACATAGTCGTATCGGAGAACATAAATTGATCATGTTGTCAGATGCTCCTGCATCAGTATCCCAACATCATATTTGTCGATCTCCATCCTCTAGGGTCGGCTCCTCCAATCTCCAGTGCAGTGTAGATGAGGTGTGTGGATATGCTCGTATCCCATCCTCTTGCGATGCAGTCGCGAACTAGGGGCTCATCCTCCATCTACATATAACATCATCCGAAGCCTCATCATCCATCCCGTATGTGTGTCACTATCCCTTAGTCACTTTTAGCAAGTGACCAGTTATCAACTGATTTGATATGTTTTTATCGTGAGTCATTTGTTGTGGACTAAATACATTTTTCTAATGGATCTATTCACCCTCATAGGCTTTTTGACAAAGCTCCAGTCATAAACGTATTTTAAATGTCTTTACCGCAAACCATTTGTTGTAGATTAGATAGATCATTTAAAGTGGATTTATTCACCTGCACATCCTCATCTCTCAAGGTAATGCTCTCTCTCTCTCTCTCTAACAGAGTGGATGCTCTCACTCCTCACTAGCTCTAGATGTACATACTCATATATGCTCTCACTCACCAAGCTAACACGCATACACTCACTCTAATACCCGCACAACTCTCAAAATGATTCTCCACCCAAAGTTGTGGAGCTCCATCCAGATATTTTCCCCAAAGAACTCTCCTCGAGTGCATGTAACAGAAGGGGTATCTCTCTTCGACCCAACCATATCGTAGTCACCTCATCCAAATATGTCAACTGGTGGTGTACTCCTCCATATGCATCCATGTCTCATAAGCCTCCAATCAAGTACCAAGCAAATGATATCTCTTGCCAGCCATATCTTAGTCACATCGTCGAAGTGCGTCAGTCGACTCCTCCATATGTATCCATGTCTCATAAACCTCCAATCAGTTTCCAAGCAAAGATTTTTTTTTTTACCGAGGGCAATTACTTGGAACAAACACGGCACCAGCCCTGAGTAATGCCCGCAGTTCTATATAATATATAACAAAAAGGTATGTATACCTCCTAGACATCTACATGAGATAACAAAAGTACCTACTCCAACCTAAGGCAACTGCTCATGCCTACTCACATGGTCCAACCGAGAAGGTGGTCGGGGTCTAGTAGACTGCTAAGACATGTCAAAACTCCATGCGTATGTAGAACGTATCTCTCATACTCGTCTAAGGGTCTAAACGAAGGTCTATCTATATGCATGTTCGCTATCAAATCAAAAATGCATGCTCGCTATCAAATAAAAAATACATGTCCTCTCAATCCTATCTAACATATATGAGTAAAATAGGATGAAAGCTCCCAAGGGGAGGTATGAAAAATGCAAAAGTATGATGAATGTGTAATGGGGCATTAACCAAAAAATTACATGCCCCAAAAAATATATCATCCTCGCATAAGTACCTTATCCGAGCCTACCCCAAGCGACCTATAGATATGAATATGTACCTTCCGGAAGACAAGCTCTCCATCAAGTCTCATCCTCAAACATGTTGTGGTTCCTTGCATGCCAAACTTGATGCGTTAGTGCAGACATTTCTAGGTGGCGTGCCCTCGTCAGTGTAGAAGTCCCCGATATTAGAGTCTGAATGTTCGCAACATGCGCCTATATGTGGTCATATGAGA
Source organism: Hedychium gardnerianum (assembly GCA_038050645.1). Taxonomy (NCBI): domain Eukaryota; kingdom Viridiplantae; phylum Streptophyta; class Magnoliopsida; order Zingiberales; family Zingiberaceae; genus Hedychium; species Hedychium gardnerianum. Next base: position 3,525,486 of record JBBUKS010000001.1, on the reverse strand, counting down.
TCTCATCTGTAGCCATGCCCTGACCCTCCTCCAAAGTTGGCTGATCTACCCACATCTAAAAAAATACGTGATCTAGTGTCTCCTCTTTCCGTCGACAAAAAGTGCATTGTCTATCCTCCAAATACTCTTGTCGGGCGCATGCAAGAAGTCATCCATGCACTAACAGTCATAAGGTGAAGCATGACTCAACTGAAGATACTTCTATCAAACTGCCTTTACCCATGGCTTCCTAGGCCTTGCATCCCTGAAGTGGTCATAAGTCCTCTAGACTCCCCCTTCCTCTGACTTAACCATGTGGCTAGGGTTTACCTTGCAACCTCTGAACTACCTACTGTTACCGAGATATTATCCCTGATGTGTAGCAACTTTTTGATGAGTGGGGAGTTCGCACGCTTGACTTGTCATTTCCATATCCCCACATGCTATAGATATGCATGATGCACTCATCCTATTCATATGGTGTCCTGCTTGTCATATATATGTCATAACACCTTTGTCAATAAGGCTAGGTTCCATGTTTTTAAGTTCCTCAAGTCAAGCTCACCGTCTGTCTTAGAATTGCATAACTCTAATCATGCTATGAGAGGATTTTTTGTAGTCCACATAAAGGATCTGCAAAAAATGTATATGCAGTCTATGATCCCACAAGGTAGGGGTAGGATGAACATCGTGTTGGGGAACCTGACGCGATGCATGCGTTGGACACGTTTTACAAACGCATAGTGGAAGATAAAAATAATTCTAAATTATTATAACACACGCATCACACACATGCAAGATAAAACAATGTCAGACATAAGTGCAATATAAAATTTTTCTATAATTAAATCATACCTGCGAGTTCGTATTCGAACCTTATAGATAATATTTGCTCGCTAAGTAACGAGTCATGTCTCCGCTTCGGTACTGGCCAAAAGGGGGAGACAAAACGATCCGAGAGAGGGATCATGTCTCAACTTGGTCCCCGACGACCAAATCAACCCTACGACACTAAACCCGGATGGCAAGGTGCTGTTCGGCGGCTGTGGAGACGCTGCCGGCGACTTTAGCCGACGATAATTTGTCGAAAAGAGGCTTAAGGTGACTGGAACGGCCGGCGGCACCCAGCTACTATTTGGCGACCACGGAACATCAACTACTTGTTGTTTGGCCGGCTAGAGCAAGGAAGAACAATGAGCAAAAGTCGGTGGCAGCAGCCTTGGCCAGAAGCTAATCGGCGGGAGCATCCCCTTTGGGCGGAGCAACCACCAGGAGGGGCAGCAGTTTCCTTCGGGCAGCAACTTGCTGTCGGTGAAACAAGGAGGAGGAGCAACAACTCCTGTTGTCGGCGGCCCAAGGAGGAACAACAGACCTCTTTTGGCTGGCGACAGGATCTCTTCTAGGAGGCGGAGCAGCTACCATCGGCTGGGCAGCCACCACCGGGAGCAAGCTTCACCCGACAGCAAGGTGCTAGGCTGGGTGGCAGTAACTCCGACAGCAAGCCCTTGGCAGGAGTTGGCTGTCCTTGGGCGGCGGCAACAACAAAAGGGAAAGGTCGTGGCGGTGAGGTATAGGAGAGGGAGAGAAAGAAAGAAGAAAAATCGAGGGGGGGTTTCGGCTACTTAGGTTTTAATGGGAAACAAATCCATTAACTCCTCAATTATTGGATATTTTAAATACCCCTTTTAAAGCCTATATTTTATATCCCCGTAAATTCTTCCAGATAATTCCAATAAAATCCCAGAAAATTTCTAAAATTTTCCAAAAATTCTTTTAATCATATTTCCCGGTCAACATGCTTATTTTATTTATTTTATTTTACCGTATTTAACAAAAAAATAGGGATTTAGGGACGAAATTTTGCGACAAAATATTTTCGTCACAAAATTACACCAAATTTTATGATAAAAATTTAATTTTTCGTAAATTAGCAACAAAATTTGCAATGAAAAACTTTCGTCAGAAATTAGCAACAAATTAATTTTTGTCGTAAATATCATTGCAATTTGGTAACGAAAATTAATATTTGTCCAAGAATCCGCAACGAATTAATTTTTCATCACAGATTCTACGATGAATATTAATTTTGTCACAAAATCTATGATGAATAATTAATTCATTACCAAATTTGCGACAAAATATTTATTCGTTGCCAATTTTGCGACAAATTAAATTTTTGTCACAGAAAATTTCAAAAACATATTAAAATTAATATTTATAAATTAGAGACAAATTTGGATTGAATCTAGGATTCATTGCAAAATCTACAACGAATCATGGATTCGTACCAGAAACTGCGATGAATCCAAGATTCATTGCAAAATTGTCCATATTTTTTAAAAAAAAAATCTCTAAAAATTTGTTAAATGACCTATAGAGTTCAGAATCACATGAAACCAGTTCCTATGTGCTTGTGTAATTCTCCTGATTATGTCCACGATCTTAAATATTAATTTTACCCAAAATAATAGATTATTGAATTTTTATCCAAAAAAATTAATATTTATGATTTAAGGGTTTAGGGGGAGAGAGCTTACCGGTCCAGAGATCGTCGCAGAGAGAAATCGCCGAGAGAGAAATCAGATCTAGGGCAAGGGGGATCGGGTGTGATTTAGGGTTATATGATGATAAATTTATTTTGTCGCCAAATTTTCATAAAGTTTTTTTTTTAATTATAAAATAATAAATAAAACAAGAAAATACTATTAAAAAACAAAATAAATTAGCATTTAAATAATATATTATATTGACAATTTATATTTTCATCGCAGAAATGGTGATTGATCCATGTATTTGTCACAAACGATCAAAAATAAAAAAAATTAACAAATTGTGACTAAAAATGACTAATAAACCTAGAGAGCTCAGAATGACACAAAATTAGTTTCTATATGTTCGTCTAGTCCTCCTCATTATAAAAAACGCTCAAATATCAATTTGTTCTTATTTTTCAAAATAAATTCTCCGAAATTGGTTGAATGACCTAGAGAGCTAGTAATCACACAAAGTCAGTTCCTATGTGCTCTTGTAGTTCTCCTGATTATGTCCACAACCTCAATTCTTAATTTTACCCAAAATATTGAGACTAGTAATTTTTTTATACGTATTCGATATAACATTTTTAATCAAATTCTTTCTAATATATATTGTAGTAATTTAACTAAGTTATTAGGTAATTCAATTTAATCCAATTAATTTAACTATGGTAGATAAAAAAGAAATTTGAGTTTATGGACATCATCAAGAGAACTATACGAGCACATAGAAACTTATTTCATATGATTTCGAGCTCTTTAGGTCATTCAACCAATTTTGGATATTTTTCAAGACCATTCTGCAAAGAATCTTGGATTCATCGCAGATTTTGGGACAAATCCAGAATTCATCACAAAATCTAGGAAGAATCCAGGAATTCATCGCAGAATCTGCGACGAATGAAAGATTCATTGCAGCATGGTCTTATTTATAAAAAAAAGAAAAAAAATCTTCCAAAATTGGTTGAGCTCGAAATCACACGGAACCAGTTCCTATGTGCTTGTGTAGTTCTCCTGATTATGTCCATGACCTCAAATCTTAATTTTAACCAACATATTGAGATTAATGAATTTTTATCAAAAAAATTTAGGGTTTAGGCTAGGGTTTAGGGGAGAGAGCTTATCTGATCGGAGATTGTCGCCGAGAGGAATCGTCGTTGCTGGCAGGGGGCTAGGGGCTGCCATTGCTATTGCCGCCAAGAGAGAAATCCGATCTAGGGAAAGGGAAGATTGGGTGTGATTTTAATTATTTAGGGTGGCAACAAAATTATTTTTGTCGCAGAATTCGTCCCCAATTTGGGGATGAAAATAGTTTTCATCCCCAAATTTTCATAAAGTTTTTTAAAAGTATAAAATAATAAATAAAACAAAAAAAATAT
>JBBUKS010000001.1:3488464-3504226 GCA_038050645.1 Hedychium gardnerianum | reverse complement strand
ACATTAATAAAGCACGTAAATTCCAGCCGACATATCTAGTTGCATGCGAGGTGTGGGCGGAGTCAAAGATCTGCTTTATTCACTTGTCTTAACAAATTATCTATTATATTATAAACAAGTATTATTATTATTAATACCAACTTTTTTATTTTAGAATGAACAATTTTATATAAATGACACAATTATAGAGATTAATTACCGATATATTAATATTATTGTATTTTTGGATATATATTATTATAGAAATGACACAATTTTATATTATTGTATTCATGACCATTAGTCATCCCTACACTTTTCTAAATTTATCCGATGATTATCATCTCACATAAATGAAAAGATAAAAATATTTAAATACTAAGCTTTTACAATGTAAATGGCTGTCCACCTCACGGCATGCATCGTGAAATGGGCAGCATATCATATTTGGTCATATAGCATGTATATTACTAATGTGATGAAATTTAACAATAATAATAATAATTAAATTTTATTTTAGATTCACTATATGAATTTCTTTATATCATTCAATTCTATTCTCTATTATATCATTATTTATATTTAAATAAATTTTATCTTATTTTATTATTATTAATAAAAAAAATTTGATCTTTTTCTTTCTCGTTTGATGTATGTATTTATCATTATTTCACATCGTCTAATTAGGACATTTATTGATCTTCTAAGTACATATTCATATCATTTCAAACATATTTCTTAGAATTTTTCCTCAATAAATATTACTCCGATATTCTCTCTAATATTTTCATTTCTTATTTTGTCCATCCTTATATATGTTAACATCTCTCTTTTCTAGAATTTTTCATATAATTTTTTTTGGAACTCTATCATAATTTTTGTTTAAATCAATAAATTTTATATGTAAATTTTATTTTTATTCTCGATATTTTTTAATTAATTATCTAAGATGAATAATTTTTATTATCGAACTTTTAGACCTGAATTTAAATTAATTTTTGATAAAATTTAAAAAGTTCATATTATAATATTTAAGATCTTGTGAGTGTTATTGCTGTATTAATAATACCGATTTAATTCCAGGCGGCCTTTTTGCTTTTCTTTCCCCTGTCGTGTCGATTTCTTATTTTACGGACCAATTTATTTATTTATTCATTTATTTATTTTTGATAAACAAAAGAGAAATCGAGACGGTAAGCCGACAACCTCGCCGTCGTTTCGCCAACCTCGCGCTTTACGTTTGCCGACGGAGACAGCGACGGCGTCTCTTCGCTCCCACCATCCCCCCCCCTCGGCCGACGCCGCGTGGACAGCTAGCGAGCGAGACTTGCAACAACCTCGACGAGGAGCTAGCTAGCAGACGCAGCAGACGAGACAGAGAGAGAAGAAGGGGAGGGTAATTTTTGTCGTTGACATTTCGTCGAACACTCGGTGGTGGGAGGAAGGGAGGAAGTATCGTCGGGTGTCTTCGTTGTCTGCTGACTGTGTTTCAAACAACAGAGATATTCCCAACAGTACCAATAACAGTTTGAGATGACAATCAGACTCGGACAGCTGAACAATCAACTCCCAAGTGTTGAGCTGGACAGCTGGACTTGTCCCATAAAATCCCTCTCATATTAAATTAGGGTTAGATATTATAGAATATCACTCTCCAAAACCTTAAGCAAGATTATTAGCCCCTATTTATTTATATAGGACCTACATCTAAATTCTAAATTTTGTTTTTTTTAACAAATGCTTGAATATATATTTATATCAAGTATGATAGCTCCTAACACAGCGTTTCAGTTTTATTAATAATTCAATCATCATAGCGGTAAAAAAAGTGGCTAAGACCAATACGGAGGAGATAAATCACGGGGCTAATCTAACTAACCCGAACAATGACTAATACATAAGGAAAGACAGGAACCTGACTACTAGCCAAAATTTAATCTCAGACCTCATAATAACAACACCTCATGCACTAACCATCAACTCATTACTCATTACGTGAAATAATAATTCAATCATCATAAATATACTTTATGTGAAAATTGAACGTTGATTATTTAAAAAATACGTTGATTATTTAAAAAATACATCCTGTTTTTTTTGAATACTTTTTATTTTTTTGATAATTTATATATTTAATTTTTTAAATAAATTAATTCTAAAAATGACCAATCTAACGTCATAAAAATTTCCTACTGTCGCTCTACAACCAAGTTTTTCACTTGAGGAAATTAATCCACGATACACCACCATAACTAAAAATCAATTCATGAATATTTGATTAATTATGAAAATAATTTATCATTATACAGTAGCCAGGGCTAAATTTTGAGTATCTCGGACATTAATAAAAAGATTGTGAAGTGCAAATTGAAGGAGGTCATGTTAAAATATAGTCCGCGAGGGGACAGTTAGACTCATTGAGTATCAAACGTGCCAATTAAGTCGGTCGGTCAGCGGTGTTTACTTGATCGACTTAGCTTATTCGTCACTTGGACTTGCAATTATCTATCTAATTCAGTCCAAAGAGCGTCTAGTCCACATGACTCTCTACCTATTTGATTAGTCATAGTCCGACCAACCCACTCGGGCCATTTTGGACCTGACTGCATCATCGGCAACTCGTGTCATTCGATCCATCCATCTTATTTTGCCACCCACCCTTTTGCATTTTAATATAACAAATAACATTATACACAAGCAGAGGAGAAATGCTATCTAATGGCCTCTAAGATTTGTCAAAACAACATTTTTATTATTATTAGCTAGTAATAACAGTCGATAATACATGTCGAACGAACACTGTAAGATGCCTGTGTTTATGCACCAACTATAAAAACAGAAAAGCATGAATAGATTAGTAACAGAATTCAAAACATAGAATGCAGAATGACTGCTTGTCTAGTTTACTAAGCATATATCTATATCGATCGAAGTTTTACCGATAAAAGTAGAACGAACTTTTGCGACGTGTTGGTCACTTTTCTTTTCATTCCAGGGTCAGCATCTACATCTGGTTATTAGCAATATGAAAGATCGATTGTCAAACGAGTGCTTCTGCTTCAGCATCAATCTCCTTCAGACCTATCCAATCTTGTGGCTCTGTGGAAGAAAGCAACGAGCAATGAGAATCCTTAAAGTTTAAATCGTTCCTCAAGACACTAGTTCGGTAACATTTCCAAAAGACATATAGGTTGGCGTGTGACCATATCGGAGAATGAAACATTACTTTTGTAGGTATCAGCAACCACCATGAGTCGCCTTTGCAAGACTGAAGCCATGAAAAGAAAAATAGAGCACATGCCGAACATGATAGTGATTGGGAAAGCATTTACCTTCAAGACAAACATGGAACCAGGAATTAGTACTTAGCAAGGACATACGACTATGCCAACTGAAGATTTATCTATTTTAGAATATGATTATCTTCTAATTACTATCGGACGGGAAACATAAAGATTTGGCGCTTACATTGTAGAGTACAATACAGACGAATAGATTGAGGGGAATGCGAAAGAAGTTCATGATGGTGCTCCTAGCCTCCTCAGGGATGTACTGAGACCTCATCTTCATCATTGATGGCCAAAATATGCCAACACAGGCCTCAAACACACAAAATCCAAGGAGTTGAATCGAGCTTCCAAAAGATATGCTACCTTTCACATTAGAAGGTGCTAATACGAACTGTTTTGCATTAGCACAAAAGTTAGACAAAACGATAAAGTTTCATATTGGTGGAAACTGAGAAGAGACTTACAGTAGAAATAATTGGAACCAGCAGAGTGAAAGCAGAGACTGCAAAGACAATCTGCATATAACTTTCGACTTTAAGAGTTGTTCGGGCCATCAGCTTAGATGCAATGGAACTCCCCAACATTGAAGACAACATGAATGTAGCAAAAATAAAGCCGTGAGGTATTTCGTCGTCATTTGGGCTCAATGCAGGAGTCCACAAGAACACAAAGGTGTACATGGAACCTTCGAAAAGAGATTGTATTGCACCCAGCAAAGCAATTTTCTCATCTGGTATTAATAAAAAATTTCACACAATCATCTTTGGTAAAATTGAGGCAACTGTTTGATCAGAGTAAAAAAAAAAAAAGGTTACCTACCAGAAGCAATGGCTGCAGCAGCAGCTTTGAACTGTCCCATTAAATCTTTGCTCTCAGATGGATCTCCATAGTTTTCACTCCAAGATGACAGGATAATAGCCATGCCTATGGCGAGGAAACATGCAGCAGAATCAAATGGAGCAACAGGACCAAATCCCAAGGTATCAGCCACTAAATTGGCAAAAAGTCCAGAAACAATGGCTATAAGACCATTGCCGAGAAATATTGCTTTAGAGAAAGTTATGGACAACCACTGTGGTTCAAAACCTCTCTGCATAATGGAGAAACCAATGCATCAGAACAAAAATTAGAAAAAAACAGTCACAATATCGAGTAGGCCAATGGACTAGTGATATTAGATCTCAGCCCTGAGTAATTCAATGCTATCTTTGAACAAAGAAGAAAGAAAATTAATTTAATATCATCTTACCAATCAATAACTAAGTTAAATTTCATTGTCAGAAATAGAACAACTATGATACAGCAAACAACTATTATATTGATTTATTATCATCTTGCTAATCAATAAGTCAGCTAAATTTCTTATCATAGATGAAATAAAAACTACAATGCAACAACAAACACAACAAAGTTGTGAGTTCCAACTACTTAGTGTCCCCTAGATCGAATTTGTCCATCCATTGATCTCTATCCAAGATTATATCATAGTAAAATTTTGATATCTCAAAGCTAAGATACATCTGATCCATAAAAATCATGTTGAAGAAAGAAATCAAAAGGGAAACTTTTGGGTATTGGTTGACATTTGCAACCAAATAATAGATCAGTATGGAAATGTGATCCGGCAACTAGAGTTACAGGGATGAACTCTTTCATTATTGTTGAGGTAGAGCAGCATTTCAGCCGAGTGATTTGAGGGACTTTGACACACATTATCATCAAACCCTCCATTAAACTCTATACAGTGCTATATCAAAAGTAATATTCAAAACAATTACAAAGCAAAGTATACATCAGAAATACAAAATACTTCAAACACCTACTCATATATATAATCATGATTAGCAATGTTTAGTTTGAGTAATGGATGAATTGTGGAGACTAGTAACATGATAGTTCAATTCATATTGGCATCAACTTTATTAGCAAATAAAGGGCAAACTTTCATTAATGCTTAAAAGGCATTCAAGGAATTCACACCTGTATTTTAAACCATTAACAACCATGGTCAAAATATGTTTACCATATGTTAGTTGGACAAATCTGAAAATGCGTTGACAGTAGTGGTGAATTTCAGACACTAGAATACTTAGAGAGATAAGCACAGGCCATCGACTTTTGTGAAGGAGAATACACAATTTTTCAAAATTTGACGGTTATATATGTAAAAAGCCATAGAAAATAATGGGTGATAACTGAAGTAAACGTCAATCTAACAAATGCAAATAAACAAAGAAACCTAGGATATGTTGAACAATCAAAGGAATTAGGATAGATAATCCGCCAACTTCACCTTATTGTGCTCTGCAACAAGCCATGACTCAAATGACGAGAAGAGCAGAGACGTAGCAATACCTCCCAGTATACGTCCCACCATCAAAACTTTGTATTCTGGAGAATGCTTAGTGATACAACTAAGAATGTACGTCATGCAGTATGTTATACAAGCCCACTTACGCCCCCTGCACTCGATCACAATTATGGCTCGTACCTTTAGGAGCTCGAAAACTCAATTGAAGAGTAAAAAGAACAAAATGGACAAAAATCTCACTGTTTGTCGGCCAAAGATCCCACGATCGTCCCGAACAGCATTGACGATCCAAAACCCGCGATGAAGAGCCTCCCAATGTCACCCTTGTCGAAGCCATACTGACTATACAGGTAGTAGACGTAGGGGCCTTGCAACCAGTCACCAGCTGAAAACAATCGAAAAAAACCAAAATCATCCCAATTCCCGGAGACTTATAATCTCAAAAGAAAAGTTTGCTATCTGATTACTCCAAAACTTTCAGATCCGAAGAAAATGGCGTCCGATGCTCAAATTCGGGCACTTAACTCGAACACAAACGAAAGAAAATAAATAAATAAATCCAAAAAGTCATTTACGATCTCAATGCAGAAAGAGAAACTTTAGGACACAAAGGAACCCTAGAAGCCTTCCGTCCTGGCTAAAGCCGAATCAGATCTGCCAATGGGCGAGCAGATCGATAGGGAAAACCCAATTTTCATGGTAAAGGAAAGATCCGAGAGCAAAGAGAGTGAGGGCGAACACATCATGAGGGAATAGACGACGAGATAATTGTTCTTGAAGGCGTTGAAGGCCGGAGAAGTGGCGACGCGATCTTTGCTCGTCTTGCTCAGCTCTAGTACCGCCACCACGGCGGAGAGCCCGCCGAACACTAAATAGTAGAACACTTCCATCTCTCCTCCTCCGCCTCCGTTCGCCTTCTCCTCCTCGCCGTCGGCTCCGAAGCTTGCTTTTGGGGACGGAGACTGAGGGAAACGAGGCACTCACCGGGTATTGGTTCCTTTATATATCGTTCTTTATATCGCTGTTTTGTTGATACGTAACGATAAAATGGGCCTCGGAAGTCCGTTTTATTGGTCGGGATTAAAACAACTCGCGGTGTCATTTTTATATACGGGAAAATTTTCATTTTACTCTCCATATTTTATCCTTTTTTTTAAATACCTCTTTCAATTAATTATATATTAACTAAACTGCCTCGTGTAATTAATTAGGACTAATATTATTGGGAACGACTCGATAAAATCTAGTTCAACTCAAATTAATCAGTAGAAATAACATGAAACTAATAAAACATGAATAAATACCACATATATTTAAATTTTTCAATAATATTTTTAAACATTAATTAAGATATGATTTTTAATTAAGAGGAAATCTTTGTTGATATTGTAGTCAAAATTTGGATTTGATATGCAGAAAATCTCGACTAGATTATTTTACATTAATTAAGATAACGTGCCCGGTGGGCAGGGGTGGATGTGCAATATAAAATTTAGGGGGGGACGAAGTCATTTTGACCCCTAAAATTTATCCTAAATTATAAATTAAGTCATTTTTAAACACATTTAATTAAATATGTTAACCATGCAATTGTTTTTCCAACACTTCTTTCGTCCATATAATATTTTTTTAGCTAACATTCGATATTCAATTTTTCGAATCGATTAATTTAAAAATGATCGATTCGATCTCATAATTTTTTTTTATCAATTATTAGGATAAATCCAAAAATATTTGTGATAGATGGTCCAACAATTCAATATTTTAGATTTATTATTTCATTAGAAAAAAATATTTTATAATATCTCATAATTGATCGATACCTAGATAGTGGGAAACACAGCATATACATGTCGTAGACATTGAAGTCAACACTTAGTGCCTCCCCACTAAGTGCTCAAATCTATTAGTGACCCTCAGACATAATTGAATTGATTATCACATAATAAATTTATAGATCAATTTTCGACGAAGCCGATAGAAATATCATCTCATATGATGACTTATTTCAATTTTTTAATTTACTCCCTCCTAATATTATGAAAAGCCCGCCAAGAATCAAATCTACTAGTGGCATGTTTAAACAATCCACTTGTGCCACATTCCAATTACCAATGGATTCCGGCACTTTTTAAAAACCATTTTGACTTAATCTAATCATGCTTAACACTTTCATTAACCAAGAAGTACTAATGCATCTTGAAACTGATATGATTTACTAGAGTATATCTTAAAACTCACAACAAATCACTAAAAATATACTCAAAAACCACAGAATGTACAGAATCAATACATTCATATCCTGTTAAAATATAATATTGTTTAGCTATTGATGGCACAAGTAGTCAATTCTGAGGTTTGGTTTGCCTCCACTAACCTGATATCATTCAGGATTACAACTACCTGGCCCATCCTCTTACCTTGTTTTTCTCCTTGACTCCTCCAGTTTGCTGGTCCTTTTTGATTCTGCTATGAGGAAATAGCTTATGAGTTGTGACAACTTTTGCTGTCCTTGTAATCCTTCCATATGCTTTTGCTTGATCTAGTTTCCTGCTTCTATTAATTTCCATTGGTTCTGTCTTATTGTCTACTGAGTTTGTAGAAAACACACTGTGATTCTCAGTGTCATCAGCCGATACACGATACTCACGCTCTCCTTTCCTCTTGATTCCAGAAGGAGATACACCTTTATGGAGAATTGAAACTCGGCTCATCATTGGCCTGTTTATAGAAGTTGAACTTCTCAGAATGTGGGGGTCAGTGTCGCTTGTTGATTCATCGCTTGAGGACCCTTTTGCTTCTGCTGGTGTTCCAATTCTTGATCTATCAGCTGAATGTAAGAGTAAAATGGAGTCTGATTCTTTCTGTTCTCTAAGCTTACATTCGAGCTCTTTAACCTGGAAATTAGCACGTTCAAATTTATGAACTATGGGAAGTTAAGCAAAGTGAAGTTGAAACATGTTGATGCAAATGTCTTACTTTTTGTTCAAGAGTCAACTGAAATTGCAGTCTTTCTTTAAGCTGGCACTCTAGTTCCTTAACCTGTTTATGCAATAAAATGTTGGTTTCAAGAACACCAAAAGGAATAGAATGTGTTGATGAGAAGCTACCTTCTCCTTAGCTGCAATTTCAGAGTGTGATTGAACATTAAGTTTGAATTCAAGCTCTTTAACCTGTATGACAACGATAATAGATTATTCGAATCTGTAATGTAAAAAAGATGAGAGAATTCCATTTTGCTGGCAGTGGCACTCAAAATTTTAAGTTTTTTTACTGTTATTATCAAAATGTCTACAATAGTTGACAATCTTTTCAAATGCTTTACCTACTTTAAAAACCTAGTCAATAGTTTTTATTACTCCCTCTTTGTAAACTACTCCTAAGAATTCTCTAGGAGGCATTTTTTTTTTACAATATTTAGTAAATGAATGGAACTCTAGAGGATCATGGTATTTGTTTATTTAATATTTGAGAAGGTTTTTTATAAGCAATTCTCTAACCTTTTCCTGAAGACTCACTGATTCTATCCGTTGTCGCTCTTTCAATCTTTGTTCCATATCTTTGACCTGTAAACAACAAAAATTTGTTTTGTTAATGTGCGTTGTTAACAGTTTTCTTAGCAGAAAATACTGTGAATTTTTATTATCGAGTCTAAACCATACTTTTTGCTGTAGTATCATAGATTCTTCTTCCTTCCCATTCAACTTTTCCAAGAGCTGGCACTGTTTTCTATCCAGTTGACTTTTTATTTCTGCATTTGAATTGAGTTGGCTAGCAACATCTTTATTCTAACAAGAGTAAACATATTAAGATAATGTCAAAAACATGAAAAATATGGGTTTTCTTTCTAGGAAAATAGAAGAGTGGACTTTGATATGATGTACAATACCTTCTCTTGTAGCATCCTACATTGTTGTTCTTTTTCTTTCAGTTTATTCTCAAGGTGTTGGCAGTTCTCCTCAAGCTTCCTTAAAGACTCATCCTTGGTTCTAGATTCCTGTCTCACTTTATCAAACTTCAAGAAAAATGACAGCAGCAGGCAATTATCATAGTGTCATAATAAAATATCACCTAGTATCAATTTTAAGGAAAAACGCAGAAAAGCATAATATAAGCAATACCATCTGTTTCATTTTTTGCTGTTCCACTGTGTCAACTTGTCTCTTAGCAAGACCCAACTCTACTCCCCGTACTCGACTTGCAAAGGTCAGTGAACTGACAGTTTCACCCATGTCGTTGTCTGATGGACTAATTTGTACAAACATCAAAGCTTTTGAATCACCTCCTGCTTTCCACAATGGCAAATGGTGTTATTTGCTGATTTTCTAATGACTCATGTTGACATTAAGTTCTATGCTAAATGTTAAAGTACATTCAATTAACCTACCTAATGAATCTTGCAGTAAATGTGTAAGCTTGGAGTTCCTGAAAAAAGGGAGATTTTGATTAGATTCTGAATCAAACCAAGAAAGGCATTATATGATTTCAAACCTGTAAGGAATGTGGTTGCTTTTGGATGCAAGAGCAGAAATGACGTCTCCAAGGGCAGAGAGTGATCTATTAATGTTTTGAGCTTCCTTGAGTCTCTCCCCTTGAACATCTGTCTTTGTTAGCCTCTCGCTCCCAGCCAAATCCACAAGCCAAAGCTTGCTATTTGTGCACTCTCCATTCATCAAATTTTTTGCTCTCACCATTATGCAAAGCATGCTGAAGATTCAAGAATTTAATAGTTTTAGAAGTTATAATACGAGCCAAAACCATATTTCAGAATAAAGATCTACTGCTGTTGTTTTCAAAAAATTATAATAACTACCCCGCAAGATCTACTGCTGAACTGAACTCAAATTTTCAACAAGCCAAAACCATATTCTGAAATATTTCAGGTCCTAATTCAGAAAGTTATTACTAACCAATGAGATCTACTGCTATGCTCATTTACATTGTTAGAACCAACAGCTCTAGCATTGCTCCCAGCCTGCAGCACATTCCAAGCTTCTTTCATATTCTCAACTTTAGCTTCTACCATCCCTGGCACGTGATGAAATCCTTCGGCTGCTTGCCTAACTTCCAACCTATGTGAAAAATGTATCGACAAACAACATAATTGTAAGCATGATGGACCAAGTACAAAGCACATGCACTAATAGAGAAAGGAATTTACTTCTTGTTTGATGGAGAGGTTGCTAATAAGTCTCTGATTTGCTCATTGTACACCTCCAGAACACTCACAGATATGCTGTAGGAAATTGTGTCCTTCCTCTCCACTGCTATTTTAAACAGCTCTTCCAAAGTTCTATAATTCACTCCCCTATTATTTTCAGTTCCTTCCATGGTGAATGTCTTCCCTGTACCAGTCTGTCCATATGCAAATATGCAGACATTGTAGCCATCTAGGACTGATGTGACAAAAGGTGAAGCATCCGCATAAACATCAGCTGCACATCGTTATATGATAATGAATATCCATTAAGTAAGATGGAATGTTCTGATATGTCAATATCTACAACACTGTCAGAACCAAATCAAATATCCCACCTTATAAAGATATTTTCATTCAAATAATTATTATCATACATCATAATCTCCAAATTAGCATGGTTAGTTGAATCAGGGAGGTCACTATTCCACATCATACTCTCAAGATTCTGATTCACTTCCTCTTTTCTGCTTCTTTAAACTGCAAACTAAGTTTGCATGATCAAGATTTGGATGGTTCACCCTATGCCTACTATGAACATTTTGTACCATGTTCTTAGGATTCCATAATATTTTCTTCAATTTTCTCACATCATTAACTGACAAAGTTTGTTTTCAGATTCATAAAAAAAAATGATGAACCAGGTAACACCGAACCTGGGGCGATCGGCCTGTTTTCAGATTCATAGATGACACGCTGAAATGAAATACCTTTCTACTAATTTAAGACAATTAACTACCACGGCTAGTGCCCCTAATTTTGATAAATTTCATGTTATCAACATTCTCAGTAATGATTCAACTTATTCAATACCTTGATCATCCTTTGGCGTATAAACTCGATCAAACTTGAAGCTTTTCTTTGTTGTTCCACCTGCCACGGTTCCAATTTCACCATCCTTGGCTGCGTCAAAATCTATAATGGCATGGCAACCAGATGAAATCTCCTCCTTACTCAAAGGGCGGCACCTACAAAATACCCTAATATTCCCTGGAACAATGGAAAGAAAGATTTTAGTCAATCAAACAATACAAGAGGCATGTAATTAAGTAAATAATAAGAGATGCATACCTTTTGTCTCCTGGAGTTGGTTAAACAATCTTTTTCTCTTGCCCATCTCCTCGTTATACTTTACCTTGAGATCTTCACTTTGTGCAACTGTAAGCACAAAGCAACTTCAGAATTTCCTTTCTAGTCATTGTATCTTAAAGTTGGTGACTGTAGAAACCCACCTAAGGCTTGAATTGCAGTGGTCATGTTATTTAGATTAGGGATTGAATTAGCACAATCATGTGCTTCTTGTGAAAGTTGCATATGATCTTCTTTTATTGCCTGAAACAAAGAACAGCTGAACCCTGAGCAAAAGCATTTTAAAAATCTACTTTACATTTGATTGATAGAAGTTTGTTGATGCAGATCTGACCCTTATGTACCTTAATCTTCTTTTCCAAATTATTGATTATAGAAGACCATAACTTCTTATCCTTCTTGTATTTATCAGAAACGTCTTTGAATTTTTCCATCTCCCTTCCAACAGCTCGTTCTGCAAACAAAAAACAGAAAAATTAGACAAATTTTATTAGAGGGCATCACTCTCAAGGTAACATAACATTCCCTTACCAAGTGTTTCATTTTGGAAGATCATGTTATCAAGCTCCATTGTAACATTCTGCAGCTTCTGGTTTGCATCTGTTAGTGACATCCAAGCTTCATAACATTCATCAGACTTCATTTTACATTCATTGGTTAGCTCCTGTATTTTCTTCTCATACTGGACGATGTTTCTGCTCTGTAATTTTTTCTACGATTGTAAAACATAGCGATCAAATAGTTATCTTTCAAATCTTAAAATTTTTACAACTAAGCTTCAGTTCCTCACCTGAATAGGAGACACCTCTATCTCAGTGGCGCATTTGGTGCATAAATGAAGTTCTGGGTTTATCATGGCTGCTAAACTCCGACGAAATTAAAACTGAGAAAAGAGAAATATTCAAACTTTATTCCTAGAGAGGCAATAAATACAACGTACCTGTTGAGACTGGAGCCTTTCTGATGCAAATTCCAGAAACTGTTGGAGATCCACGGAGTCCCTCAAATCTAATTAAAACACCCTGGTTGTGCAGCACAGAGACTCTGATATCAACTAGCTGGAGAGGCTTATTAGCTCCAACGATAGCATATATATCAAATGAAGATAATATCTGCAATTCTAACCCAGAAAAGGATTTCTCAGAACCCATAAATTAACGAAATGTTATACAAAATGCAGCAGGTGAAAGAGATCTTGCCTTCTCTTCTTGCACAAATATGTTAAAAACTCTAATTCCTTTAGGACCATTTGTATTGACTATCTCCGCAAAGTGCAGGTCCACGAAATAGTCTCCAGGAACAAGATTATCAAACATATAGCGAAAGTCACCATATCGTGCAGATTGATACAGTAACGGGTGGTCACCACTTTCATCTATGATTTCATTGGTTTCAATTATGTCTCCACCTAGGAAATGAGCATCGCCTTGGAATTTAATACGACAATCTTTTCCCTGAATCTCGCAGCCTCCAGCATTAACAAACATCAGAACATCGTCTGATGAAGAAGAAATAAATATCAACTCAGCAGCATAGTAACAAAATTAGCTAATTACAGCTCAAATATAGGTAAAGACAGCTAATTTCATAAGGGGTTCGCAACCTGATGTTCTAGTTTTTAATCTAAGTTCACGAGAAACGTAAAGATTTATTCTTTCAGCAAGAAACAACAACAGATTTCATGACTCTGAGAACGCGATCTGACACAATTACAGAAATGGGAGATGCATTTCGACCGAAAGTTCCAAAATCTTAGCTTGTGCGCGAATCCTGGCTCCTCAATCTCCCCCCTGAAAGATCACGAACCCTAATTTCCCCCAACAATCCAAGAACATCCAAAAACTAAATCCCGGCCTGAACAAGCTTGCATCTCGAGCCCCGATTGAACAAAACTTGGACCGGAAACTAAGATTACGGAGCCAAACAACCCTAATTTCCCCAAGAACATCAAAAATAAATTCTGACCTCCAAAAGCTTGCTCCTTGAGCCCTGATCGAACAAAACTTGGACCGGACACCAAGATCATCGAGTCGAACGCGTCCTCCATCGCCGAAATCTTCTTCTACCTTCCTTCTTCTGCGCCTTGATCCACAATCGGGAAGACGGAGTCGGTCTAGGGCGACTTCTATTGCTCCGTATCTCGGATTAGGCAAGAGACGGCGAGTGAGAAGGTTCCTATTTTCTTTGCTTGTTTCCCTTACTCTTTTGGCCCGCAAACAGTTCAAATTTCAAGGGGATTCGACCGTTGAGATCAGCCGACCGTTACCAGGTCCAGGTTGGTCAGGTGGACGTTTACAGCACCGGCTGGTTGGATTGGGCTCTTAAGTGGGCCGGATGTTACGACGTGGGACCATTCAATCCCTTGTCCCGCATGTTTCATGTTATTTTGACGAATTGATGCCTTATAAAAATTACATTCGGACACAATTTAACGCCATTGATAAATTAAGATGTCAAATATCATTTTCTTTCTAAATTATGTTTTTTATTTGATTAATTTAATATTATTATAGAAAATTTAATTAAAACCTAATGTTGGATTAATTTAGTAAAAAAATATTTTTTGGGATAAAAAAAAAGTAAGATTAGATATTCTTTTGATATTTTTTCCAACATATATCGTTGTTTTTGTGAGTTTAATCTTTTTTTAATAGGTAAAAAATTGTATATGTTCCGCGCGGAGATCTTCGATGGATGAATCATCGATGAGCCGGAGAAATATTGATCAAGTCATCGAGCGGGATGTGTTTCCCGGTCTTCTGAACCAAGTAGCCGATCGGAGGACTCGTCTGCAGAGCAGCGAGCGACGAGAACTTTTTTAATTTCTCAGGTCGGAGCTCTACAAGGGATAAAGAGAGATGAAGGGTTAAAGGAGAACTCCAGGCGAAAGGTTTGGGGATACCGTTCTGACGCTAAAGTCGGACATAATCAAACGAAGGTAGTTAAAGTAACTAAAAAATAATAAGTAGAGAAGTCTCAGAGGGAAAAATCACCTTGAGCCAGTGATATTTGTCCTTTTATATATTCATTCGGAGTGTGTATTGTCAGCATTAATGATGTGTACCGTTGAGGCATGAGCGAGCATATCCCGATGCGAAAGGCTCGTCATTCTCCGTACTTTCAAGGCGTGTCGGAGGTACCATTGGAGGTGTCCTGATTGTACTGTGAACGTTGGAGCTAAGCCCTATCGACGTGCCAGGGACATGGGCCAATGGTAGGATCTTCTCGGTCGATAATATAGTGTGTCCGACCGGGGAGATAATTTATCCGGTCGGTAATATAACATACTCGATAGGTGATTTTAATTCTGACTGATGATCTTGATCAGCTCTTCCAATCGGATGATGTAAGATATTTTTGATCGGTAATATAGTAAACGTAGACCGACAAGATAATACACTTGGTCGGTGACCGAAAAGATGATACACGATGATACAATAATATAATGTTCCTGATTGAGGAGATGATATACCTGGTCGGTAATATAGTATTCTCGATCGAAGAGATGATATACCCGGTCGGTAATATAATAAATCTGACCGGAAAGATGATACATCCGATCGGATGAGCGCATTTTTTACTAGCTTTGACCTTTGATTTTTTGTCATGCGATATCTGTTCGTATCACTATGGAGTCAATCTAATTATCCTTATATCAGTGTATATGGTGACAAAAGATAAAATATTTATCCTCAATATCTCTGCTAATCCGTCCTAAAATTAATACGAAAAAAATAAATTATAAAAATTAATTTATTAATTTGAATAATCATCCGTGCATACGGAGGACAGGAACTGAAAAAAAAACAAATGTATACCCATACGATGATAAAGTGATTCACGTATGATGATGATAAAGTATTATAAAGAATAAATATTCCGTGTCTCTAATACCT
>JBBUKS010000001.1:3469414-3488364 GCA_038050645.1 Hedychium gardnerianum | reverse complement strand
ATACTCTTGATATATATAAAATTACTCTCAATTTTATCTTCTATTTGGGCAATATATATTATTTTAGAGTTTCATATCTCCTTAAAAAATATTCATCATTTTTCAATGCCGTATCTCTCTTAACTTGCAAAACATCACCTTCATGAACAACAAAGGAATGGTCATATTTTGCCAAAGAAAGTAGATTAAGAATGCTTTGAAAATGACCGAATATATAAAAAGTTATTTAAGAATAAATGACAAATCTTAAAGCTTTGGGACATTTTGTAAAAATAAAAAGAGTAATTTAGTTGACGAAGTTTTTATTAATATGAGATCTCAAGAAAAAATCTATTATAAGTAATTTTATCTATTTTATAAGGGGTTATTTCTAAAATTTAAATATTTAACTTTTAGATCACACAATAACAACTACAATAACAACTGTATCGACTTAAAAACTTACTTTTTAGGCTTTTTTTGTAAAAATAATAATGGTTTTTATGTGTTTTCCAAAAATACAGAAACTAAAATAAATATATCGAAAAACTAACATGATATTAAAAAAAAAAAGAAGGAAAAATCTACCTTCTCTGGCAATTGATTTTTCGAGGAATATGGATTTTCTTCTCTCTCCGTTCATAGGAGCATGGCCGGAAGTCAGCATCTGTAACAGGCCGCGGCGGCCGATCGGTCGTCCCCTCCCTCTCCAGCTCCAGAAAAGACAGAGCTATGGAGAAGCACCCGACGACGTCCACCAGCAACTCCACCGCCAACTGGTTCTCCGGCGAAGACAACAAGTCCTTGAGCAGCGGCAGCAGCCGAAATGCCTGCTTCTTCCCTCTGGTCAACTCCTCCATTGCTGCTGCCTTCGTGCTGCTGCCCTTCCTCAGCGAGCCGTTGCTCCCTCCCTCATCGTCCCACTTCATCCTCTCCTTCTATTAAGCTCCTCATCAAAGTCTACCCTGAGTTTAAATAGTTGATCAGACAAGAGAACCAACATGATGGAAATATTCGGGACCGTAAAAAAAGATTAACAAAACAAATTAGGGATGTAAGGTTATAAACAAGCCAAGTGAGTTTTTAAAATGATTGTTTAAGTTTAGGTTTTGATTTTTTTGTTTGAGCTTGAGCTTGGTTTATTTAGATATTATTAAATTTTTAATTCAAATTTATTTGATTGTTTGAAATTTTTATA
Organism: Hedychium gardnerianum; assembly: GCA_038050645.1. Classification (NCBI taxonomy): domain Eukaryota; kingdom Viridiplantae; phylum Streptophyta; class Magnoliopsida; order Zingiberales; family Zingiberaceae; genus Hedychium; species Hedychium gardnerianum. The sequence continues at coordinate 3,487,187 of JBBUKS010000001.1, read as the reverse complement.
TTTTAAATTTATTTAATTGATTATTGAGCTTGATAATACAAACTTGTTTAGTTTATTTAGTATGTTGATAAGAGTTTTATATTAATGTGTGGTTCACAAATATTATTCACGAATGTTGTTCATGAATATTATTCACGAACGCTGTCCACGAATATTAACGAGTTAAACACATGTATTCAAGTTTTTTTGTTTAGTTTAATGAATTGTTCAAGTTTATTCATTTAATTGATCTTGTGTTTATTGAACGAATATAAATAAATTATTATTAAATCAAATTCTAAATTTATTCATGAATATTTATTTCATTTGTGACCGGGGATGCATGGCTAGAAATAGTTAAAACAGGGTTCATTATCTCATTCCATGTGAAGACAATGCTTTCGTAGAAGATCTTTTTAGTTGATTAGATTAAAGAAGCTTTTCTCTAAAGCAAAAGCTAGTCGTGCTTGTCGCCTTTTGTTCTCCACTTGTCATTTAAAACTAGTTTTTGGCCTTCTCACCGCAATAATTGCTCGACAAAATGTGGGCGAGTGATTAGCCACTTAATTAATTAATCAAATCAATCCATGAGGCTTAATTCCTTTTAAAGTCTCTTAGGTCTTTGGGCCAGCCGATGTGTCTCCGTTGTAAAAGTGGAGTAAGTTGATTAGGATGAGAGTATAATTGGATAGAACAATACAAAAATTATGTATAAAAAAAAACAATATTATCGGGCAATGAGTGCGATGAAGGATGACAAGTAATGAGAAAGATTAATACTAAAGAAACAAGAACGGGAAACACGAGGTTGATGCTATTGGATGGTACTTCTTAAGATAAGGCGCCAAGATTAATACTAAAGATTACTCTCTTTATTATCAAAAAAAAAAACCTCTATAATTTTTTTTTATGAGTGTTATGTTATTAAATCATACATCTTTATTTCAAATGATCTCACTTATATTATTAATTTCGAGAAAAAAAATAATTTTAAAATTTCACTATTGCTTAAACTAAAAACCTTAAACCCCGCTCACAATAGTTAAAACTTTTTTGTTTAGCTTTTTTTGATTTAACAAACCTTTCAAAAATCTTGCATTAGAAAGGGCATCTCTAAGGTTGTGGGAGAGATTTATGAAATCAAAAAGTTTAACAAAAAAAACTCAAATCATTATGGGTAAGAGGTTTGAGATTTTTAATTTAAGAGTCATAGTCAAAATTTGAAGTTATTTTTTTCTCTTGAAATTAATCATGTGGGTGAGACTAGTAATTAATTAATAATGAGGTATGTAGGGAGAGTTTTTTAATTGCGGAGAAAATAATAGATTTTTATATGGCATATTATAAACTATAAAAAAACTCATTTAGAACTTTAGCTATCAAGATGCCCTAACAATACTATATAAATATGTATCAAAGGATTTAGAATTTAGAGCGAAAGTTATCTCAATGAAACTCCTCATATATTTAAATCATTATGATTTTTTTTAAAAAAATAAAGATGAAAAAATTGAGATTAAAAATAATGTACAAATATATCATCCTATTTGTGTTATTTATATAGTTGCCCAATGTAATAGTTAGATCTTCTAATAAATAATTAAGAAATTTAAAATTTGAATCTCAACTTTAATGTATTATAAGAGAATTTGTTTTTAGTGAGAAGCGAACATGAGGATATTGGTTATTTAGATGAGTCTCTGTTAACGTTTTTCAATTATTCTAATGGTAAATAATTTTTTTTTATGAAATTAAATTAATCATCTTAAATTTAATGTTATATAATTAATTATTTTTTATATAGTTTCATGCTTTCCAACGCTAATGGAATTATATATTATTAATTGGGGTGCTAAAGAGACAATATTACCGGGGTAACAAAGAATAATATTTTGATGATACTTTTTAATATAATTGACAGATGGGTGTTACTAGAAGTCATAGTTTATGTCAATAGTGTTTTTTTTTTGTTTTGTTTTAATAGTGAGCGAGTTACGGGTTAGAAATTAAAAATGATTCCGAACTTTTGAAAAAAAATTAAATAATATTTTTTAATTTAAAATTAGGTGATTATGAATTATACTTAATAATAAATAAATATTAAGAGGTACACCCTCTTAATAGTCTAATATCTTAAGTTTTTCATCCTATTAAAAAATATATTTTACAATACACAGAATCAATATTTAAAAGTTTATAAGAGTTGTACGTCGCTGCACCATAGCATGGGAGTGAAGGATAACTATATATTTTTTAATTTAGATATTTTATTCTTTAAATCGATTAATTTTAAAGATGATCGATTTGATTTTATAAAAAAAAATTATCATTCATTAAGATAAATTTAAAAATACAAATGATGAACAATCAAGTAATCTAATATTTTAGATTTTTCATCTCATAAAAAAATACTCGATAATATATTATAATTGAAAATTAAATTATGAATGTTTGAGAAATTATATAAAAATTATATAAATGTCCCATCGCCGCATTATAATTTAAAGTTAAAAAAAAATAATTATATTTTTTTATATTAGATATCTAAATCATACCATCCGATTAATTCTAGAAAGATCATCCGACTTCATATTTAGCCTAAATTCATTAAGCATGACAACTCGATGACACTCATACGTCATCATCATCAGAAATTCAATCGCACAAATATGTAGAATGGAATCCTCAGTGTTTGAGAAGAAATATCAAGTCTTTTATCATCGCAATCATGCCTTGCGGGCAAAAAAAACAAAACAAAACAAAAACAAAAAAAAACAACGGAAAAACAACTGTATTCGATGTAGATAGAAGGAGAAAAAATAAGGCGCAGGAGGCTGTACATGTGGCATTTCCTTTGATGTAGATATAGATGGTTAGATAAGAATCGATAATGGTGCTGATATTGTATTATTTTTTTAAAAAATAATTATATTTGATATTTAAAACTACTACTACTACTTCAATGCCACAACTGTTGATGATCCGTGACAGTTTTTAGAATTATTACAAATTCCACACCTTTATGATAATTATTACGAATGCTGGCGCAAAAAGAATTACACACGCATGACGCATGGACAGTTGTGATAAAATTTATTCCATCGTAGAAAATCTGAATCCTGTGTTGAAAATAATGAGAGACTAACAAAATCTGTAAGGTAATAAAATTAGATGTCAAGAACAATGAGTACGTAGACACCAAACAAAAGCTAACAGAAATGTTTATTAATATCCATCTGAAAATAAAATAGCAGAAAGAAAAAATTAACCAAATGAGCAGAGATTGGTTTGCTTCATAAGCATAAATACATGGTGATGCCCAAATATCCTTTGAAACAAACTTCACCAAACATCAATGTCAATTTAAACAAAGAAACTTGCAGAATTAAATCTCAACCAAAGCCTAATGTTGAAACTGCTACATTGTGATCTCTGTCTCTGTCTCTGCTTGTGGTGTTGGGGCATTGTCATCTTTTGACTTGTCCGAGGATGGCCTGTTCTCTGAGTCAGAGAGACGGACATCCTCGATCATTCTGATCACTTCTTCCATTTTAGGTCGCTGATCTGGAACTTTTGAAACACAAGCCATTGCAATCTGAAGCATTCGAACCATCTCTTCCTCAATGTGCTGATGTCTCATCAGATCCACATCAAATACTTCAGCAGTCCACTCTTCCCGTACCACAGATTGGACCCATCTCGGTAGATCCACAACATCATCGCGTCCTGGAGACTGCAGTGGGGCTTTTCCGGTGAGCATCTCCAATAGCAACACGCCGAAGCTGTAGACATCAGATTTGTGAGAATACTTCTTGATCTCGATGACTTCTGGTGCTCGATAGCCCACCACAATTTTGGATGCTGTCGCCAAAGTGCTCATTAATGGGGCAAGGCCATAGTCAGATACGCAGGCATCAAATTCCTGGGTCAGCAATACATTGTTGGATTTGATGTCTCCATGGATGAATTTTCCCCCACCGTCAGCATGAAGGTGTGCTATGCCGCGTGCAGCTCCAAGTGCAATCTTCACCCTGGACTCCCAGTCCAAGGGAGCCTTTCCAGCACTCTTACTTCCTGCTATTTATATGAGACATTAGAATTGCCTCAAAGGAAAACTCTACTTTGACATAATCAACAAAATAGTAACTTGGATATAGCCTTCCTTGAAGAGAAATATCTAGCTCTATAAAATCCTCAAGGGTACCCCGTACCCCAAATAATCGGAAAAACATGAGCTGTTGTTGCCTGCCACCATCTAAACTGTATTTAGTCCTTTATTGTCTTATGATATTTAAAAAATAAAATATTTTTTTCTACTATTCTTAAGCTACTAGAAAATGAATTATCAAACAAAGATTGTTTAGTGCATTGGTTTAGAATTTGGAATTATTAACACAAAATAAGTGTGGTTGAGCTCAAGAACATTGATCCCACCAACATTAGGTGTGGTGAAGTAATAGTTAAATTGAGGTGAAGCTCATTTTGACAATAAGAGAGGTACACCCTCTTAATACATAAACATATACGATGACCGTACTTGTCGGTAATGAGCATGAAGATTCCTAGATTCAACAAATCTTCTAACATCCATCATAACTCAGAGTTGTAGGTCTAGCTTTAATACATGTTGAAATAGGGTGGAGCTGGTTCCATCTTATTTTGGTATGGAATGAGCTCCACCCAAATTTAACATCTTATTAGAGCTAGAGCTAGGTGAGCTCTACTCTTAGACCATGTTCAATTAGGGATGGAAAGGGCTCCATTCCAATTCAACAAGATCAATATAACTATTTACATTTTGATTGTTCCTATGACCACAGCTCATATCCAACAATTTAGAGCAGTAGAAATCTGTAAATATTCACTAGTTAGATTAATCGGAGGCCAGTATATGTTACTCGCCTCTTATAGTCGATTAAATGCTGCAGCAATTTCTTATCCATGATTAGATCACTTGTGTTTATTTATTATGTCAAAAGGCATTATCAGTACAAAAACATGGAGTTAAAAGAAACATGTACCATGTAAAAGGGAGGAGATGTTGCCAGAAGGAAGATAATCGTATATAAGAAGCTTCTCATCTTTGGAGTAATAATAAGCTCGCAGTGGGACTACATTAGGGTGAGGCCTGAACCTTCCTATTATTTCCATTTGTTGTTCAAACTCCCTCTTTCCAATGATGACTTCCTTCAACCTCTTCACAACTACTGTTGTACCATCTTCTAGGACTGCTTTGTATGTAGTCCCATGATTTCCTTTACCAAGAACTTCAGCAGAAGCTCTTAATAGATCCTCCAAGTCAAAATTATACGTGCATCCCTCGAAGAAACTCAACTTATTCTTCTCCGCCTCCTGTGCACTACTGCTGTACTCAGTTTTCTCGCTCCTTGCACCAAGAGCTCCCTTTCCTTTTGGTTTTCTGTTACCTTCCGCAGATTTCCTTGTGAAGAAACAGAATAGGACTAAAATGATGAGTAAAATCAGAAGTGCCGATCCACCTGCAGCAATTCCAATAATGACACCTGTGCTCAGTCTTTTCCAAAAGCTTTTTTTGGGTTTTTTAGGGACTCCTGGAGGAGATATAGCAGTGCATGCTGTTAAAGGAGTTCCGCAGAGTAAAGGATTACCAAGAAAAGACTCCGATGGAAACTTTTGGAGGTATCGTGGTATGGGTCCGCTAAGGTTGTTATTACTCAGATTCACATGTTTAAGCATTGGGAGTTCAATGTCAGGGATGGGTCCAGACAGCAAATTGTTCTCGAGAAACAGTGCAGTAAGGTGAGTAAGATTCTGGATTGTCACTGGAATTTCTCCAAGGAAGGAATTGTAGGAGAGATCAAGAAATGTAAGATTTGAAGATAGTGAAGAAGGAATGAATCCAGATAAATTATTATGTTGAAGATACAGAGAATGCAAAGAAGGAATGGATGAAACATCTGAAGAGAGATTAACCATAAGGCGGTTGGATCGAAGGCTTAAGACTTCAAGGGCATCAAGTCTTCCAAGTGTATTAGTGGGGATCATCCCAAAAAGCCCAATTGCTGGCAGCCGAAGAGTGCGCACACGGGTATAATCAGGTGTGCATGTTACTCCAACCCAAGAGGAGCAAATTGGGTTCTCAGAACTCCAGTTAAGTTTACGGCCATGAGGGATGGAAGTTGCAAAGTCTAAAAGTGCTTGCTCATCCGAGCTTAAGTTGCAAATCACAAATGGTGGGAAAAATAAGAAAACAATCAAAGGAAGTGCTATGGAAGCCAAAAAGTAATCCATCAGAAGTAATAAATTAAGAAAAGGGCATAAAGAACATGATGAGTCTATTCAGTAGTCAAATTTTAGGGGTTCTCCTGTCCAGCTTCACTGAAAAAAGGAAAAGAAAAAGAATTAAGACCAAGCCTTGAAATAAGTATCATATACAGCTTCATCAAAGATTATCCAAAGGGAAAGAAGAAGTAATATAATGAAAAGTTTGAGCAAATATCAGAACAAATAGCTTCTTTCAATTGTACCAGAAAGATTTAACATATATGATCAGCAAGTTAATTTGTCCATGATTTAAAATCTTTGTGATTTTGATGACAGATCAACGAGATAAATCCTGGCATAAATCAAATTGCATTCACTCTCGAAAGCATTCATTCTCTCTATTAAGAATTAAATGGTGACAACCACAAGTTATTTCCTAGCTATTGCTAACTGCTAAGACGGGGACCACTGTTAAGTATCATCCCTCTCTCAATCATGAATGTATGCCCATTGTCTTTTTCTTACATATACTTTTCCCCCCCATTTTTGTATTAATTGCTAAGATTCCTTAATCATTTTCAAAGATTAAGATCATGAGATTTCCAGATCGAAAGCACCACCATTTGAAGTGGATTCAAGCAAATGTATACTTTTATTCAGAGATAAAAAAAAGTAAAGCAAATACCTACAAGAAAAAAGAGAGACTAGAAGAACTGTGGAAACCTACTCCATATTCAAGCTTCAACCCATCAAATGCAAGTACACTGAAAAGAAACTCTAAAGAAAGAGATGCTTATCAAAAGAAACGACTTCTGTATACTAACATTATCAAAAGCTAAAGCAGAAGCATATTCCACTTATCAAAAGAAAGAGATGCTTTAGCTTTTTCAACCAAGGAGAAAGGTTGGAACTTTGGAGAAGGAAGCCACTATAGTGTTTAATAGTTCCCATTACATGGCTTTCGGTCCAAACTATACCCACCAGTTAAAGCATTAAACAAATTACTACACAGTGACAAGCAAACCAGGACTATAATTTCATCTGATTCAGCTTAAAATAGGTTAATTGTTTCAGTATCCCCATTAATTATCTTTCTAAAGAATCATCAATTTTGAAGTGAAAATCTTTCTTCCGCAGAAACAAAGGAAAATGAAGTAGAGTTTGGAAAGTGAAAATAGTCGAACCCAAACGCCGACTTAGATTTTACTCACCGTATTCTGAGGTTGGCACCTCCGAAGGAAAAGATCTGAACTTGAACCCAACTATCAAGCGCCTCGACTGAAAGGAATCTCGAATCCGACGCAAACTCGGAGGTGTTGCGCACGACTTCGTCCTCAGATCTCCAAAACCTAAACTACATCTAACTGAACAAGATCAACCGCTGGAGAAGGCACGGAATGAGAATAAGAAGGGGAACAGGAGCTGAAATCGAAGCAGTTTGCGAAAAAAAAATCTAGAGATCGCCGAGGAAAACCAGCGGCATTGCTTCAAAGACCACAGCTTCAGCAGTCCATGGAAGCGCGGAGAAGAAATTAGAACACCCCTCTTCGAAATACGCCGTCGCATCAGCGAAGGTCGAACCTTGAATCCACTCCGCGCTCCATTGACGAGGAAGCTCTCTCGATTCGCTGCCGCTCGCAGTTTATGCTGCAATTTCTCGCGAAAACAAGGAAAACGGGGAGCAGAGAGGCTCACTGAGGTATCAAGTAAAGAAGAGGACCCTGAAGTAATTTAATTCGGGATAATTTTTTTCTTTACTTTGGCTGCCAAATATTCTTTTCACACCCTATACTTTCACCAAAATTTACCACTTTTAACTCTGAGGTTACTCGATGGTCACAGCGTCCCATGAGAAAATGTCACTTTGCTCCTATAATTTTTCTTTTATTCAAAATGCCACAAGTTATCAAAATGCTCTAAATATGACTCATTATTTGGTTTAAATTTTAGCAGAATGAAAATCTTTGGACCTGGATATAAAATTTGAAAAGTTCGAGAAGTCAAAAAAACTCCAGGTTGAGTTATTTTTTGGGGATTTTTTTATATAATAAATTTCTAATATTTTGAGTTTTTCTCACCTAAAATATTTATCAAGCAATGAGAAATGAGATAAAGATTTTACTTTATTTATTTTTTAAAAAAATACACCTGAAATTTTTAGAATTATCAATTTGTTGAAATGTCTGTTGGATTCCTAGCCGAACTAATAATCATATTCGATGCATATAAACCGATTTAAAAAAGTATTTTACAGTCTAAAAGATTATAATTTTTTTAAAAGTATAAAATATATTTTTAATTAATGACATAAAAAAAAATAAAGAGCGCGTTTGCTGCCGTAAATTAAATTAATGTCCACAAGGAGGAAATGTTCAACAACAGGCTTCATCTAATAAGATCAATGTTGGAGAAATAATTGCGAGCGTTTCGTCTTTTGTCACAATGTTGAAGAAATAATCGTTGTTATGATTAATTAGATAATATTAAATTTAAAATAATTAATTTGATTTTATGAAAAAAAAATATTAATTGTTAGGATAAATTAAATTTAGAAATTTAATATTTTATAATTGTATGTTTCATTTAAAAAAAATTATATAAATATATCATAATTTGAGATTAAATTATGAATAATGACAAAAATTTAATCTCGAGAGTGGCGCAATAACTATTTTTGACTTATTATTGAAATAAAAAATAAAATTATTATTTTAACGTTATTTTTAGAACGAACTCAAACTTTTTTTAAAAAAAATAAATCATAAAAAATATTTATTTTAATATAATAAATGATGGGATGTTCTTGACCCATCATCAATACATAGTTGACCCATCACAGCCATCCTAATTAAAATGTTGGTTTGGCACTTCAGTACGTACAAAGTTGAATATTTAATTTGACGCTGTAAAAGGATGCCCCAGTCAAGTCAGCAACACCAGCTACATTTGACGTCCAATAAATTATCGGCGATGCGGATCCCGTCGACATTTTTAGTAAAGGCAAATCTAAATTTCAAAAAATATTAAATGGCACATCACTTCTTTTTTTTAAAAAAAAATTCATTAAAAAATATTAAAACAAAAAAATTCTCTTGTGCTAACAGTGCTGCAGCCTAGTCGATCTCAAGGTTTGATCGGTTAGGATCCTTGCTCGTACGACTTGACCGACCTAATCACGCGACTAGAGGACTTCTAGCAATGAGATCCTATTATCAAAACTTATAACATTCAGAAGAGTTGTTGGGTCAAGGTTTTGCCTATGGTTTCACTGTTGTATAGCTCCCTACTTGAACTCCAAAAAACTCGAGTGTTGGAGCTTTTGCTCTACTCTCTAACGTTGATTTTACTAATCAAGAGTCTATTGAACCGCAACTCCTAAAACTCAGCCTTTCGGCCGTGCGCTGAGCTGCTTACTGACTTGAATTGTTTTGTCGATGAAATTGAATCGCCACCAAACCATGAACACCTAGATTCACCAGCTATCCCTTCATTAGCAGAAATATTAGGAATATTTCACCATCAAGTTGGTTTACTTTTTGTCTCTTTGTGTAGGATTCTGCTTAATTAAGAAGTAGAACTGGAAGACATCTCAACCACTAACAAAGCGACTGCTGAATGCTCAAGATAGACAGAAAAGAATACACAACCTTTTGGAACCTTTGCCCTGTGCTAAACAGGAGAAAAACAAGGAGGTTGAACCAGAATTGTGTGCTTGTTTCCAGTAATTTAATGCTAATGATAAAATTAAATGTTTAAACAAGTCTACAATAAACTTAAATCTATCAACTCTATCATACACTATCTATTCCTGCCCCCTTGCTTCAAAATTTCATATCATACTGAAATATATCATTCCGATAGATCAATTAAACATGATACCACATAGAGAGTAGACAATGTCTTCTTTTTATATTTCATCTCCTTTCTTCTTCAATTACAATACATTATAAGCGTCATGCGTCAAAATATCAACACGATAAATACAGTTCAAATCAAAAGATCAAAACTTTAAACTTTGCTCACCACTGAGAAATTTATTATTAATTTCTAAAGTTCAACATAAATTTATTAAAACAAACAAGCATGTGAGGCAAATTTAATCAGATCCAATATAAACAGTTGGAAGTTATACATATTATTCATTAACAAAAAAAAAAGCCTGCTGATGCTGACCGTTCAACTCCAGACCTGTTTTCAAAGAAAAAAAAAGAAGCATTTCTCGTTCCCTGAACCCAAGCATCTTGTTCCTTCCTATACTTTTCATTGCTTTGCTAATGTCATTGGATTGAATGATTCAGTCGATCTCTATGTCCGGTTCCTACGTCTGAATCTTAAGAATCTACAACTTTGTAACTCACAAAAATACATAATGTTATTCCAGCAAATTTCTCTGATTGCAATCTTTTGATATAAAAAATTCCAAAGTAAGGATTCAGAAATATTTTGACTAGGAAATATTTCAATATCAGAATCTGCATATGCAAAAAGTTTACCACTTTGTTATTTTAAAGACAAAACGATCAAAATGTTGCAAGTATGGAAAAAGAAGTATCTAGGAAGAGAATGAAATAGAGAAGTTGTCTTTCACTGATAATCTTAAATATGATTACTATTTTGTGATCCTTGAGTGGCACACAATTCTAAAGAAAATTGGCTAAGTGATCGCCAAGAAGAAAATTTCAACTTTTCATGATTGAAGTAACAAGGATGCATGCAATCTTTGATGAATTCTACAAGTTTCTAAAATAATATTGCTGTACTTTCGGAAAACCTGCATATTGTTGTTCTATTAAGTCAGACTTGTAACAAAGCTAGAAGCATTGTGCAAAGTCAGAAATAGATAGCATGATTGGCTAATGAAGACCATCATGCTAACGAGAAAATGATTACATCTTATCCAGGAATTTTACTAGCTCGGCGAGGAGAGATTGATCATGAACACAAAGTAAATCCATTTGATGGCACCATGAATCATGAAATGAATGATAACTCAGCTTTATTAGCAAGATTTCTCTAAGCATGACAACCAACAAATAAATAATAGAAAAAGCTCCAGTTTGCAACAAACGCCATATTCTTGGTGGGTTTCTACGTGACAGTAGGGCATTTTAACCAATAAGAATACTGGAACAGTGAAAATAAGGACCGGAACCATTTGAACACGAACAACTTTACCAAAAAGAATGGATACCGTAAATAAGCTATGATGCAGAGTTCAACCCATCTCAGCCAACGCAAGACAATGTGGAACGTAGCAATGGCTGCCTCTGGTTCTATACATATGAAACACTTGAAAAGACAGTCTTCAACTAGTTCCTAATGTTCAATCCTTGAAGAAGTTCCTTAACTGGTCAAAAACAATAGCACTTAAGCAACAAGTTCATTCTCAAGGACTGGCAGTGTCCGTGTCCCCGAAGCCACAGGAATCTGTGTATTTCCAACCCTTGCTGTTTGTAGAGAAACTCCTGCATCTGCATGCTGCTCCAATTGTGTCACCTTCTTATTCTTTCTCCGGTGTATACAATAAACAAGTAGTGTTAAGGCAGCTAGAGCCACAAGACCACCACCAACACCCCCAGCAATCTTCCATGCCTTAGAATTGCTGCTCTTAGAACCACCAGGACTAGGCACCGGCCCTGGAGGTAAACTAGGCAATGGGGAAGGAGCTATCTCACTGGAGTTGACCACAATGGAGAAGTGCCCTAGACGGTATGTTGAACAGGTATTGCTTGATACCAAGTTCTGGAAATCTGGTGAGCCATTCACATCAAACCACACACATCTAGCATCAACCCCACTCAGAACATGAGTTACATTGGTAAAATTAATGGAAATGAATGATTCCGAAACTACAATGCTTAATTCTGGCAAGTTAGTCGCAGACAAATTTGTTGCATCATAAGCAAGTAGCCCAAGGACAGGAGTCAGGTAGGTATAACCAGGAAGAGGGTAGTAGAAAGAGGACCAGTTACCCAGATTGTGATACACCAATACCAGCCTTCTTACATAGGGCTGCACAATGAGGCCAGTCGGGATCTCAAATTCATTATAGATCATTCCTTTCCTTCTTAAACTACCGCTTCTGAGTCTTACTGCTGCAATCCCGATACCAGTGAGATTCGAAGGAACGTTACCAGGATAGATAGATCCAGTGTGAGGGCGAACAAGAGCACGGTAAGCATAATCCTGAAGAAGAGTATTCAGTGAACTCGCAGAGCTTGAAGATGCACTTGGTGATTGGGCCTCATACTGGTATGCAAACAGCAACACAACAAGTCCAAGGAGAATCATGAAATGGTGGATAGACTGAACTGATCCGAGGAGCTTCATGGGCAAAATCTTCAAAGCTAAATTCCAATTTAAATTCTTCTCGCTTGGTACCTAGATTCCTCGCCAATATGTGAGGGATCAGGATGAAACACCGGTAAACAGAGTCTACAACATATGTATTCCTCCAAAATCGTCTCTTAAGGCTAAGCGGATGCAATGAAGAAGAACAAACGAGAAGAAATCTTTATGAGGTCAGACAGCAAGATAGATTACAGTTAACAAGCAGAAATGACTTTTCGATCGAAAAAGACCTAACTTTCGGATAACAATAGGCTTGAAACATTTGACACGCTCATAAAGAAACAGCAAGTTCAAAAGCTAAAATTTGCCCAAAATACCTGAAGCAAGATGACAGACCACCATAAAGCAAAGATCGTCTTGGACTTGAACAATGCCTCTGTTCTCTTACACCTTGAAGTGAACAAGCACTACTGCACTAGAACTCCAAGAACTACTACAACCCCTCAAATCATCAACAATTCCTTTCTAAATCCCAATACTGAGGCCCGAAAGAAGCACCAGCTATCAACCAGACAAAGTCAACCTTTTCCCAATGCCAATCAATCGAAGAAAAGACAAGTGTAGAGCTGAAATCAGCAGCCGCGACCAGAGGAGATAAAATTCACAAAAGAGAGCCTAAATCACGCTGAATCGGGAGGGAACTTCGCCAAGAAAAACAACACTGATCTCTTGCCAGCAGCTGACTGGATTTGAGAGATCGCAACCGAATCTAAACTCCGAAAAAGCCCTAAAATCTCTCCAAAATAATATAATGGAAGCTCGGGAAGGAGAGTGGACGAAGATATGACGAGACAACAGAGGCGAAGTGGAAAAGAAAAACAGAAAAACGAAAAATAAAAATTCTCAAAAGAAAATATAATTCCCGAGAGAAGACAGACAGCCGAATAAAAAAACACAAGTAAAAAACCCAGTACTCTTTTAATATTCCTAGAATACCCTCCATCATTTTCTTTCACTTCAACGGCGCGAAACTTTTTCTTTCCTCTTAAGCCCTTTCCCTAACGTTCCGATTCCGTTCGACGTCCCTTTTTCCTCTCTCCAAGATTATAGAAACCACCGGGTGGTTTCCATAAATGTTCCCGCTTCGCCGGCATTTAAGACCGACAGAGCGATCTCGAACGTCCGATCGAGATCGTGCGGAGCGAATCGGGCGATCGGACGAGATCCAGCTCACGGTGTGGGGTCCTACCCGGTAATTTGACCGACCGCGGGCGGTGTCAGAGAGCGAGAAAGTGGACGGCTTTTTTAGGTTAACGCGGCCTTTAAAAGGCGCGCCGGTAAGGAAGCGATTGGGTGAGCTGAGTCCATTTCTGGCTGGATCTGCTACAATTGGCTTGGAGTTAATGGTCCGCCAGCTGGCTTGCAATTAATTTATGCCTTTTTTTTTTCTTTTCTATTTTTAATTGGAAATGGGAAATCGAATAAGTAACGTGGCCCCGGTAAATGCTAAATTTATTATTTATCATTTATAGATTTTGTTCCATCCTCTTGCCACATGCTGAATTTATTAGTAATATTTTATTTTTCTTTTTCTTTTTAAAGGAAGGATTGATGTTGATAGTTATTGGAGAATGTTTGATATTTTCTTCGACTTATGCCAAGCTTAATCACGTGTGATTATCAATGAAAAAAAATTAAGTGTTAAGGTATTTTTATCTGATTTGATCTGATAAAAATGTCTTATCTATCATGATTAATTTAATTTTATAAAAGCTTTTTTTATTGATCAGGTAATTTTAAAAAACATGAATGAATCATGGGATTCGAGCATGTAATATTTTTTTAAGTTGAGTAAAAATCGAACCGTTTTTATTTAAGAAATTTATCTTTCTGCTTATTAACAATGGCAAAATCATGCCATGATACAATAGAAGGTATTCAAATAGTTTTTTAAATTTTAATTTCAATTATGATATATTGTAGGATATTTTTTTTAATAAAATAAAAAATTTATGACATTAATTACTATCTACTAGATAATTTACCTGATAATCAATTTATATGATCAGATCATTTATTACCAAAATTAATTAGACTCAAGGTCAGACAACTGAATTATCCAAAATATATATATATATATATATGTATGACTATGAATGATCTTTATTATGTGCTCTTTTTTGGTCTGATTACTTGACGGCTCATCAATCAAGCAGTTCTCTTGTGGGTCGGGAAGCAGCGGAATGTGGCGGGAAAGGGGAATAATATGTGGGCCGGACCTAGCCCACGCCCCCTTCCTTGAAATTGAGATACTCATAAAATCGCAGGACCAAAATGAGAATAGCCCTCAGCCCTATCTATAAAACTGCATCAATGGCGAGCACAGAAAGGGGCAAACGAAGCGGCGGCGAGGCAAGATGGAACGGGAGAAGGGTTCCTGGAAGCTGTTGGCATGGGATTGGGTTGGAAAAATCCATGCTTGATGTGTATCTCTCCTTTTTTCCTCCATGGATTAATGGAGGATCGGATGGAGATCGCCTCAAAATTGGTGTCTTCCAATTCCTCCCATTCCAATGGTTTCCATGCACCCCTCCCCTTCCCTGACAGGCCTTTGATCGGCGACAATGACGCTGTTGCTGAAGCGAAGAGGGGGCATGATGAGGAATAGCCGAGGTACCTTCTCGGAGTTCAAATAAAAGGGGAAATCTTTGATCTTTGCTATTTCAGAATTTGTTTCTCACTAACATAGTTGAAGTTTGAAAGTTAATCTGTTCGATTATTTACTTGCCCTTCCTCAGATCTATCTATATACATCTAGAAAAGGGTTCTTCTCATGAACTGCAAAGGGAAAAAAAAATTGTTTATCACCTCGTTTTCTCATGAACTGTTGCAGGATGAAATTTGTTAATGTAATAGGTGGATCGAAGTATACAAGCGCATACAATTTTAGCAATCTTAAAATGTTTCTCTGGAAATTACAAAGCCTTGCAGAGCTTTCAAGAATCGAACTGGATCTCAAAAGGCTGCTTAAAATTTCTTTGCTCCTGAATCAGTTTATGAGGCTAAGAAGCATGAAAATACCTTGGTGATCACAGGAGACCAGTGGGAGAAGAGATGATCCTAAAGGCAAGGATGTTTTTATCTTGTTGTATAATACGTAGATGATAGTACGAAGGATAAATTATTATTTGGTGAAGGCTAAAATATTTTGCCTAACAATTAAAAGCCCGTCTCGAATTATGTTAATTATTGGAAGAGTATTTTTTTTTTAAAAAAATAGAAGGATGCTATGTATATGTTTTATCTTGAGAATAATTTTTATTTCAACGATGGTATAATAGTTATCTGTTAATAACATAGTATTTATTTGTTAGTTGTTATAATATATGTAGTATCTATTGAGTAGTTAGTTATAATATTTTTTAAATCTAGTATTCAAATCATCGATAGTTAGAGTTTAATTGTAAATATAAAATATTATTATTTTATTTTAATTAAAATTATTATATATAAAATATTATTATATTAAAATATTATTATATTAAAATATTATTATATATAAAATATTATTATATTAAAATATTATTTATTTATTTTGTTAAAATTATTTAAATTTTATTAAAATCGATGTAAATTATTTTAAAACACTAAAGTTTAAATTTTATTATTAAATTTTAATTTTTATAATTTTGATTTCTAACTTTTATATTTTGAATATTATTATATTAAAATATTTATTTTATCAATTTATTTAAGGTTTATCTAAATTATTTTAATTTACTTAAGTTATTAGGTATTAATTACAATGATATTGTATTAATTGTTATGATATTTTAGTAGGATGTTCTTTTATTTTTTTTAAAAAAAAAAGGAAATCCGGCTTATGTCATTTTAATTGTTATTCAAATATATTATATGCCGTGTATTATATATACTATAATTTAATATATTTATATTATAGTTTTTAAATCAGATTTGGAAGTTTCATGAGTTGTGTTAGAAAAGTTTTTAAAATTTACTTTTATGTTTATGTAATGCAACTAAATTACATACTAATCCGTGAGTATAAGCTTCAATCTAGTTTTTATTTGTTATCAACCTCAAACAGCCCACTTCTTTATTATTTGAACTTGCTCCACCTCCCATTTTTTTTTTTTAACTCATTGATAAAGTAACCTCAGAATCCCTATGAAGATTTATTTTCATCAATGATATGAGATAATAGTAAAAATCTTCAAAAAAATAAATTTTACCTTTTACAAAATTAACTCACCAAGTAAACATATTTTCATCTTGAAAATTTACATGTTATAATATTTACTGTGATATTCAACTAAATTTTAGTTAAAATTTAATTGGATATTAAAGTATGTTTATATAATTGGACAAAATTAAGAGTTTTTTTTTTCATTCATCAATCACATAGACATTCCTCTTTTATTGCATTCCTCTCTTATTTTTTTATCAAAAATTGCTCCACTTCCTCGCCCTTAATAGCACAGTTGTCATTAAGTAGATTATTCGGAATTATTATCTCCGAGCATCTTATTTTTATAAAATGGTACAATTATCTTAAGTAGATTATTTTTAAATGTTAAACCTATCAATCAATTATTAAATAGAATAAATCTGAATTATAACAACTATAAAATTATAGTTGCTATAACATTATACTAGTTATGAAAATATAATTATGAAATCGTAATTGATATAATATAAATATTATTAAATAAGATAAATTTGAATGGTAGAAATTATAAAATTATAGTTATTATCATCTGAATGTTAAGTGACAAATCAAATATATATTATAGCAGCTACGATTTTATAATTATTAGAACATGAATTTTAGTAACTATGAAATTATAGTGGTTACAATGTAAATATTATTGAATAAATAAGTTTGTTTTATCGATTTAAGATTTAATATATATTGATGTGGGGATGAGATTTGGCCACCAAGGGGAGGGGCAAATGGGTCTTTTCCCAAGAGGAAATGTTTCTTAGGGCTGCAGGAGGAAAGAACGAAGAGGGAGAGAGAGGAAGAAGAGGCGGCGGCTTTTGCCGCCGTTCCTGCCGACGCCCCGCCGACGCCCCACATCTGCCTCAGCCGTCAACCTCCGCCGCTTCCGTCGCTCCTGCCGCGGACGCTGCAGCCCACGCCACAGCCGCCGCTTCCATCGCCGGCTGCCCCTCTCGCCGCCTCCGGCCGCCGAACGCCGCAGCCCACGCCACAACCGCCGCTTCCATCGCCGGCTGC
>JBBUKS010000001.1:3449349-3461571 GCA_038050645.1 Hedychium gardnerianum | reverse complement strand
ATGAAAACCAACCAACGAAGATGCTCTGAAGCTTCTCCATCCCCAAATGAAATAATAAACTGAAATTTCTTTGATTCCCTCAGTCCCTCACCATAAATTCTACAACGCAGGGCCGCAGCTACTCGAATCTGAGCTGAGCTTCACCTCTTCTGCAATCATGGCAGAAGAAGAAGGAGAGAAGGAAGTGACGCTTCTGGGAACATGGTCGAGCCCCTTCGTCCTCAGAGTCAAATGGGCTCTAAGAATCAAGGGAGTCGAGTACAGCTACGTCGAAGAAGACCTCCGCAACAAGAGCCCTCAGCTGTTGCAGCACAATCCCGTCCACAAGAAGGTGCCGGTGCTGGTGCACAGGGGAAGAGCCATCGCAGAGTCCTCTGTCATCCTCCACTACATCGACGAAGTTTGGCCTACCCACCCCTTGCTGCCTCACCACGCCTACGAGAAGGCCATGGCACGCTTCTGGTGCAAATTCGAGGACGACAAGGTACAGATTCATCAGTACTCTATGTCCTGTTCTTGCCGATTCTAGTTCTTTGAATGGTTTTCCATCGCTAGTTATCGCCTCCGCTGTGGCGTGTTTTGACCACACAAGCAGAGGAGCAGAGGGAAGCGCAGGCGTCGGCGATCGAGAGCCTCGGGCTATTGGAGAATGAACTGGAAGGGAAGAAATTCTTCGGAGGGCAAACTATTGGTCTCGTGGACGTTTGGCTCGGTGCCCTGGCGTACATAATTCCGATTTACGAGGAGATCACCGGATTGAAGCTGGTGGAGCAGAGAAAGCTTCCACGGCTCTGCGGATGGATGGAGGAGTTCTTGAGCTCGCCGGCGGTGGAAGGCACTTTGCCACCGAAGGATATGCTGCTGCCCAGGTATGCTGCGATGCGCGAAGCATTCTTGACGAAAGCGAAACGACCTGGGCTGCAGTGATTCTGATGCAATTAAATCTTTATTGTTCTTGTGATCAATGATTATATTCATAATATTTTAATACAAACACTAATAATATTATTGAATAATATTTTAATGTTTAGTAATTCTTTTGGCCTTTTGCATCTAATTTATATAATTTTAATACTTTAAAATCAAAAACATTGCATATTTAATAATGTTAAATTCAAAATGGAAAACGATTTCTATTTAACTCGTTTAAAATCTATAAAGCATATTAGCATTGTTTAAAATGTTATACGATGGTTTCAACAGTATTATTACGTTTCAATTAAAGATTTATAGACTCTTTAATTTTTAAAATATTTTTTCGGTAACATAAAAGAGAAATTCTTTAAAAGTTCGAATTTAATATTTTAATAGTTGATATTTAGAATTTGATCGTCCAAAAAAAAAAATTGTGAGTAAAAATTACTAGTTTATTGTCAAACCAAAATGATCATGACTTATTTATTTGATTTTTATCCATCTGAATTCTAATTTGATCCGGCGTTTTAAATGTAGAATGATAAACTGAAATCCTTAAAAACATACTTATTTTTATATATTTAATAAAAGAAGATTTCTTGTAAACAATAAAGTGGACACTTGAAACAACTTTAAAGTTTTACGATTATAGATAATCACAATCTCAATATCAAAAAATTTGAGGCATTGATCCATTGAAAATTTCACTGTAAACAGAATGACTTTGTGAACTTTTTGTTTCAAAAGTAAATAATGAACAAATTCCCAAATCCCTGAACAGAAAATTCCCAATACTGAACATCATCTACAAATGTATCTTTCCAACAAACCTCTCTCGGTGGCAAAGGTGCATACAACCATAATATACATTCAATTCTTACATCTTCCATGAACAAAACAAGTTAAACAAAGAACATAAATTGACACCTTGAAAGCCTATGCGTTATCCACTTTCACCGTAGGAAAGATCCAACTCAGTCAATTCTCCTCTCTGTGGGAGTTACTGCTTCCAGAGTTGGACGATGACGATGGTGGTGGGTTCGAGGTTGAGTTCGCGCTGTTCTGAGAAGATGATAATGAGAAGAGCCCATTGAAAGGCCATGGGACAGGAACCCATGAGTTGTTATGATGATCACCATCAGTAATCTCCATTCTATTGCGATTACTAGCCCCATTTGAAATTTTTGATTCATCAGCAGGCAACTGAGACCTACAAACCGGGCATGAGCTGTGGAGTTGCAGCCATGGCAGGATACATTCACTGTGGAATTGGTGTTTGCATGGCATCTCTTTAGCTTCCAAACCGATATCGAAGTCCTGAAGACAGACTGAGCAACCTATAGCTTCTTCCTCAATCCTCACTGTTGGCAAGGCATCTATGGCCTCTTTCTTAGCTGGTGGGGTGCCATACTTGTTTGGATCATTGTCTGCTAAATGCTGCAACAGGATGTTCAATCCTGGTCCGATGAAGTAGTCGCCCAGTGAGGCGGCACCGACGTTATTCGACTCTTGGCCTTCGTTTCGGTTAGCATCCAATGATCCTCGGAGAATTATGGCCTGGTTGAAAGGGTGGTTGATGAGAATTAGGCCTTCCCTGTCCCTTTCCGCGCCACCTTCCAAGCTGCTTATTCCTGAGCTTAGATCATCCTGTAAGCTCTGAAGCAGCTGTATAATGGCAGACCTCCTGCGCCTTCGCCGAACGAAGTTTTCAAACTCGCGATCGTCTTCATCGTTTGCCTCTCTTCTAGACCGAGATGATCTGCCCAGCATTTCTAGCAAGATTGGAGCCCAAAGAGCGAGGGATCTATCGGATCCGACAGAGTCAGAGTCATTCCGTCCCCTGCTCTCCATCTCTTCCACAAACCCATCATCACAAAGAGGGCACTTGAGTTCTGGTTCCATGACTGGGTTAACTAATTGATTGCAGGCATGGCACCAGTATCTTCCACCAGGATCTTCACTCATCTTGCTTACTTTTGTAAACAGTCGACAAATTCCCAAACAAAACCCTAGAGATTCAGCAAAATCAATCTACGTCTTGGAAGAGCAGATCTGAGCGAATCTGCAAGTAAAAACACGGTTGAATCCATGCATAGATCAGGTTCACGACACACACACACACACACACACAGAAGGCAAAAAGAAGCTTCCTTTACCAGTTCAATGTTCCAGGAAGAGAAGCCAAAAGTAAAATCCCTCAGCATTCTGTCAAAGCATAGAGCAACTCCTTCATCAACATGAACAAATTCAAAGCATAGGTGGATGATCACGTATTCATCCCCCTCACTACTAATAAACAAGCAGAAAAACAATGGCGAGGTGGTGAATCAACGAAAGGGAGAAAAGATGATTTTTTTTAATAAGAGAACATCGCGGAGATGAAAAAAAATCAAGAAATTAGAAAAAAAGAAAAAGAAAAAAAGAAGGGGATGACCTTTTGGTGTTCTTCGATGGTATTGTACTCGTTCCTTTGGATCTGAGGAAAGAACAGGCAGGAAGTTGCTGGGAAGGCGCAACCATACGCCTCTTCCGCCCTCTTTCTCTTCTTCAAGAATTGATTATTGTGGCATTCTTTTGAGCCACCGATTCCCAAAGTAACTCCATTATTTATGCTGAAATCTGATTAAATTCAATCCTTGATCGTGTGCTTCTTTCGTTTTCGTCGTCCAAATTTAATCCTTCGCTTTGTTCGGTTTCCCGAGGGAGGTTTTAGCGGTAATGACTTCGCTTGCTATGTTAACCGAGGATTAGAAAAGAATCTGCCTAATTGTAAAAGGAGAGCTATCAATAGTCACTTCTGATGAGCAATTGGATGAATTACGTTTAATTTTTTTTTTTTTGTTGATAATCCAATCTATTATTTAAATTTTTATATATTTTTTAATTTTTTTTTATAAAAAAATTGTTGCTTCTTTCGTTTGGGCAATATAGACTTTGACAATATTGAAATTTTGATGGATATTTCTAAAAAGTAGCTAAATTTCAGGGCATTTTAAAATTTCTCAAACAAAACAAAAAATAAAAAATAAAAAATAAAGAAAAACACCGAAGGCGATCTCCAACTCCGATCGTCTCGGGATTTAGGAACACCACCTTCGCGCCGGCCATCGCCACCATGGCGGTTCATTGGCTGCCTCCGGTATCACTCACCGCCTCCGGCCGCCCGGTCTTCCTCCCTGGGGAGGTCGAGCGCTGCCTCCTCCCCGCCGTCGACCTCGAGCCAGGGGAGAACCCCTCCCTCTCTCCTCTCCTCTCTGGGCTCCTCGTCCTCACCTCCCACCGCCTCCTATGGATTGACGAAACCTCCTCTTCTGGGTTTGCTCTTCCCTTCGCTGCCGTCGTCCACGCCTACCCCCCTAAGAAGTCCATCCGCAGCATGTTCGCTAGCCCCAGGATCCGCATCCAGGTCTCGTCGTCGCCTGATGGGAGGGTAGTCGCGGGAGGCACTCGATCCGAGATGATCACAGTGGTGCTGAGAGGGAAGAACGATCCTGATGCGTTCTACGGCCGGCTATTGGAGGTGCTGCGATCGAGGCAGTGGGAAGTTTCAGTGGAGGCGGAAAAGCGGAATTTTGAATCAGGATCGGTGGGAACTGCGACTACCACAGCGGCGGCTAGGGTGAGAATGCCAGTGGTCGGGGTATCAGGGATTTTGAGAAAAGAGCAAGAATTGTGGGAGAGCACAGATAAAAGCTTACAGGAGGCCTTCCAGGATCTTAACGCTCTAATGGTTCTTTCTCACTCTTTTTTTTTTTTTTGATATATCAGCAGTTGTTGCTTGCTCAACAATATTGTAGTAGTTCTTTCTGGTCTATTTGAAGTGCAACAAAATCTTGTGTTTTCAATCATTAGCAACTGCACTGACGTGAGATTATATCTGGCAGCAGGAGAATGGTTTTGCTCGTATTTGTTACTTGTTGATGTATTGTATGGACACTAACCGTTACTCATTCTTGCTATGCTTGTTAAGAAACTCTTTCCTTTAACGTTCTGTTAAGGTCAAATATTGCATCTTTGGAATTTTGATATCACACTGACTTCAAGCCATCCACTATGCTTCTACTTCTTCTAGTTGAATGCCAGTCACCAGTACAGATTCCTGACAACCCTGATTGGTATGCACATCCCTCCCTCCAATGCTCAAATCTGATCCAAATCTCAATAGGTACTTTGTTGAACTTAAGATTACCCATGGAATCTAGATTTCTATTTGTAGCATTTCCCCTATAATTGACTTGCTGTGTTTGTATCAATCTTTGTCAGTTGGTTAGTTACGTTAATGATTCTCAAATCATACTGTTAGTATTTTGTAAGATAGTTGGCACCTATTTGTGGCAGGTATCTGCTCGTTGCCTCCTTTGTTTCGATCCATAACTCGGTTTTGATCTCTACATCCACATAGCTTGATCTTCTGCACCTTTACATAGTCTGACACGATTCCTAATCTACATAAACTGATCCAGTCTGAGCTATACCAATACTCTGACCTAATATACCAATAAACACAATGATATCCAGTATCCTTATCTGCATAGTTTGCTTTAGTCTCCCAATTCAAATAGTTCGATCCAATATCCTGATCTGAAATCTGGACAAAGCAATCCTATACCCATGTGGATTTTCCAATCTGCATCTTTGTCAGATATTGCCACGAATGGTTTATTTCTCTCACTGTGTTTGATAATTCTGATTATTTCCTTGATAAGGACTCGTGTTATACTTCTTGAAAATCTTCAAGCATAGTTTTAGGACCAAATATGACAAAAGAACAACTCGGCGATGTTAGAGGATAACAACAAACTGCAGGTTCAATTCATGAAACAGAATAAGAGGAAAATGGTAAATGGAGCAAAAAAATACCGTGAACATGTAGAAGCAGAAGAAATACAGTCTTGTCTGTCTAAGAATGTTTACTTTAGTTCATCTAAGATATTTTAGGTGATATTCTAGTCTATACAACTTCTAGCCAACGCTATTTTTTAAACTCTTACAAAAGGTCAAGTGGAACAAAGGAGCCATTTCAGGTTCCCTTTTGTTATATATTTTTACTAACACCTCTTCAGCATGCATTTTGATGTTGTTGTAGGGTTGCTGAACCATCATTTTAGGGGAAACTTATTATTTATTTCCTTCAATTATGATCACTAAATTATGAACCAACTTAAATACAAATTTTTTTCTTTATAAGGAAGTTTGGTTGAGCATGAAGACTAAGTTTACATCTATTTTATTTTTTTACTGAAAGCAGGGAGTATCTTGTCAAATTGTACAAAGACTTGCTATGCTATCTACTGATTACTTCCACAACTTGCCCCTTCCCAAGATACTTCGCCCAGAAAAAAAAAACACTTGTATACTCATGAGAAGCACCATGTTAACTCTTGTATACTCTGCATTCTCTTAACTCTTCTATACTCCACTTTCTCTTAAGTCCAGAAACAATATCAAATCCATATTCTTGTAGATGCATTCTACTTGTATGGATCCTAAAGTATTACAGAAACACAGTAACTTGATAGAATTGCCCATTTCTTGGTTAAGTAAATATTGAGTTTGTGTCTTATATTCTTCTATGGAATTCTGGTGCTACGTAGATTCGTGGGCTGATGTGCATATGAGGCTTAATTTCTCATTGAGCTAACCAAGGGTTCAGGAGACAGCACAACAATGCTAGAGGGAAACAGCCCCAGATGCATCAGGAAGCCCAACCTATATAGCGAGATTTCCAACCTAATCTGGTTAAGACATGAAGTCCTAAGTCAACTATGATAAACAGTTTCTTAATTTTAAGTGAATTCTTTTGGGGCTCTACTTTTTGTTTTCTTGCAGAATCACTTGTGATTTTAATTTTTTCCATACTGCTATGTTCACCCTTTTGTTGACCTTGGGATGCAAGCATTTGTCCATGTTTTCTAGGATCACAATCTTGTGAATTGAGAGCTTACTCTGAAATTATGAATTTGCTTGCTCTATTCCCTTGTCCACCAGAAAATGAACTTAACTTGGTGGACAAATATGTTGTACTACTAAATTTGTGGGCATTGTAATATTAGAAAGCTACTAAAGATGACCATTATATGAGATGTAAAATACCATTCGGTTTTGCAAGATATCTTGCATTCACGTCATTTATAGCTTCATCTCCATTGCATCACAAATTAAGAAATAAACGGGATCAAGCACATATATCTGCAATCTGCTCTACATTCTACACACTGTCCATAGAAAAACAACTAAAAAATTCTACTACTTTAAATTGCTCATATGAATAATCCTTGGTTATTTTTGGTATATAAAATTTAGTTAAATGGTGCAGACGCATATAATCTTTTTCTGAGAATTTTTTTCCCCTTGAAGAGATGGCTGAATTCTTCAACAATTTGATATTTTGCAGAGTAAGGCTAAGGAGATGGTGCAACTGGCTGAGAAAATGAGACTGAAGTTATTATCAGGTTCAAGTGCTCAGGGAAACCCTAATGAAGAAGAGTTGGGTTCTAAGCAAGACATGCAAGATTGGCTTTTAAGTGTTGGTATTGTATCTCCAGTTACAAAGGAATCAGCTGGTGCTTTGTACCATCAGCAACTTGCTCGGGAGGTAACAGCATACTATATTGTCTAATTATAATTAGCATGTCATGTGCTTGCTAGTCCAAATTTTTGTGGGTGCAAACTTGTTTGGATACAATGCCAAAGTTGACTAATGTGTGATTATATGATAATCAAAGGCTGGGAGAGAGACAAAATCTTTTTGATTAGTTGGTTTTCTTTTTGATACCTTAGTATTAGGTCTCAATCAGTATGTGCCACTCCATGGTACGGTTGTTCGTATTGGTCCAAGAATGGATTGGTACAACTTGCACCACAAATGATCATCTGTCAATTTATTTTGAATTTTTTTTATTTAGGATTGCATCAAGCGTTATAGATTGTTTTCCTGTCAAAACTTCAGCTGGATACCCAGCACATTCTAGACCAGAATCTGATGGAGATTTTGAATCTTGATTGGTAACTCTTGAATAATCAATTGTAAATGAGGATGTCCTTGTATGAAAGTCTCTATCTATCTATCTATATATATATGCATGTGTGTGTATTGTGCTTGTTTGCACACTTGTTTGACTGTGTCAAGAAGTGTTATCTGTCATACTCAATCATATAATAATTTGTAATTTTATTACAGTTAATGTTGGGACGAGTTGCTTGCTATATAATTTCTAAGATGTGTCACATGGCTTTTAGCTTGCAGATTTTGTTAAGCTGCCACTTGAGAAGGCTGGAGGAATGATTGCATTGATAGATGTCTATTGTCTATATAATCGTGCTAGAGGAACTGGTATATGTACTAAACTTTTAATATGTTATTCTCAAGCAGTCCATTTTCTGAAATTAAATCCTACTTTTCCAGCACTGATTTCACCTGAGGATCTTCTGCAAGCTTGCACCCTTTGGGAGAAATTTGATGTGTATGCACTATAAAAGCCTTCATTTCTTTCAGGTTTTAGTACTGATGGATTAGATATTCCTATTAGTAACTGTAGGAATTAAGAAATCCTCTACACCATCAGATGATTTTTTGCAGTCATTATGCTACTTTTGAGTCAGCTGCTATATTTTTCTTTTCTGCTGTTCTTTTAACAAACATTTGTTTTTATTAGCAGTTCTGTAATGCTTAGGAAGTTTGATAGTGGTGTAATGGTTATTCAGAATAAAGCTCAGAGGGATGAAGAGGTATACCATGCTTTTTTATTCTTTTATGCATATTCATGTTCTTCTGTGAGAAAATTTTATGGCATCTCATGATAGATCCATTCCTTATGCCAACATATATGCTTGATTATCTTGTAACTTGGTGTCAATGCAAAATCAAGAAATGGAACTCACATCATAAGATATTCTAAAAGAAATAGCTTTTCACTTTTCTGAATTACTTTGCTTTACTTTCCTGTATATATATATAAATTCATTGTTTCAATATTACATATAGGTCTTTGCAAGGATAGTTTCCCTTGCACAAAAGCCAGAGGCACTTAGAACAGGAATAAGCCCGAGCGACGCTGCTTTGACCTTAGGAATTGCACCTGCTCTTGCCAAAGAACAACTGCTGACTGCTGAAAGCATAGGTTTGAGAAACTTATCTTGTTTTTTCTGTTATTTGTATACTATGAATACTAACATTTACCTGCTTTAAGTGTTTTCAGGCCTTGTATGCAGAGATGTTAGTCCTGATGGCTTCCGCTTTTATATCAACCTCTTCAGGGAGATTGATCCGAATGATATTTACTTGTAAGTATAACCTTACTGTATTCCAAGAGTTTGACCGAGTGATAATTGTGTTAGTCTTGAAATCTGTGTTCCAAATACCAAGATCTATAGTAACTGGCTAGGGAAAGAATGTTGGCAGTAAAAAATTGTGTGAGATGATGGAGAATGAGGCCAAGATTAATGCTGCTTCGTATATAATGGTAAAATTTCAACCTGAATTAATGGCATCAGTAGATGGAAGTGGAAAGCATTATATAAACATCTGAGTCGTTTGCTGAATTCTGAAGCAGAAAACAGTTCCGCTACC
This sequence comes from Hedychium gardnerianum, assembly GCA_038050645.1. Taxonomy (NCBI): domain Eukaryota; kingdom Viridiplantae; phylum Streptophyta; class Magnoliopsida; order Zingiberales; family Zingiberaceae; genus Hedychium; species Hedychium gardnerianum. Next base: position 3,452,087 of record JBBUKS010000001.1, on the reverse strand, counting down.
CAAATTAGTTCTGGTAATCTTGAGATGTGATAATTACAATAACAAATTGTAAACTCCTCGTGCAATTTTTTTTTTTTAATAAAGAATCACTGCAGACTTCAGATCAACGAGGGAGGATGTCATAGATAATACAATGGATAACAAAGATAGACATGTTAGCTAAGATTATTAGAGAGAACTAAATTCATAGCAATATCAGTTTTTTTTAATGACTACCACTGTTGATTCTGAAATTTGTTTCAAGTAATGATGCTAATTTCGAACAGCATTTGAATTACTGTGCCAGATTTATTGTTTCAACGCCACACTTTCTGATGTTGCATTCAACTTGACACTTGAATTTCCAGGATCAAGAAAAATGGACCTCTTCATGCATGGCTATCTGCTATATCTTTGTCTGGGTAGACAATGTGGCAATCATCAGAGGCACAAGTGCAACAAGGAGCAGAAGCAGCTAAGCAAAGCTCTTCCTGGTGCGCGATTAAGTTACATTGCTTGAGAGGGAATGTCATGAGCATTGTCTAGATTCTCTCCTTTTTCTCTTTAAAGATCAAAGGAAATAACTTTTTGTAGCATGTGGAATATTTGTGCTATCTCTCTAGATACTTCAAGCATTCATGTTTGCTATTTGTATGATGTTAATCTTGGATTTGAATAAAAATAAGTGATAAAAAATGAAGCGCTCGTCTTAATGTTCTTGTTAGTTCGTAATATAAAGAAGGTAAAGTATAATGATTGAAGAGATAAATAGATGTGAAGGTGAATTATATGAGATGTAGGGATTTACGCACCGCCTAGATTTGAATAAAAATAGCCTTGTCGGAGGTGGAGAACACCATCTCTGTAGTCATTTAAATGTTCGAATACAAGAGTTACCAGTATTTTTGAAGTCTGGTAGGGTATATGAGGGAATATATCTGACATTTTTTTTCTTCAATTTTTTAACCCGATCATGTCTCTGTTTTTTTTTCTTTTCATTTTATTATTATTATTTTTAAAACAATCCTTCCAAATCTGAAAGCGATGCAAATCAATGAGCTCTGATTTTTTTTCCCATTGATGTAGTGGATGGTAGAAGCCTAGGTGTGGTTAAGTTAAAAGTCAAAGGTGGAAGTAGTCAAAGTGGATCTTTGTCATCCGACTGCTCTAACTTGATTCATCTATACATTTCAACTCGATTCACTCAACTCTTCCAGATCGGCCTACCTCAATCCTATGATTTTGGCTCACTCGACTCCTTCAGCTCGATCAACTAAATTCTCTAGGATTGGATCGGTGCATTTCGTGGCTTGTTATGCCGCTACCCTCGAAAAAACGTGAACAACGTAGTCGTTTTTCTCCCGGAAGACGTGAGCAACATAGCCGTTTATCCCAGAGGACGTGGGTAATGTAAACGTTCCTCTCGGAATACATGGAGAACATGAGGGTAGAGTTGCAACTTTATAAAAGGCCGTTTGCTCCCGCGGGTGCAGATATATACATACAATCAGCCAAACTCTACTCTCCTTCTCCGCTAGCCCCTGTGCTAACTTGAGCGTCAGAGTGGTCATGCCAAGTCCAACCTCGGCGCCCATTCTAATCTCTTGCTGAGTTTTTGTAGGAACCCTGTGAGCCCCTTGCGCCAGTGTGTCATCTGCAGTCTCCTCCACGACAATTGTCTTTTTGTTGACTCACCTGACCGTGATCTCAGACAGGAACAAATTGACGTCGTCTGTGGGAATTCACCTGAACTGAGACATTGAGATGGTGGAACCCAGAAGAATTGTTGAAGACTCTAACTCTACTGACAATATTGCTCGGGGCGACACTATCACCATGACCCGAGAAGATTTTCAGGTGTTGCTAGATATAGACAACCTCTAGTAAATCTAACTCCAGAAGGAGTACCCATTGCCTCGACCAAGGTGCCGCCTCTTCCCAATCGAGTGTCATTGGGTACGACGAACCCTCCCCCCATCACATATGTCAGGCCATGGAGTAAAACTATAATTCTTCCTAAAGAGCATTCAAATGAATCGAAGGCAGGGGAAACGCCTCCACAAAAATAAAATAAAGGCAAGGGGCCTTTGTCTGTGGAAGAGAAGAATCCCCACAGGACACCTTTCTTAAACCAGATCTTGAGTGACAAATTACCTCGCAACTTTCGAGCACCGCAACTCGAGGAGTATATCGGGTTCGTCGACCCCGAAGACCACCTGGGTCGATTTTAGAACACCGTCTTGCTACATCAATACACGGATGGTGTCAAATGCAGAGTCTTTCTAACGACTCTCTCCGACTCAGCGAGTGTTGGTTCAATTGGTTGTTCCCTAGTCTATTTGAACCTTTGCCGACTCCAAGACCATGTTCTTGTAGTACTTTGCAAGTAGCAAACGATACTACAAGACGTTCCTTAACATGTTCGCCCTAAAGTAGACGACTAAAGATACCTTGAAGGAATGCATACAAAGGTTCAATGAGGTCTCCCTAGACGTGCCCTCCGCCACCTTTGAGGTGCTCATCAGCGCTTTCTCTCAAGGCCTACAAGAAAGGGATTTCTTCCGATCTCTGATGAAGAAACCTCCAACGAACTTCGACCATCTCTTGGGTCGAGCAGCAAAATACATAAACATCGAAAAAGCTCAGTCGGCAAGGAAAAAAGAAACCAGTGTGTCGACACTTATAGTAGCTCGATCGGAGCATAAAGCTCCCCCGCCCCCTCCATGGTACAAAGAACCATTCATTAATCATCACTTTGT
>JBBUKS010000001.1:3428683-3449249 GCA_038050645.1 Hedychium gardnerianum | reverse complement strand
CTTTCCCTTATAAGCTCATGATCCTTCCCATGTGTTTTCAATGTGGGACTTTGTTTGCAACCTTGCAATCCCAACAATCCCCCCCTCAAAGGAAGGACCATAGGGCCCCCCTTGTCCGATCCTCGACCCACTAGGACTTCATGCCCCTCGGTCCACCCAACCTACTAGGACTTCCTTGCCTAGCCACAAATAGGACTTCTCTGTCTGATGTCAGGTCCTCTTGATCCAGACACGGGATCCCCTATTTCCTTTGTTTGAGGTTAATATTCTCCTCACATGGCTCGATTAGACCATAGTTCTTGTGCACAATCGGCGGTTAGACCTTCTGGCAGTCCGGACTCTGATACTAATTGTTATGACCGAAGAGATTTTAGATATCTCCACAATGGTATGATATTGTTCACTTTGGGCCTAGACCCTCATGATTTTGATCTTGGGCTCTACCCAAAATGCCTCATACTAATGAAGATGTCTTTCCCTTATAAGCCCATGATTCTTTCCATGTGTTTTCAATGTGGGACTTTGTTTGCAACCTTGCAATCCCAACATCTACCTCCGCACCCCGAATCTCCCACTCGATTTTCTTCGCCTCCAACTCGGCAAGCGATCTCTTCCGACGATTTTTCTTGAAAGGGGCTCATGACTTGGTCTTCTTCACATGAGCTAGGAGCTTAGATGATTGCCCCTTAAGAGAGAACGCCTTTGAACTCTCTGAGGCATCCGCATTCCTTGCCATGTCCAAATCATGCACTATTTGGTGTCTTTTCTCTGCTAGGGTCGAAACATCGACCCTCAAGTTCTCTGCCTCAACCCTCGCTGCCTCCAACTCCTGACCGGGGGGGGGATCTGTGTCGCCTCCAACTCATCTAGCCGAGCTCGCATAGCTTGGTATGATCGAAGAAAATTAGGCACTCAGGAGGACAACTCCATACCCATAGCCCATAACGGCAACAATATCAGTGCCCATAAATTAAGCTCGGGTAACAATCTCACCTGGACACAATGAAGATTATTGGATTTTCTTACTCCGATCAGGTCTAGAGCAAACGACTCCGCTAGACCTCTAAAGGTTTTGTGCTTCGTCGCTTCATTCACATAGGTTCAGGTCCTCGTCATTTGGTTGCTTAACTTTACGGTGATGGTGGATGACAGTTTAGGAGGGAGCTCCTATCCTTGGGGCACGCATGGGTCATCACTCCGAGGCAGAAGGTCGTGCGAGGAGGCTGGAGACACAAGGGCGTTGGGGGGTGAGACAAACTCGGGACCACAGACCGAGAAGCTACACTCGCAGCTACTTGGCTGACTCCGTCTCACCTTGGCAGATACCCTGCATAGACTGGGAAGGCTCCACTAGAGGGGAGTAGGGAGGCGTCGGAACCTTGACCGGTACACTTGAATCAGCTGGGGGCTCTTGAGGTCAGTGTCTTTTCTGGGTAATCCTCAATGGTTCCCCTGAATCATCAAAAGAGACAGGTACAACCCCCATTGAAGGGTGAGGTGGCGACAACTCCCCCATATTGGTCGCTGCATCGCTCAAGGAGTCAGTGGGACAAGCAACACACTCTTTCAATTCACTCATTCAGTTTCAGGACCTTGCTTAGGGAGGCCCTCCACATGGTTTGAGTTGCACAGAGAAAAGGGAAACCTCAGTTAGCCATCACAAAAGAGGAAGCTAGGAGAGTTCTCACCAAATGAGGACTAGAGCTCAACCTTGATGGAGCTTAGTCCGAAGTGGAAGAGAAGACCTTTCTTGATTAGGAGTTTGTCATCAAAACAAAGATCTCACAGAGCATCTGATGTCGCACAGTAGGTGAGCTCTGATTTAACTTGGCCCAAACTCGACGACTTTGGCATCTCCATTTGCCAACCAACCGACTAGATGAAAGGAGTTGGAGGTCGGATAAATACGTACTAGGATTTCCATCCCTTATGGAAAGTAGGCATCTTATCTATGAAGCTACAAGAAGGTCTGGCTGTGAAATAGAAGACTCTGACATTCATTTTCTTCGGGTAAAAATAATAATAAAAGATTCGAGGTGTGAGGGGTACTTGGTACAGACAGAATAGGATAACTACTCCACAAAGTAGTCGGAAAGTAGTTGTTGAAGGAAAATGTGAAAATATTGGGAGACCTCGACAATAAAACTTGAGATGGGAAATTGAAGGCCGCCTAATAATTGACCCCTAAAAAAGGTTACGAAACCAACAAGGGGAAGAGAAGGTCAGTCGAGAGCATTTGAGATTACTAATCAGTAGTCGGGAGGAATTTCAAACTGCATCCGTATCTGATCTAGGTCTCCTCTGTTAAAATCTGAGACCATGGAAGTGTACTAGAGACCTGAAATGCTTTCCGTGGCCATTGGAAAGCTAAAAAATGAAGGAAAAGGGGGAAGAAGGAAAGACGCAGGGCCGCAAGATCGGGAAAACTACTAGAAAGACAAGGAACTTATTGTGGGAGGAAAGAACACGGTATCTTCTAACGCCACTGCTGTCAAAATACGAAGAAGATGACGAAGAACACGATGGCGTTCTCCATTCGTTAAACCTAATAAAGCTTGCGCTTGCAAAGTTCGATCGTTGGATCTCAAAGGCAAAAAGGTAGGTTATCCTTAGGGCCGTTGGATCCAACGCTCAAATCCATCGAATCTCAACAGTCGCCTCGAGTTGATATCCTTAGCATAGCGGCGATACGTGTCAACCTCGGATAGGGCAGCATTAATGGCCAATGTGACAGGCCAATCATGATTCAGATATGCCATCACGCGTATCATTTGCACTAACGACGCCTGACTTGTCGATTCCCAAGGTAGTTACCAGTGAGGCGGTAAGGTTCATTGGCCACATCAGCCCTAAGTGTCAAGTTGACAGGCAGGTCAAAACACATTACAGTCCAGTCAGTCAGACTCGCGCCTCCTTTGACTACTTAGCGGGGAGACTTGTGATGTGATGAATGGTAAAGCCTACATGGGGCGAGGTTAGGTCAAAAGTCAAGCAGAGATGGAAGTCAAAGTGGACCTTCATCACCCGACTCCTTTGGCTCGGTTCACTCGACTCCTTTGGCTCAGTTCACCCGACTCATTTAGCTCGATTCTTCTGACCCTTCTGGCTCGGTTCATCCAACTCCTCCATATCGGTCTACCCCAACCCCATGGTTTTTGCTCACCTGACTCCTTCTCCTTGGTCAGCTGAATTCTCTAAGTTGGATCGATGCATTACATGGCTTGTTAAGCCGTTACCTCCAGAAAACGAGAACAACATAGCCGTTTCTCTCCTGAAAGACGTGGGCAATGTAGCCGTTTATCCTGAAGGACGTAGGTAACATAAGAGTTCATCTCGGAATGCATGGAGATCGTGAGGGTATAGCTGCAACTCTATAAAAGGTTTCCGCTCCCGCGGGCGCAAGTATGCGCACACAATTAGCCAAACTCTACTCTCATCAATTCTCCTTCTCCGCTAGCTCTTGTGCTAACTTGAATGTCGGAGTAGTCACGCCGAGTCCAACCTCGACGCCCATTTTAATCTCTCGCTGAGTTTTTGTAGGAATCCTGTGAGCTCCTCGCACCAGCGTGTCATCTGCAGTCTCCTCCGTGATAGTTATCTTTTCATTGACTCACCTGACCGCAATACCCATAAAATAAACTTTTCGAATCAAACAAATTTTTAAAAAAGAAAAATAGAACGTTTAACAATAATTGAAAATTTCCTACTTAAATTTATCATTTATGAAAAATAAAAAAATATTATTTTAAAAAATAAATATTTTATTGCGTCATTAATTTTTAAATATGTTAAAAAATCTATGATAAGTATTTATTTTTTAACTTTCAGAATAAAATTTTCAAAAAAATATAAAACAAATAGCACCTTAATATCTTGCTCAAAGTAGGTGTGGTATTTGCCAAAACATTCTTAAGTGCGTGTCACAGTGTGATTAGTCATGCCTAATCAAGTCCATTCCGGGTAAATTAACGGTTAATTGAGCACGATCCAAAACTGCCCCAACATGAGCCCAAGCCTAGGTTGAATTCAGTTGAACCATATTTTTAAAACTAGCAAAAGTTAATAAAATATAATTAAAAAATATTATTGGAAACAATATTTTTATTAAACGATATTAAATATATTAAATATTAATATTTAATACTAATATTTTATATAAAAATATGGCTTGCCAAGCTCAACCCACCCACAGACCATGTTGGACCTGCTCTCGTGGCAAACCAAGCCCAACCCTAACTCGGGCCGTTTACATGTGGCCACAGGTTGCCCAACGCAGTTCACACCTCAGCACAAGAATTTACACAAAACTTGAGGGGGGAAAATCGGAGTGGTATGGAAAAGAAAAGCATGTTCCAGTAGTAATTTTCTTCAACCAAATTACAAGAGCTGTGCTGTGTGAGATCAAAATAACATTTCCAACAAGCTTCTTTTTTTTCTGACAATGTATCAGTGAAATCCTCAAACTCTCATTTTTGGTGATGAAGGTGAATTTGACAATCTTCAAAAATCCTAACAGCTGAGTGACTTTCTCACAAACATCTATCAATACAAATGCATCAGATATCTGGAAATGACATTTTTTTGTTTTTGGAAACACCAATTAAGCAATGTTTCTGTAGTAGCAGCAAATTTCTTTTTTCCTTATTACAAAACTCGTGGAGTTGCCGCTGTTAATCTGCTAGCTATTTTACCACCTCGAGAGCCAAGTAGAGCCTGTGGAAAGACAATTACTCGAACCTGACCAAGGAAAGAACTGTGCAAGTGTTTGAGAAAAACATCCAGTTCAATGGAATATTGTCATCCATTGTACAAATCCTGAGATGGCAAAAATGACTCAAGCTTGTTCTTCTCTTTGCCTTGAGCTGACACATTTAAGGAAGTGGGCTCAGAACCATGCACCCTAAACCGATAAATGCATGTATGAGTTGAGCTCCCATGGTTTGAGGAGAAATCAAGCCGGACCACATTGACGAGTTCTGAAACAGCAGTTTGAATGTAAAATGTCTGCACATTACTCTTTTCCAGGTTATATGAGAATTCAGCCAGGACGAGCTTCTTCTCAGAACCATTTGATGGATCACTGCCCGGCCCTTCAAACCATGCCATAACTGTGCAATCTTTTGGAGCACTCAACCGATCATAAGCCACCATCTTTGCATTGAGAATTCCAGATAAGTTTGTTAGTTCGTTAGTCAACTAATAGCATAATAAACCAGAAGGCAATGAAAGAAAGCCAAACAACTAGAAAAAAAACACGAGAGAACTAAGACATAGGAAAAGAGATCATACTTAGGCAGAACAATTTATCAGTTTACATAAGCTTTGCTGATCTGGAAACTTACATGTTGATGATTCTAAAAGTACAGATACATTGTGAATTACAAAAAATAACAATGTTAAACCAAGGTATGCAGCTTAAACTGAAACATTCAGGTGTTAAGATCAAATCGAGTGCAACAGCAATGTGGCTGATGTAGGATCTCAAACAAACCAATTCAAGAATGAACACACTAATGATTTCTTCTTTGTTCTCAACCAGCTTCAAGCATGTCTGGATAGCATTTGTTACTCAACCAGCACAAAAGTTTCTGTATTTCAGAATACCAATCATAAACTTCACTGGCTATAAAAATTCAAATATTTTCTTTTAAATACATCAAAATGAACATGATGTATTCCAGATAAAAGTAAATTTCCTTTACAATATTGAAGTGATGTTCTTATCTTTAATTGTTAATAATCTTAGACAATAGCAATATTCATCACATACTATTCTAGACCTTCTCATTGATCTTCACCACAATACCTAATAACATAATTAAATCTTTTAACAACTATCCCCGAGTTAGTAATTTAATTTAAAATTATCAAAAAAAAATCTACTTAAAAAACACAACAATAACCTTAATGCTTATTTCTTCTTAGTCCTCATCTCACGATTCACGCACTTCTCCTCTACGCAAGTTGAATCTCAGTCAAGTAGAACTCCTTCACGTTCCTACCTCCACTGATTATCTCTGCTCCTTTGCTGCACATTCAAAGTGACCAAAATCTCAAATCTGATTTATTGGGGCATCATTGTCCTTTTCTTTTTATCCAGCTTTCCCATGACCATTTTCATCCACTCGAGTCAGAATCAATGATTCGAGCAGGATCTCTGAGATATTTACTGTGTCATTCAAATCTCCCCAGACATTTGCTTTTGGCCAAATTTGATATTCTTTGGTCATATCGACATTGTTTTAATATACCTTGGTAGGGTCCCTTCAGGTTATCGATTTCTCAGGAAAAAAAAAGATCCAACTTGGATTATCAGGAATATATGGATTTCAATTTCAAACTGCTCCTACAATGCAATAACATTATTGGAATAGTTTGACTAATGTTGAGAGTCTCATGGGTGATCAATCTGAAATTTCAGATATCTTGCTAGGGCTGGGGGTGGGGTCACTCTTCTCTACCCTGTAAAATTCTACACCATAATTCCACAAAGAATTGGCATTGCATGGAATTAGATTTAAGTTTGATCAAAAGAGAGAGCTAACTGTACTGTGTGATTTGATATAAATATTTTTCTTAATGTCTAAAAAATGTCTGCAAAAAAAAAATCTAATTTCATTAAATTTATACTTATCAACTATCAAAGATAGTACAAAGTTAGTAAAAGGGTCAATGGCCCAAGTTGGAGAAAAAAGAGTCAGTTTTTTAACAGGGCAGGGACCATGTTTAAATTGATAGACCAGGGGCAGGGTAGGGTGAAGATAGTTTGAACACAAACCAATACGTCCATACCTTGTTGTCATTCCTACTTTTATCTCACATGTTTTGCAATTTGATCATAGGAATTACATGCCTCTTAATACAATTCCACAAGATCATCTTGTCATTCCCACAACACAAACTCCCTCTAAGCATGAAACAAGCAAGAATTGGACAGGCTAAACATAATAGGATCTTGTCAATTTTAATCATATATCATAAGCACACTCTATTACTTCTTAAAAGTAAAGGGATAAACAATATGAAAAACATAATGCTTTTTCTGATTGGATTCAGATAGTTGAATACATGAATATCAGCAAAAGAGGTTGCAGAATAAAAAACATTACCTTGGAGATGTGCTCAAGTGTTACTGCCTCTAGGACAATTCCAGTTCTAAGCCTAATCTCAACAAAGCCATTATTGCCATGCAAAGCAAAGCACTGTCCAGGCTCCCCAAAACTTGGTTCAAGCATTTTCTTAGCATTAGGGTCAGGGTGAACTCGATTGAAACTACTTCCAATAGCCAGCCAGCTGCTAGATTTACCGACAAGGTAGGGCTTTGAATGATTAATTACCTTTGCCCCTCCAGAAGCCAAAGCATAATCAACCCTTCCCAACCCATCAGCTGCATGCTTCTCAATCTCTTTTTCAACTATTCCTTTAGCAAATTTTCTAATATCATCCAATATTTCATGATCGCTACCACCTGAGCATTTTTCTTTATCTTTAAACTTGTTAGAGAAAATCTGCAACTCTTCCTTTGACAAGTATCCCATGGCTTTTATCTCTGAAAGTGATTTGTCCAAGTCATCAGTTAGAGAAACCAACCACTTCAACTTCTTCTCAAAGAGCAAATCTTTCTCTTCCACTTGCTTATTCAGCTCCTTCTTTGCAACCCCTGCCTCAGTCCCAATTTTGTTGTCAACAACATCTAACTGATCCTGCAACCTTCTTGCAGTGTTTTTCAAGGATGCTTCCACTTCTGATAACCTGCTATCACTGTCAAAATCATATAATCCCTTGCTATATTTAATCATATTTCTCCATTTCCATATCAACAAACCAAGCCATAAAATTGCCACTAATAGCAGGCAAATCTTGAAGAAAATGCTTAGATAAAACTTCCACTTGGGCTTCTCTGGTTTGGATCTCAATTTCTTATGGCCTGAACCAAGTGCTGAAACAAACAACTCTCTCTTCGATTCTGCCATATGTTTCGATCTATCATGTAAGGACTGCACCATAATTTTGTCCTGAAGGTCATTCACAGTATTAGGATTGCTCCCACTAATTCCTCCCCCTTTTAGAGTTTCTGAAGTCAACCTTCTTCTTGCTGCATCAGGTGTAACTTTCAAACCTAAGGGCGACGAAACATTCAGTCTAGGACTTGGAACTGCCGAATTGGATGCAGACATTCCTGTGGTTTAACTCCTATTTGCATTCTACAAAATGACCAAAACTGCAATCTAGTTAAAACAGGAGGGAAAAAGAGACTAAACTATCAGTTCAAATCCAAACAGAAAAATTCTCCATTTTTTTCAGAGGTGTTAAAGAAAAAAATTTAATCAGATCCGACGCAAAAGTCACTCGATTTGTCTTTGATCGCTTCACCAAATTTCCAAAAAAGGAGAAATGTAACAAATTTTTGTTGACATAAACACCGAATGAACTCTACAGTACAGCCTACCCCAACGAGCAGTAATTCAGACAAGCCGTGAATCAATATGCATAATCGGCCACATTCAAACTAACAGTGCTTCAATCAGAACAACTCAAGCGAAATGACTAAATTGAATATTTTTTTGTTAGAAAACTCTTAGGAACGATTCTAAAATCTCAGAATCGAGAATTAGAAGAATATTGCAAGCAACTAGAATCGCCCTATTAAGTAATCCACAAAGAGCCTAATTTATTGTAACAATGACACGGAAATATCTGCAGAACAAAACGAAATAAGTTACAAACCCCATTTTTTGAAATTTATTTATTGTTTTGTTGAGAAATCAAGAGGAGAACTGAAACAGAAGTCGGAATCCAAAGGAAAGAAGCAATCGAAAAGGGCAAGAGGTATACCGTGCGTGACACCAACGGGTCCAGGAACCGCTCGATCGCCAATCGTAGGGTTTTGGAATAGATCGTTTCCCTTCTTTCCTGTCTTCTTTCCACTTCGATTTCCAAACTGAGAAAGGGCAAAATTGTCTTTTTATAAGTAATCAGACACAAAACAGCGCGCAGGATATGTCAGCCAATAGATTGTTTCTGAAAAATATATTTATTTGATCGAAAATCAATTTTGCCACATTACTTGAAAAATGACATAAGAATTTTCCAAACTAATCCACGCTGCAGGCCCATTTGTTACCCTTTGTAATTTTTTAGAGTATAAATAAAAAAGTACCCTTTATTATTATTTTTGTCAAAAAAATATTTTTAAAAAATATTAAAATAACACTTATAATAATTTTTTATCTGACAATCCTTTATTTCAGTGTTTTAATAGTATGTCTAAATACTTGTGTTTCTGAAAATTATGATACATGAAATATTATTAAATTGAAATACTTTTTTATTAATTTAGTTGAAATTATTCAAATTTAATTCAAATGTCTCTAATTTAATCTAAACTAACTGTTATAACTTTCTTTAATAGTTTTAAATTGATTAAGTTTAAGTAATTTAATTAAGTTAGTTAAGAGTATTTTTAATGTAATAATGATCTATCTATTTTATTTTGATAAATTAGAGTAATTTTATTATGATCATAATTGGTATGATTTATTCCACTTTGTAGTATTATATTTATAGTAGTTACCTTAGTATTAAAAAATAATAATAAAAGATTTGAATAATTTTTATCAAATTAATAAAGAATATTTTGATATATGTGAATTTAAATAAAAAATAATTTTAAGTATTGTAATTAATAAATATATTTTTTAAATAAAAAATAATAGAAGATTATTTTTATATATTTTTTTCAAAACAAGGCGCCCTCCTCCTGACTTTTTTGCCCTTTATTTTTCCAAGCAAACCATTAAGCGGTCTCATCAATTATTTTCAGAAAAAGAATCAATTCATACTACGAACTAATTACACTAAATCACATAAAACCTAATTTTATGTGATTATCAAATAATTATATAATTAAAATTATAAAAAATAAAATATTATTTAATATTATTTAATTTAATTTTAGATAATATAATAAATACTTATTTATTTAGATATTTTAATGTATAATCTAATTTTATATTGATTCAACACTCTTCTTAATTATTTCTCAAAATATTAATTTCAAACCTCTTAATTATTTTTCTGAATATTTTTATAATATTTTGATTAATCCTCGTTTAGAGTATAGACCATTGTTTTCATTACAATAATTTATTGAGAATATTTTTATTTTAAAGGATAAATATCAAAGGATATTTTTGGTAAAATTTGTTTGTTAACATCGGAATCAATAAAAATCTTATTTTTCTAAAAAATTTCGATTCCGGATTGCATGCCCCTTTTACTGATATATCAAATATAGATCATTATTCGAGAATCGTCGATTATCTAAATCAAATAAATTTTTTATTAATAATCTTAAATAAATAATCAAAATTACCAAACACATCCTAAAATCTTTCCATCGTACTAAGGATGTAATCTATTTTTCTCGTCACTGATTGCGTCGATCCTCTTTAAATTTAAGGATAATTTTAATGATTATACTAGATTTTTAGAAAGAATAAAGATGATTCGTTTCTTAAACGTGAAAAGTAACAAATAGAATAGAATAAAGACACTATTTTTTTATAATTAATATTAAATATTTAAATTTTCTGTCAAATTAATTTTAAGATGATTAATTCGTCTCATATTTTTTTTATTAATTATTAAAATAAATTAAAAAATATATATGAAATTTATTATGATAATCTCAAATCTGTTATCTATTGAATGACAAATATTTTATAATACATCACAATTAATTTTAGACGTCTAATTTAGTATTGAATTTAATCTTCGTTAATAGAAAAAATAATTAATCGATTTAGATGACATTGAATTTGAGACAACTAATTTAATTTCATAAAAAAATTTAATCGGTTGTCAAAATAAATTAAAAAATATTAATAAAAATTTATTTAAAAACTTTACTAATAAAAATTAATTAATTAAGTCATATAGTATTGAACCTAAGACCTAAGATTTCTTTAAAAAAATATTTATCGATGGTTAAAAAATATTAATAAAAACTTATTTATTAATATTTTTAAATTTATTTCTTAAGAAAAAATCGCTTATAAATTAAGATTTAAATTTTAAATTTCTCGAGTATTTATTGGCCTAACTATCACAGTAGTGTTCCGGAGCAATACCCCGCTAACAAAGACACTATTTAACGAGACGCAAAGTATTTATGTGACTTTAATATTCTATCCGGACTTTACTGCATTCACAAGACAAGAAAAAAAAGAAAAGAACAAAAAATTTAAAAGGTGTCATGTATCTCCAGTTTGGCCGGGAAGAGAAGAGAAGCGAAGGACAAGCTCAAGGAAGTGCAGATTGTTGCCAATCTCTAAATATTGCTATATATCTCCTACAAATTCACAGGCGAAGAAGATTTGGAGGTCGCTACTCGCTAGAGAGGTGGAGACATGGCTTACTTGGATGTGCGCCGCATCTTGTTCGACATGCTGCCTTCCCCTGCAATCGTGGAGCAAGGCCGCGCACTGGGCGTAGCACGCCGGTTGGAATCCATTCACCTTCACCTCTGGTCCATCAACGCGGTGACCATGGACGCCGAGCTACGAGGACAGGAGGACTGGATGGCCACCGTGGGCACCACCATGGTGGACCTCGAAGCCCTTCTCGCCCGCATCGCCGACCGGCACGAGACGGCCTCTGATCGCTGGACATCGGGGCCTTTCCTCGGCCTCTGCGCCTCCTTCCGCCTCGCCTGCAAGCTCACGAAGATGGTGCGCAGGTTGAGGGCCCTCGTCGCCGAGGCATCCGCCTTGAACCTTCGCGAGGACACGATGCAGTTGATGGATCCTTTAAGGGAAGACTACTCCGACATCCTCAAAGAGGAGGTCTTGGGCAGAGACGGAGACAGGGACGAGATTGTAAAGAGGATCCAGCAGCAGAGGCCGAAGGAGCCCGGCGTCATCGTCATCTACGGCCCCAGCGGGATGGGGAAGACGACGCTCGCGCGGATGGTCTACCACCACGACTGGGTGCGCCGCTGCTTCCGGCACCGAATCTGGGTCAGCGTCTCCGACCTCTTCTCCTTCGACATGGTGAGCGTCACTACGGAAATTGCCAGGTCCGTCGCCGGAGGTGGGCCCTGCATGAAGCTTCAATCGCATCTGCAATCCATCTCGGAGTTCGTTCTCGGAGCTCTCGCCGGAGACCGCTACCTGCTCGTTCTCGACGGCATCAACGTCAAAGGCGAAGCTGACGACTTTGAGACGTCCCAATCCAAGTTAACTCAGAAATGGGATCAAATGACGCACCAAATATTCAGCGTCGGAGCGCCGGGAAGTACTATCATCGTCACCGTCGCCGACCAATATCAAGCTGAGATATTTAAATCCGCAACAACACACAATCTGACGGCTCTGTCGGAAAGTGACTGGTTGGATTTATTCAAGAAGCATGCAATAAAAAACCGGCCTGATAAAGACGAAGAGACCGCCGCCGCCGCATGCACCGAAGATACTCTGCTTCCGTTCCTGAAAGGTTGCTATGAAGATTACTCGGGCTCACCCTTGGAAGCAAAGCTTTTGGGTTCGGCGTTCAGGCACACTGAAGTCAAACGATGGCGACGAGAAATAGTAGATCTTGGTCTTCTCAACAGGAGCATAAGAGAGAACCAACATTACAGCATGGCTTCCTTTCATCATCTCCCTACTCGATCTGCTCGGCTGCAGCTCTACTGCTCACTTTTTCCGGAATTAAAGAGAGCCACGGCACTTGAAGATTTCATGCATATGATGCTCGTTGAAGGCCTCGTTCCGGATTCAGGTGACAGAGACGAAGCAATAAGGTACCTCAAGAACAATGTGGTTGCAGGATTCCATCAACAATTGACAAGAAGCCAACACTACTTCACTTGGGAGGTCGGTCAAGAACATTCATCAAGAATCCCGAAACAATGCCGCCATTTATGCTTACTTCTCGACTCCAATGCGCCCATATCCGCCACAGCCTTGCAGGGTGCGACCAAGCTGAGAACATTGATTCTGCGAACAACAAAGAACATGCAGCAAAAGCATCAAAAATATCAATTTGCAGACTTACCTGAAGCCGTCTTCGTGCAACTTGCGTTTCTTCGTATATTGCATTTAGCAGATAGCAAGATTCAAACTCTTCCTAGAGCAATAGAGAAGCTGAGCGACTTGAGATACCTCAATCTCTCCAACTCGGAGATCGTAGAACTTCCTGGATCGTTATGCAGCCTTGGAAATTTGCAGGTTCTCAAGCTATCTCACTGCAAGATGCTTCTCGGGCTACCTGGCGAGATTCACAAACTTCAAAAACTGCGAATTTTGAAACTGGCGCACTGCGAAAAGCTTCCAAAGTTGCCGGACTCGGTCACTTCTCTTGTGAATCTGCAGGAGTTAAATGTGAGGGGCTGTTGCTTTCTTGTCGAGTTGCCTGAGGATTTTAGTGGCATGCAAAATTTGACAGAACTAAATATGCAAGAATGTGCATCCTTGATTCGAGTGCCGCGCGGAATCGAGCAGTTGAGTGAGCTAAGAAGATTGTTGGGTTACCAACTAGTGCATCCCATTGGAACTTGGATAAATTTTACAAGCCTCAAGCAACTTTGGTTGGAGAAACTTGAACATGACATGGCAATGCAGAATATTGTTCGGACGAAACTGCTGCAACAGATTACAAATCTCGAGAATTTGGCTCTGCATTGGCAGTGGTCGGAGAGGAGTGATGCCGCCAACAATGGTATCCAGTTAGATTCACTGATCCTTCTCGACCACCTTGAACCTAAAGACTGTTTGAAGAAGCTTGAGATTTTTTCGTACTTTGGGGTTGCCTATCCAAAATGGATGGAATCTCTCAACAATTTGGTAGAGATTAGACTAGTGAATCTCAAGGCATGCAAATCGCTACCGCCACTAGGACATCTACCTCGACTCCAGATTGCTGTGATAAGCGGCATGGAAATGGTGGTGATGGTGGCCGATAGCTTCTACGCCGGCGGCAAGTTCCTCAGGTTAAGAGAGCTAACATTCTCTGAAATGCCAAATCTAAGAACATGGAACACGCCAGGATCAGAAAATGAGGAGTATTTTCCGCTCCTCAAGGAACTAACACTGTTTCAATGCCCAAAGTTGAAGGAACTCAATGTATTCCTCGGGGCATGGAGATTGAAAATGTCACTGGGCAACGGGTTGCTACTGGCGTCCCAAATTCAGAAGAGTTGGGATAACCTCAAACATCTCGAGGAGTTGGAGATAGTTGGGTGTCAAGAACTGGAACGCCTTCCAGCTGCCATGGCAAATCTCAAGTACCTTCGGAAGTTGACAATTATATGGTGCAATAACTTGGTGGCCTTGCCGAATTGGCTGCTGGGACTGCGTTATCTGTCGCGCCTGCAAGTATCTGACTGCCCCAATCTGTCTTGGATGCCGCAGGGACTCAAACAACAACAGCCAGGAATTGCTATCAGTGTTCATGGCTGTCCCAACTTGCAGCGGTGTTAAACTTTCATCATTCCCTCCATGTAAAACTCAACTCTCTCTATCTGATTTCAAGATGTGGACATTTTGTTTGGTTTTTAAGATCTATTGATTTAGTTGTTATGAATCAGTGAGATGTCAATGCTGGGGAATTGTGTTATTGATGATATGTAACAACCCTTGGATACAGAAGGATGAATAGTTTAAAAGAGGTTACAAATACTCGTATGTTCTAATGTCTTGGAGGGATCAGGAAGGGCTTGAAGCAGAGGACGAAGCCTGTCAACTCCACCAGGTTCAGAATGAAGAAAACAACCTGATCACCAGGGAATAAGATGGCATGTTGGCGTTTCTGTGCCCACGAAAATATGACACCACCAGCTGCAGGAGCGATTGCTTTGAAAAGGGACATTGCAGTCACAGATATCCCATTTGCAGCTCCTCTTTGTTCTCGAGGCACCGAGTTGTTTTGCAGAAGGAATAGGCTAGTAATGATGATCATAGAAAGAACATTCTTCAGCAAAGATGCGAAATTCACGATGAT
The DNA here is from genome assembly GCA_038050645.1 of Hedychium gardnerianum. Classification (NCBI taxonomy): domain Eukaryota; kingdom Viridiplantae; phylum Streptophyta; class Magnoliopsida; order Zingiberales; family Zingiberaceae; genus Hedychium; species Hedychium gardnerianum. The sequence continues at coordinate 3,434,249 of JBBUKS010000001.1, read as the reverse complement.
CTTGAGTAGAAGCCCTGATATATTTGACATGAATGGATAAACGGCAAGCAAAGGCATTGACAAAACCTGCATTTTGGAAAATAGTGTGTGTGCATCAAGAATAGATGAAAGATGAATTTGGCTCTAATGAATGAAGGAATATGTGAGCAAGTGATAGTTACTGCAGCCACACGAATCGAGTTGATGGATCCTAGGAGCCTCTCAATTGGAGGATAAAGAAAAACTTGGAAAATTAGAAGACTAAAACCTGAAATATCCATCATACTTTGAGACATTATCGACTGTAAGTCTGAGAAATGTGCTAATTTACTGGGCACCTGAAATTGAAAGCACCACACCAACATCTTGAGATGAAAAGCTCAGTCCTCCATAGCTTTTATCACTAACAGCCCATAATGAGAATATCTAACAATAGTTTAGCAATGGGTGGTGGAATTAGTTACGAAAACTTGAAGAAGGTTGTTGGCAAAACTTGACAGTTTACCAGAGCAAGTGAATCTATAACCTTTGATTGGACAACAATTACCTCACTGTAAGCCATGTCATGAAGAGAAAAAATACAATAAACAATGATGGATGACATCAATGGCCAGTTCTTCAGTAAGTTCTTCTGAGGAGCATCATTTTTCTCAAATTCACCATGTCCTCCTCTTAAGCCAGAGCTGCATATAGATGTTTCTACATCTTCAGTCGCTACATCCAACATGTTTTGGGGATCATGCTTGTGCAGTGTCTCCTATGAGATTATTTGAGGGAGTCATCAGTTTAGCAAATCTTAATCAAACACATATTTCTGCTGATATATTTTGGACTAAATAAAAGTTAACTTACTGGAAGCCACAAAGAAGCTATAAAAACTCCAAGTGCAAGGAATGAAATAAGAGCACAAGGCAAACAGTAAGGAAACCTACAAAATATTTGTCATACACTGATTACGTCCAAAAATTAAAGGAAAAGAAATTTAAGTAATGAAGGTCAAATGCTTGTACCTTGCAAAGAAAGAACCTTGGGAGAATATTTTGGGATATTTTTCTGCAGGCTGACACCATACAACCAAATCACAACACAAGTATAAATAATGAGGTAAAAGAGAACATTAGTTTCAAGTTGAAAATTTGATAAAATAATCTGAATAAATGATTTTGGTTCATGCATAATTTGAAACCTTTTTGCAAGTCTAGTAGATCATAATTGAGTTCTAGTTTTGCCATTGCAAGAAGGTTACTGATTGATAGAGTTTGCAAGAAACTTATGCATGGCACAATTCTTATTACTATGTTGTTAAATAGAACAATTATCACCTGAGCCAAAAAACCTCCCAGAGCAGGACCAATGATCAAGCCTAAGCCCCATGCTGTGGATACCTGAAAAAAGAAACACCCATGAGCAATTTTCTGAAAGATGCTCAAAAGAAAGTCAATCAATGTTGAAACAAATCGTGGACAAAGAAAATTACAAGAGATACTCCAAGAGATTGATGTTCTTCTCTACAAACTTCCACAGAATAAGCCTGAAAAATTGTTCAGTATTTGCTTTTGTCATTCACAATATGCATGAATTCATCTATGTGAAGTCAAGGATACAACATGAACACCTACCTTTATTGGTCCACTTATACCATTTAGTAATCCAAGTAGTAACCTTGTACTGATAGCCATCCAGTAACTTGTACTCAAACCAAAGAGTGTGTTGAAAAGGACGCTGAAGAAAGAAGGCAATAGATAAAATGTGGAAATAAATAACAGAAATTGTTTTCCCAGACCAACACCAGAAAGATTGAGTCTACTAACACAGAGAAGATGCTGATAAGTATAACTGGTTTTCTTCCATATTTGTCAGCAACTATTCCCCATAACATGGAAGTAGATGCCCTTCCAACCATAAACGAAGCTCCTTAATTCACAAAAAGGAAACAACACACAAAATAGAGTACTCCTTATGAATTATGATGGTCCTTTATTAAACAAATAAAATGCAGAAATCAGTCATTTTGTACTGTTGCTGTAAATCTCACCAACAAAACCTGCGTAGAACCCAATATCTTCCTCTCTTTCTGCAACATGCAAATCTCTTATCTATGAAGCAGCAAAATGCAGCAGGAGAGAGTCCACAATGAAAAATAGAAGAGAATACGACGGCATAGGTAACACAACTTTAACCCTACCATGAAGTACAAGAAGGGAAACAATGACGATATTGGCAGAGCTGAAATCAGAAAAGAAAAAAGAGAGATTAGAACGAAGGAAAAAATTCCTGCATATCATCAAATTCCTGGAAGGAAAAGTACAAGTATAAAAATACATACCTGTGCAGAGGGTAACGAGCCACACATAGAAAAACTCTTTGTAGGGAATCCCTGGATTACTTTCCTTCTTCCTGTCTTGCTTGCATCCTGGACAATCATCGAAGAAATAAACCTTGGGGTTCAACAATGGTTCCCTGTTCTCTGGCATTTCTGCCTGAGACACCATCACAGCAAAGCGCATGAGTTCTCCTCCATCTCTTTATAAGTTCAAAGAGTAAATTAAAAAGAAGCGAGGTGTGCAGAAATCCTATATGCCTGCATTTTTTAGATCACGGCATGCGTCACCATTCACTGGAGTTGAGAAAGCGATGGAACCTCTGAAGGCTCTTTTGGTTCTCAGCCTAAAGTCCAAATTAAACAACTAAACAGAAATAATTGTTTCGTTTCTTTCCTTCTTTCTCTTCTTTTAGATTTAACAGGTATTTGAACGTAAAATCTATTTACTTTTCATATTCCAATTGTTCATTCTTATCAATAAAAAATTTCAGATGTTACATTCCATGGCAACTTCAATTTCAGATACATTTGACGTAGTTGTGTCTAATGAAGAAATCATTATCGGTTCTTACGAAAAGCATAAAGTAAAATCACATCAGCCTTTTCTTTTGGAATGGAGGACAGGGCTGTGCAAAGACAGCATTCAGGATTCCATTAAAGCTAAATGAAAACAATAAAAATGTTATGATTAATATTAAATTGGACCGTCTATCTTTGATAATAATAATATTTGATGTGATAGAAAATGAAAATGAAAAAGAACCGAAGAGTTTTCCTCTTGGGCGTGACTTCGAACCGACAACTTGGAGCACTACTTCACTTGCTTCTATTTCATGGGCTCCGGTGTGATGATAAATAATGAAATGAACTCTTAGACCACTAGAGTTCGAATTTCATTTACGTATATTATTTGTCAGAATTCATCAGTATTTTTTTTATTTTGAATCGATAATTTTTTTTTTATAAAATTAAATAGATCATCTCTAATATTAATTGAATGATAAAAATTAAATATTTAAATTATTAAATAATAATAATATTCATACCTAATCCCTTAGGTATAGCGCTGTAATAAGAGACAAGGAAGATTCTTATTACAATAATAAGGGCTTGAACTTCACGTTGATCGAATTCGAACTATTGATGATATTAATTGTCATGTCAAAATTTATCTATATTTTTTAAATTTATTTGATAATTAATTTATGGAGTTAAATAATTTGTCTTCGAAATTAATCGAATTAAAAATTTAAATACTTTACTAAAAAAATATTTATTCGAGACCGACGCAGTTGTTGGTCCAAATTGATAGGCTCTGGTCCCCTGGAAAACTAAAACTAGAGACGTAATAGGTTGCTGCCCTCGCGTCCGGTTCAATGATTGGACGTCGATTCATTATATATTTTTTTAAGGGATTTTTTTTTTAAAAAAAATGATTGGATCCCATTGAGTCGTAGGAAAGTTGCCGGCTATTTTTTACATTTTTCTTTTTTCTCGACTTACTCCAAGAAAGTTAAATGATTAATGCATACATGACTTTTATTACAGGTTCTTTTTGGAGGTAAAGAAATTTAATTTGAGGTTTTAGTTAATAACTTACCTCAATAAATTAGTGGATTCAAGTGTGTCCGTCATTTTTATCAATGAAATTTTCAGATTTGCATTCCATGCAAATTTGTATTTTTCAGACAATATTTATGAAAGGGGAGCAAAAGTGAAATCATCATTTTAATTTTTTTGAAAAATAAATAAATTATGAAGGTATTTGATTTAGCGTAATAACCATTTGTATAAGGGTCAGACGTCCTGAAACATTTTATATCTATTAAAAAATAATTTTAAAATTTATTAAAATAATTATTTATGTATTAACTGTATCAACGCGTGAAAGCGCAGGATGCGTGTAAGTAAAACATACATGAGCGTCATCACTGAATGCATCTCGCCTTTGATGTGAAACGTGAAGAAAAATCATCAGTTGATAATTATAATATTTGTTAACATCAGCATCATCACTAAATACTTCTCCTGTGATGTTAAGTCCTCAAATAAATAATCAAGGGGGAAGATTCAAATCTCGATACGATATATTATTATAAGAAATTTTCTCTCTAATAAAAAGTGAGTATTAAAATACTGATCATTTAGATGGATCTCTATTAACGCTTCTCGATTTAATTTGATGGCAGGTGAGAAACTTCTGTGGGACTGGGTTGGTCACCCCAAATCCGACGTTATTCGACATGATTAATCATTTTTACCCCCGGGACAATGGTGCGATGGTTAAGTCCTACAATGGTTAATCAAGGAGTCTAAGATTCAAATCTCAACTACGGTGCATTGTAGGAAATTTTCCCTGGTCATTTGGATGAGCCTCTATTAGCGCTTTCCGATTTACCCTGATGGCCGGTGAAAAACTTCTATGGGGTCGGGTCGGTCACCCCAGATCCGATGTTACCCGATCCAGTTAATCATTTTTTGCCCCCGAGGCAATGGTGCGATCGTTAGGCCCTCCAATGAATAATCAATGGGTCTAAGGTTCGAATTTTAGCTACGGCGCATTGCAGGGAATTTTTCCTCCAATGAGAAGTGGACCTTAGAATACTGATCATTTGGATAGACCTCCATTAGCGCTTCCCGATTTACCCTAGTGGCCGGTAGAAAACTTCTGTGGGGCCGAGCCGATCACCCCAGGTCCGACGCTACCCGACCTGGTTAATCATTTTTAGCCCCGGGGGCAATGGTGCGATAATTAGGTCATCCAATGGTTAATCAAGGGATTTAAGGTTCGAATCTCAGCTACGGCGCATTGTAGGGAATTTTTCCTCCAATGAGAAGCGGGCCTTATAATATTGATCATTTGGATGGACCTCCATTAACGCTTCCCGATTTACCCTGATGGTCGATGGGAAACTTCCGTAGGACCGGGCCGGTCATCCCAGGTCCGACGTTACCCGATTTGGTTAATCATTTTTACCCCCGGGGTAATGGTGCGATGGTTAGGCCCTTCAATGAATAATCAAGTGATCTAAGGTTTGAATCTCAGTTACGGCGTATTGCAGGAAATTTTTCCACCAATGAAAAGTGGACCTTAGAATACTGATCATTTGGATGTGCTTTTATTAGTGCTTTTCGATTTATCCTAGTGACTGGTGAAAAATTTATGTAAAATCGAGTCGATCATTCTAAATTGACGTTATTCGATCTGATTAATTTTTTTTTTTTTTGTCGTGTGATATTAATCACGAAGACACGCATGCCCAC
>JBBUKS010000001.1:3415339-3428583 GCA_038050645.1 Hedychium gardnerianum | reverse complement strand
AATACGGAGGAGGTAAATCACGGGGGCTAGTCTAGCCAGCCCGAACAGTGACTAGTGCATAAGGGGGGCAGGAACCTCACGATTTGTTCAAGGAACATGAGATAGTGAAGATCATCGTACTGGATATTTCGTGTAGGTCTCGATTCTGTTTGCAATTTGTATTGCCATGTGTAGACACGGCATCCGGTAGAATTTGCATTTTGATAGTCCATACCCAATATAGAATTGGTGGTAATAGTCCGTTCGAATTTTCTACGGGTAGAATCAGAAAATCGCTTATCATATTGGTTTTCATTTTTTTTATATGCGATCTTGCCCGCGCCTTATTCAGTCACAAGCTGAATTTCGTTGAAGATATATTTTTTTTTAAAAAATAATTAATCAATTCGATCTTATAAATTTTTTTATCAATTATTAAAATAAATTAAAAAATAAATCTAATTAATATTTTTAAATTTATTTTTAATTAAAAAAAATTTATCTATAATATATCTTAGTTAAAATTTTAAATTTTAAATTTTTAATTATTTATTAAAAAATACACCGTTGTCCTGATATTTTTAATACATATATGATGTGGAGTGGATATTGAGTCATGGGAACAAGGGTCCTTGGTCATTTTCTGTTTTTTGGGTTCCTTTAGCTCTCTTCGACGGAGGAAAAAAAGGGGCCGCCGCCTCTCACGAGCCACCTCCTCTCTAGCTCTCTCGCCGTCTTGTCAGACCCCATCTCGCCGGACACCGTCTCTCTGGAGTCCCCCTTTTCTTCTCCGCCGCCACTTCTGACGCGAGGGGGGCTCGTGCGCGCGGTGGCCGACCACCGCTGCCGCCTTCTCTTCCAAGCCAGCCGGCTGCTGTTCCTTCTCCAGCATCAACGCCGCCTCTGCGCGGCCTCCCGTGCCAACGCCGCCTCCTCGTGGCCCCAACGCCGAAGCCTCCGCGCAGTCCCCATCGTCGCAGCCGCCACACTAACACCGAGGACCACCGCCTCCTCTCCTTCTCCGGAGAGCTCCTCGCCCTTGAGCCGCAGACCCCTCTCCCTCACGCTCATGCCCCCGACGCCGGATCTCGAAGTCATTGCTGCCAGCTCCGTCTCTTCCCGCCGCTGTCACCGGCATAGTTCCAATCCCCGCTGCGACCCTCCTCCGGGGCAGATTCGGTCTTCGATCCCCGCTGCGACCCTCCTCCGGCGTTGATCCGGCCTCTGATCCCCGCTGTGACCCTCCTCTGATGTAGATCCGGTCTTCGATCCCCGCTGCGATCCTCTTCCGACGTAGATCCGACCTCCGATCCCCGCTGTGACCCGCCTTCGGCACAGATCCAGCCGCTGCCGTCGCGTCCGGCCAAGATCCAGCCGCCGCCGCCTCCGTCGCAGATCCAGCAGCTACCTTCGATGCCGGACGCAGCTCCGAGCCACAACGGTCGCGTTGTCGCGCTCTGCCTCCAGGAGTCCTATGGTCCCTGTCGCTGATCGAGCCATTCGGCCTTTGAGCCGTTATTATATTCTGGCTTGCGACACGCGTTTGTTTTTGTTTACCGAATCCTAATCCTACATTCTAGACCTTCAAAACTTCAACATGATCCAACGAAATTTAATCCCAAGTAACACGGGCCTAAATAGCACGGGTCTAAGACGAATTTTTTCTTTAGTCTTAGATCTTATATTTGTAGAAAATCCCTGTCCTGTCCTGACTAATCACTAATTTTTTTTTTTGACAGAACCAGAGAAATTTTATTCATTGATTCATAAATAATGGAGAGATAATGAATTGATAACTAAAGGATTAACGTTCCTTCTATATTCTATGAGTTGGGGGGTTTGGGGCCACGACTGTTGTGTTTCGACTTTCGTCTCTGGTCATCTGGTTTTGTGTCGTTTTCAGAACCTCACGATCTCTGATCCAGCCTTCCGGTCCTTGTCGCGTCATCTTCGGTCCCTTCGACTTCGTGCTGTCTCTGATCTCTCTAGCTCTTAATCTTTTATGGCTCGCTATTGCGGGTTTGGTAAGTTTTTATATTTAATTTTTATATATTTCATTACAGTACTGTTTATTTGTATCATATATTCAATCGGAGATTGATTTAAACATCAGAGTGGATACGTCCGGATCACCCTTGAGCCTTCACTCTAATTCCTTTTGGCTCTCGTTATTGTCCTCTCATGATTTCTGGTCTCTTTCGATGATTATAACGATCTTCTTTGTACGATGACTTAGTCAATATTAATTTCAATTCACCGGTGACATGCCTGTCTTCGTGTATGTCTTGATTCTATTTGTAATTTGTATTGCCATGTGTAGGCATGACATCTAGTAGAATTTGTATTTTGATAGTCCATAATGATAAAAAGGTAAAACCTTTGTCCTCAACGTCTCTATCAATTTGTTTTAAGATTAGCATGGAGGAAGTAAATTATGATAACTATTAACCTGAACAACAATTAACGCATAAAAAAAACAAAAATTTAATTATTAATTAATATTTAACCTCCAAACTTGTAACGACAATAACATTTTGATAGTCCATTGTGGCAAAAGGCGAAACGCTCGCTCCAGCGCCCCCGTCAATCCATTTCAAGATCAATACGGAGGAGATAAATCACGGGAACTAATCTAGCCAGTCCGAATAGTGAACATTTTGATAGTCCATCCTAATACAGAAGTGGTGTAATAGTACGTTCAAATTTTATACAGGGAGAATCAGAAAATCCCTTATCATATTGGTTTTCATTTTTGGTATATGCTGTCATGCCCACTCCTTATTCAGATATTTTTAATACATATACTTGCCTAGTTTCTGACACTAACATTAAGATTCCACGGAATAACTTATTATATCGGCCATTCATCAAATCATTGCATGTTTATTTAACTGTGATAAGATATTGACGGTGCATACATTGAGACGACTTTTTCTCACCTGTTCCTGATGACATACCCTTCAGCAAAACCATCAGTTGCAGTCCAGCATTACATGCCGAAGGTTTTTGGATTTAAGTTGTACAAGGACTCTAATTGATCTTGGAAGTAGAGATTTTAAGCATGCTTGCATTAGCAGAGGTCAATTGGCCTATTTGCTAGTTCTTTGAATTCATTGCGAGTATAGGTTTCCTCATCCAACAGTAAATTTCTAAGGCTGGTCTGCCTTTTTTTTTTTGTGTTCTGGCCTCATAGTGTCGTACACTCACTTTGCCTAACATTTATCTTTTGTTGTCAAATAGAATTTCTAAGGCCGACCTTTGTGCTTGCTTATTTCGGGCACATACTTTATGTTTGTTTACAATTTTAATTAGATACGAGAATCATGATCATTCTCATTTCTGGCCTCGTCTTTGCTTCTTGTTTGTTGACTGGTATCTCAGCTTTTGAACTATCACTATTCTGCTGTTCTTAAAACTTGATCTGCCGTCAAGTTCAAAGGCCAAACTGGGCATTGGATCAATAGAAGTATTCTGGTTAAACAAAAATTTTACTAGGTTGAAGTGTAAAATCTACTACTTGGGTTATTTTGCATTGCTGTCACTTTGAAACAAACCATTATTTGATATGTGACTGACCGCTTTCTTATTTGTTGTTAAACCAGAATTTCTTGTTTCGATTGGTTTTTCGTTTTGAAAAATAAAATGGGTATGTCATGAAAATTATAAATTAAAACTATGTAAACCTGTTGATCCTACTTGAGATCGCTGACGAATGAGTAATTAGTGAACTTTCTTCTTTGTTGACAAAATCATCGATCACCACATGGAAAGAGGAGTCGTCAAAGAGACTCATCGATCATGAAAGAAAGAGGAGGAGAAAGAGAGGGTTAGAATACAGGTTAGGGGTGTTCCGGTTCAATCACTCTGACACTCAAGTCAATTTCTAATAGTAGTGGAGAAGAAGAACAATAGTATGAAAGTATGTGTGTGCGCAAAGACTTATAATAGTACCTTGCCCTGTGATAATGGACTTCTTTTATACTACTGTCACTAGATACCTCTCTTCTCCAATATTAATGGATGATGAGATGTTTGTCAAACCCCAATAAGGAAAATGTCTCATCGTATCTGGGGTATTATCGCACATATTTTTGTACTTCCATAGACCATACCGGTTCCATTTGTTATATGTCATATACACCATGTTGCTTCACGTGTCTTGCTAACTCACGTGCTTTGGCAGCCCCCCATTGGGGCCCACGTGTAGCTAGTCAACCGGGATGATTGGGCTATAGGGTTTAGGGTTTAATGAAGAAGCTGGGATGATTGGAGAGAGAGAGACTATCTGATTATTGTGGCTGAGTCAAACAAATGAGCACCTAGTCGGTGAGATCGACTGGAGAGACGCTGAGCGTCCGATTAGCAAAACTGATTGGAGGGCACTGAGCTGAATGGAGAGACATTGAGTCGAATGAAGGGGCGCTGAGCCGAATGAAGGGGCACTTGTTGGTGCAATCATGCCCCAGATGAGAAGTTTCAATGATTGACAATTATCTAAGTTTAGGTTAATATGTTTGGATCTCACTTCAGCAACGAGTGTGCAAGATGAAAGAAGTCCAAGAAGGTTGGGGATCAAATTCTTGGCAAACAAAAGTTCATGCAGGTCGAAAGACCAGATGCAAGGCAAGGAAAGACCAAGAAGGTCGGGGACCTGATTCTTGACATGAAGACCCGGAGATGAGGAAGCTCCAGGCATAAAGTCCAGGGAACGGGAGGTTCATCTGGCATGAGGTAATTGGTATAATTGATTGGTGTAAACCCGAAATTCAGGGTTTAGCCAAATAATGTATTAATCAATTAACACGGATTGTCAATCGATTGGTAATCAAATTCAAGCCCACAGAAAGCTTCCAAATCGATTCACTGATCGATTGGGCCACTGTTAATTGATTGGTGTAATCGATTGGGAGGTTTTATTTGCGAGAACAGGGAACTCCCAAATCGATTCACTGATCGATTGGGCCACTGCCAATTGATTGGGAGGTTTTATCGCGAGAACAGAAAGCTCCCAAATTGATTCATTGATTGATTGGAACATTACCAATCGATTGGTGGGAGGATTTCTTCGTGAAAATAGAAGGCTCCCAAATCAATTAGCTGATCGATTAAGGTGGCTAATCGATTGGTAATTAACACCAATCGATTGAGATTCAAAATGAAATTATCTCAGTCGTCGATCTAGAGTCAGTGATCGTTCAATGAATAACAATAATCAATTGAGCTGTTTTCCTAATCGATTGATGGTGACCAAAAAGTAGAGAAATGACTCTATTATGAGGCGTTTAAAAGGGGATTAGGGCACCAAAGAAGTTACTATTCTATTGCTATTCTTCTACTCATTTCAGTGCCAAACTATCGTATGAAAGATCTTCAAGCAATCAAGAGAAGGAGAACCAAGCCAAAAACTTGTAATCTTTCTTTTCTTCTTCTTTGTTGTTGCTATTCAATTTGAGAGCCTTGTAATCTTGCTGTAAAAGGTTTCTCCACCTTCGGTGTTTTTTTTAGAAGGAGAGTTCATAGTGAAATTTGTGGCTAATAGTGTAAATCCTTGGATTAGTCACCTCAAAGAGGTGGATACCAAGTAAATCAAGGTGTTAGCATTGTGGTGTGCTCAACTTCAAATATCCGCTGCAAAAGAAGAAAAAGAAGAATTGAAGCGAGTTATTCATCCCCCCCCCTTAGTTTCACCGGTTCTAACAAGTGGTATCAGAGCAAGATTGCTTCAGAGGACTTACATCCAAAGGAGCAAAAGTTTTGAGCTGCAAAGATGTCTTTGAAAGAGGACCACAACACTACTCAACCACCCTATTATGAAGGAAACAACTTTGCATACTGGAAGAGTCGCATGGAGAACTACCTCATGACTGAAATCAATAATTGGTTCTTTGTAACCGAGGGCTTTGTTGTGCCAACTCAAGATGAAAAAATCTTGGAATCTTTAAGATGGTCTACTAATCTAAAGTTGAAGGCACAAGAAAATGCCAAGGCTACGTAACCCTTCAATGCGGACTGAGTTCGGAGCAACTAAACAAAGTTGGCTCATTCAAGAGTGCCAAGGAATTGTGGGACAAGCTCATTGAATTAAATGAAGACACAAAGGATTCAAGAATCACAAAGAAGGACCTTCTCATAAATCAAATACAAAATTTTGTAATGAAGGAAGGAGAAACGGTAACTCAACTACATAGGAGGTTCAAGGAACTTCTAAATGTCTCCATTCGGTTGGAGAAAGTATGGAAAATCGGGACCTCATCAGGTATGCACTCAAATCCTTCCCGAGAAACTTACTATGGTCATCAATGGTTGATGCCTACAAGGTTTCAAGGGACTTGTCAATTGTTAAGTTAGATGAATTATTTTGTGAACTATAATTGCATGAACAAGCTAATGCGAGCCATAAGGAGAAAAGTATAGCTTTGGTTGCAGGTGAAAGGAGCACGAAGAAAAACAAAGAGAAGAAGAAGGAGAAGAAGGAAGAGTCCTCCTCTGAATCTAAACAAGATAGTGATAGTAATGAGGAGCTATCATCCAATGAGATAACAAACTTTGTTCGGAAGATGATGAGATGCTCTAGGAGGTTCAACAAGAAGGATGTCAAGAAGATGTTCAGTGACAACAAAAGAAGGGGTAAGTCTCCTATAAGATCAAAATCAAAATCTGATGCAGTTTGCTTCGAGTGTAATAGGAAAGGGCACTTCAAAGTCGATTGTCCGAAGTTGAAGAAACAAGATGATAAGTCAAATAAAGAAGGCTTTGAAGGCTACATGGGATGATTCATCTTCTAGCTCCTTGGAAGAAGAAATTGAAAGAAAGACTTCAAGACACTTAGCCCTATGACATTGGACAATATTGAGAGTAGTGAGGACAAAGAAGAAACTCTTCGAGAAGATGTTGAGTCCTCAAGCGAGTCATCATCAAGTGATGATGAGGTAACTTCTTCTAAATTAGATAAGCTATATTCTACCATTGCATGCTTAACAAATGTTTTATCTAGATCAAAAGGTAGAGTTAAAGAACTACAAAATGAATTGAAATCACTTAAGGTTGATCTTATGCCATGTGAAACTTGTATGCATCATGAAAATGCTACTAACCAATTTGATGAGCTCAAAAATGAAAATGCATCTTTGAAATTACAAGTAGATGATCTTAGAAGTATATTGGAAAATTTTACTTCAAATTCTAAATATTTGGACATGATATTAGGAGCTCAAAGAGTGGTTTATAACAAAGCAAGATTAGGGTATAAACCAAAGCACAAAGAAGTTAAATTTATGTCCCTAATTAGTAGAAATAGTGCTTCTAAAATTAAAACTGTGCAAGCTTGGATAACCAAGCAATATGTTGTTGATGCTACCAGACCCAAAATTTGGGTACCAAAATATTTAGTTCATCGTGTTTGAACAGACATGCGTCAAGTGAGAGCATCCAACAACATGGTTTAAAGTCAAGTCTCTTCTTCTTTAATTCTCATCATTTAGGAACAAAAGTAAATGTACTGTTTCTTTTGGTAATAGTGGTGAACTTAAGGTTATAGGAATATGCGACATTTAAATTTCTGAATAATTTATGATTAAAAATGTCTTATTAGTGAAAGACATGACCTTCAATCTTCTAAGTGTTAGTCAACTATGTGATTCGAGATATAGAGTTGAGTTCAACTCATCTCAATGTGTAATCAAGCATAGTAAACTAAACATTATCATGCTTATTGGCAATAGGAAAGAAAATATTTATCAAGTTGAATTATTTGATGCTACTAATATATTTGCTAAGTGTTTCATGTCTAATTAAAGAAGAAGAGACTTGACTTTGGCACTGGAGACTTGCTCATACCAACATGAGGAACATCAAAAGGCTATCAAAGAAAGAGTTGGTGCAAGGATTGCCAAAGTTGAAGTTTCAAAAGGATAAATTGTGTGATGCATGTCAAATGGGTAAGCAAATCAAAGCTATCCACAAAGGTAAAACTATTTTGAGTATATCTACCGCATTAGAACTACTACATGTAGATTTGTTTGATAGTAGTAAGCATGTTTCTTTGAATGATAGTAGATATTGCTTAGTTGTGATAAATAATTTTACTAGATAAACTTAGGTGTTTTTCTTGAAACATAAGGATCATATCTTAGAAACATTGATTATTTTTTGTAGAAGAGTAGAAAATGAGAAAATTTGAAAATAAATTGATTAAGAAGTGATCATGGAGGTGAATTTGAAAATAATAAATTTGAAAAAAATTGCTCACAAAATGGATATAAACATGAATTTTCTACCCCTAAGACACCTCAACAAAATGGAGTTGTTGAGAGAAAGAATAGAGTTTTACAAGAGGCCGCTAGGAGCATGTTGAATGAATATTCACTTCATAGTTACCTATGAGCCGAAACAATAATTATGACATGTTACATGCAAAATTGAGGTTTTTGGATAAAACACTACATGAGTTGTAGTTTGAAAAATCGCCCATAATTAAACATCTTAGGGTGTTTGGATGTAAAGTACACATTTTGAACACCAAAGATCACTCAGGAAAATTCTCCTCTAAGGCTGATGAGGGTATCCTTGTAGGGTACTCTAATCATAGCAAAACCTATAGAGTTTACAATAAGAGATCCAAAATAGTTGAAGAATCCCTAAATGCTGTTTTCAAAAAAAAAACCATTTTCAAATCCCACTAAAACTACCGATGTTGAATTAATATTTGAATTAAAAAAATTAACATTAAATGAGAAAAATGATCACGGGGAAGAAAACCAAGAGAGTGAGAGTGAAAGAATAGAAGAGTTACCACTTGAGCATGTAATTACCACAACTGAAGAACCAAGATCCACTAGGACAAATGCTAATCATCTCTTAGATCAAGTAGTAGGAGATATTGCACAAGGGGTGAGAACTCGATCATATTTTCGAAATGAAGGAAGTCAAATAGCATTAATCTCCCAAATTGAACCAAAAACTATTGACGATGCCTTGCTTGATCAGGATTGGATTTTAGCAATGCAAGATGAATTGTTTCAATTTGAGAGAAGTCAAGTTTGGGATTTAGTGCCTAGATACAATGAAAACTCAATTATTGACACAAAATGAGTTTTTCAAAACAAACTTGATGATAAGGAAATGGTTGTGAGAAACAAGGCTAAATTGGTTGCTAGAGGCTTTCATCAAATAGAAGGGTTAGATTATGATGAAACATATGCACCTGTAGCTCAATTGGAGTCCATTAGGATGATGTTAGCATTCGCCGTTCATAAAGGGTTTAAGTTGTATCAAATGGATGTGAAATCAATATTTTTAAATGATTTTATTAAGGAAGAAGTCTATGTTGAGCAACTACCAGGGTTTGAAAATTCAAAATTTCCAAACCACGTGTATAAGCTTAAAAAGGCCTTGTATGGGCTAAAACAAACACCTCGTGTTTGGTATGAATGGTTGTCAATATTTATAGTGTCTAAAGGGTTCCATAGAGGATAAATTGATCCTACATTATTTTTGAAAATTATATGTGGATGACATTATTTGTGGTTCCATGAAAAAAAAAATTATTAAATTAGTTCATAAATCACATGGAAAGTGAGTTTAAAATGAGTTTGGTTGGTGAGTTGACATTTTTCCTAGGACTATAAATTAAACAAACAAAAGAAGGAATATATATTCATCAATCTAAATATGCAAAAGAAATTTTCAAGAAATTTGGAATGGAAAATGTCAAAGAAATATCTACTCCTATAGCCACTAACACAAAATTAGATAATGATCTTGAAGGTAAAGAGGTTGATCCAAAATTATATCGTAGTGTTATAGGTAGTCTTCTTTATCTCACGACTAGTAGACCGGATATCTTATTCACCGTGGGTATATGTGCAAGATATCAATCTTGCGCTAAGGAGTCATATTTATGTGCCGTCAAACGAATTCTTCGATATCTTAAGGGAACTCAAAATGTAGGCTTTGGTATCCTAGAACCAAAACTTTTGATCTTGTGGGATACTCTGATTCCAATTATGCCGGGTGCAAATGGATCAAAAAAGCACTAGTGGTGGATGTCAATATCTAGAATCTTCTTTAGTTAGTTGGTCAAGTTGAAAACAACATTGTGTGACACTCTCCACTACCGAAGTTGAATATATCGCTATGGGAGAATGTGTATCACAATTGTTATGGATGACTCACACTTTAGAGGATTTTAAGCTCATCTACAAAAATGTACAAGTCCTTTGTGATAATGTGAGTACCATAAACTTGACCAAAAATTCAATTCATCATTCAAGAACAAAGCACATTGAGGTGAAATATAATTTTATTCAAGATCATATGGCTAGAGGTGATATTGTCCTTAGTTATGTTGAGTCCAAATCAAACTTAGCCGATATCTTCACTAAACCACTCCCCAAAGATGAATTTAGTTATATTCGAAGGGAATTGGGAATGTGTTTTGTTGAATAAACAACCAACCTTTCATGATCACTTCAAGAATGAAACTCATTAAAATTCATTTTACCTTCAAATTGCATCTCACAAGGACATAAGTTTTACCTTGATTGTGTTTTTGATATACCTAGATGAGAGTGAGATGCTAGAAACAATCTTCTTGGTCATAATGCTTGTTATGATGCATTACTTTGAGCAAGAAGGTTGAAATCTTTTATGAATCATTGACTTGACCAATCATAGGGAAGACCAATACATAATTAATGTGTATTTGATCTAAAGATCATGATTGTACATTTCAACAAAGGAAAATCATAACCAACCATTCGAACACACTTAACTTCATATATACATTATAACTACACTTTATACACATGCTTAAAAATCATTAACCTTGGAAATTGGCATGAAATGGGACAAAAAATAAGGTTTATCAGAGTTTATTAGTAATCTCAATCGATTGGTGACAGCTACCAATCGATTGGTAATTCTGTGGTTTGCCACAGAAAAGCTCTGAAACGATTAACTCAATCAATTGATAGTTTTGTGGTTTACCACGGAATGATTCCTAATTGATCGGGTTAATCGATCTCGTAGGGGTCCAAGTTCTTCGACGGTTCAATCGATTGGTTATTTTGGCCAATCAATTGAAAAATATTTTTATGGACACAGAACTAGGCCTAATTGATCACACGAATCGATTGATGTATACCAAACGATTGAGTCAATCGATTGATGGTCTATTTTTTGTGAGCACGGAACCTCGCTAAATCGATCATGGTGATCGATTCAACTATACTAATCGATTGGGTTAATCGATTGGTGCTGACTTTTCCCGAGCACAAAACTGTTTTGAATCAATTGCAGTGATTGATTAAAGCCTCACTAATCGATTGGTGAGTTTCACCAATCGATTGATAGGCAAGATTTTATACCCGTTCCCTAACTAATTGATTCAAATATCCACTTTTCTCCTAAGCCCTACTCTTCCGACTTAATCGCCATCTATGTAGCCCATTCCTTTTCATCTCCGACGTTGCCTCCGACGTTTAGGTCACTCCGGTAAGCTCTAGACTTGTAGTTCCTTTGGAGTTCTTACCTTTCTTTTCCCCATTTCTAGGTTGTAGCTTACTCAGCATGTCCGTAGAGCTAGGGTTTTGGAGAAGGCTTGTCTCCGGTGATAGCTCTTTCTTCGACGATCTCGAGACAACAAATCTTCTTTCCTAGCCTATCCTCAACTTGTTGAGCAACCAATGCCACCAAAGTAAAACCCTAAACCCTAGTTTTCATTAGTTGATTTAATTCTTCATGAAAGATTTGCTAATATGTTGTTTGTTGCATTTCATTCATGCATCATAAATCATATTCTTTTGTTGCTCATGAATTGTTGGTGCATTCATCATTCATTCCCTTTAAAAAGAAACAAAAGCAGATTGAGTCCAGTGAGGGAAATGTGGGTTCATCTCGACCTCAATCGCCGACTGATTCCCGTTTTCCAAATGCTTCTCTCCAACATGCATTTCACACTAACAAGTTTAAACTTATTCCAGCTCGGTCAATTGATAGCCAATTCTTTCATAATAATTGTTGAGATGTCATCAGGTTTATTAAATTCTATAAGTTAGAGTCCATTGTGTATTGTGAACGCAACATTAATGAATGGTTGGTATTTGAGTTCTATAATAATTTGCATCCATTTGGCGCTAACTTGAGATACCGAACCCGTGTAGATAAACGTAATCTGGACTTTACTCTTGAAATCCTCCAAGAGTTTTTAGGATGTAGACCCTCCACAAATGATTTTGTTTTCTACCCTATCTTGCTTGATCTATTGCCTTCACCTTTTGAGCACATATCCATCTCCTCCATGTATGAGCATTACTATAGATGACCTCGTCCTAATGGACCTAGTGCTTCTATCACCACTTTTTCTACTCTTAAGATATTAGCTCAGAACAACACTCTGTTCAAAGTCATTGTCAATTGTATTTTACCTATTGTGACTTGTGCATTAGCCACCATTCGACCTCCACATGTTTTCATGTTATATGCATTCCATCATGATCTTGACATTAACGTAGCATTGAACATGTTTCATTACATTATTCACTTCATCAAACCAGTACATGGTATGATTCATATGTCATTTGTACATCTCATCACAGATTGGTTGAAGTCTTTGGGCATAGACGCTTCTCATGGTAGGTTAGCATCGATGATCGCCAAGTATTCTAGGATTATGGTACGATCATTTTCCTTGGCCTGTATAGAACCTGATGGAGCTGTCATGAGATGGATAGATGGTCATCGGATAGGTGAGGGACTGAGATAGTGACCCTGGGCTGAGAGACAAGCACTCGTTCCTATCATCCCTAGGGATCCTGAGGTAGCTGATGAGGAGGAGGATGCTGAGTATGCTGCATACAATCAATATGGTGATCTTCGATCTCAGATCCGTGAGCTTGAGGAGACTATGCATACACGATTCAAGGAACTACACTTGGATCGCGATCATCAGCTGGCCGAGATGCGTACGCAATATGAGAGTCTTGAGTGATGGTAGATTGATATTCAAATGTTGCTGGTATCCAATTGAGCATTGCCTCATTGCATGATCTGATGCGCTCATGGACTACCGGACCTCCTCAGCCACCTCCTCTAGTGGCTGATGCTGCTCCGGCTGCTAATGATATGATTGAGTTTTATCATGAGGATTGATATGCTTTATTTATTTACTCTTACCTAGTTGCAGATACTCTTTTTGTATGGATGCTCTTAGTTTTATATGATGTTTCAGTTATTACTATTCATGTGTGATACATCTTGTTTATCAT
>JBBUKS010000001.1:3372079-3388727 GCA_038050645.1 Hedychium gardnerianum | reverse complement strand
GGGCACATCCTCACTTACTCCTCTCAGGAGAGTTTATCTGTTGCCAAACATCTGGACCTCCAGACTGTTTGGACTTTCGCTCAGCATCCGATCTTGACCTCCAGGACTTTCTGCTAAACGTCTATCCTCGACCCGCCCAGACTTCTGTCTGGTGTCCTCGACCCCAAGGCTTTTCGCCTAGTGTCCTCGACCCCCAGGGCTTTCCTCCTAGTGTCCTCGACCCCTAGGATTTCTGCTCAGTGTCCTCAATCTGCCAAGACTTCTGCCCTATCCCCTGGACCAGGACTTCGTTGCCCAATCTTCCTGATCAGGACTTCTTGCCCAGTCCAACTGACCAGGACTTCGTTGCCTAGCCTCAACTAGGATTTTCACCTTGCCTAAATTCCCTTAGGACTTTCTTCTTGAGCTTCGTGCACACTTAGTTAGACTCATTAGATAACAACAATCCTTAACTTTAAACCTTTGTCATCTATCAAAACATAGGTTCGATTAGCTGGTGCTTCCAGCGCCAACAGTTGCTTGTTCATGAAGCATCGCCATTTTTTGGTTGATAATTTTCTAGGTCCACAAACACCTATTGATAGGTCGCTAGCAGAGGGGTTTCAAAATGCATCGATTGTGCCTGTTTAAAATGACAAGATTCGAAAGGTAACTAGCCAACAGACAATGAAGTTTTTGATCACAAATAAGGTAAGGTGAAGATATTCTTACTGAGTCCAAAGAAGGAGAAGATACCGAGTTTGCATTAGTATGGTAAGTTCTGCAGATCAAAGGAAGAGGGAAGATGAGGCCAAAGAAGACAAGAAGTCTCCTAAGTACTTCTTACACTATTATGATCTTCTTTAATAGGGTTGTTGAGATTCATCATTAAAGTGTGAAATAAAACATCAAGAGAAAGTGGTTGAAAAGAATGTTGGATGTGAGGTTTAAAGATAGTCAAACAGGGGTATTGGTGAATATCTGTATTGTACTGACACAACGATCCATAAAAATGATAATCCACGATCAAAAAAGATATGCACCGGAGGTTATTCAGTTTGACCAACTCTATGGGTTCTGAGGATTTCTTGGTGAATAAAATTAATTGGGAAAAATCATTAAAGGTCATTATGATACTCATGATTTTATTCTTTGCAGTGAAACTTGTTCAACTATATGGGTCTTCTTATTTTATGGGCTAGATATATTTTAATAGCCTTCGAACACCTATAACGACCTATGTGTCAAGTATTTTTTATTCGGGAATTTATCAAAAGGCTCACATAGGTTTAGGAATTTACCAAAGGGTGTATCATACTTTGATAATTACCAAAGGGAGCACTGACCTTGCTTGGCCTTCCCGTTCTATCCCTCCTACCAAAGCTGACTTTTTAGTCTCTTTCCTCTCTCCTTTGCATGCAACTTTCCTCTCTTCTCTTTCCTCATATTAAACTTTTCTTCTTTTTTTTCCTCCTTTACTTGCCCCACGGAAGTTTAATCCTGGAGCAACTCTGGGGAGTCTAAAATAAGTAATAGAGGGCACCTTTGGATTCCTTGCAACCTCAGAAACACCGCATGATTGGTCTACCGATCCGGCCTTGGTCTAGTCCCCTTTCGCCACATCATCTTGTTGATGTTGATCCTCCGCCACATCAGCATCACGGTCCGTATCCTTGACCAGTCTCTCTGCCATGTTAGTTGGTCAAATTTTATCTCTTTGCTACGTTAGCAGGATAATCCTTATCTTGTGCCACATCAATAATCCGAGACTCAGCAAGTCCACATCGAATGTCATGTCAGCACACAAAAGGACTTGCTGACACATGATCGTTCGGTCTATCGATTCAGCCGATCGGTCTACCGCTCCTATTCGGTCTACCAATTTGGCCAATTGGTCTACCGATCTTACAAAAATAGTTAGCACAATATAATATGTAATTTAAAGCATGATTATTGAATTTGATAGTTGTCTAACTGTCTGATCTCGACTTTGGAATTCGAGTGAATCCCCTAGTCGGAACGCCGCCTAAGGATGTCCCCATAAAGAAGACTTGTCCTTATCCGTTCTTCCTTTCAAAAGAACCACTCCACTTCAGGAGCCTATCTCAACTTACTGTTGGCCAAACCCTTGGTCCTCTAGATCCGTTTGAGTTTTCTCTGCTCAGCATCCGATCACTTGACCCCAGGACTTTCCTCTGACTTGACCTCCGGTCCTCTCTGATCCATCAAGTCCTTACCGCTAGATGTTCAGTCCACGGAATCACCTAGACTTAGTTGATCTGCTAAGACTTCCTTGCCTAGTCACTGATTCAGCTGACCGACTAGGACTTTCACTTACCTAGTATCGAGTCAACTTGACCTACTAGGACTTTTCTAGTTTAGCTACCTACACACTTAATCAACCTTGTTAGATCATAATTAAGTTTAACTTTGCCAACAACAAAACTCAGGTTGAATTATTTGGTGCTCCCTACAACAAAAATCTTCCCCTTTTTGATTATGACAACTTGGTTCAATGTTAAGAAAAATATAAAGATTACACAAGGTAGATGTTTCCACTGTAACTCTCACAATCGTATATGAAAATGGAGGTTCACTCAATGCTACTCATAACACTTCACTACCATATGCTTGCTTATTTTCTAGTTTTCCATCACTATATAAACATAACACGAATGAATCAAAAGGATTTATTCAAAATTGAAATGGGATCAAAAGAACTAAGTGAAGTGAGCAAAATGGGCAAAAGAAAAAGAAACAAATGAAAAGAGGAGAGTATTAGAATGATAAACCTGATGAGTTGACCAATTGATGTGCATAAAAGAATACCTATTGGTAGATCATGAGCACTTGAAAAGAAAAGAACACATTTGCCAATGATAAAACAAGAGATTTAGTTAAGATTTTCTCTGATCAGATAGCTACCCAAAGAATTTGGCACGCCATAGCTTCAACTTGATACAATTCCCACATGAACCAACAAGAATTGGCAAGATGGTTGTTGCGGTTTCCAAGTTCTTGTTTTCTAGGAAGTCCTTAAGATGAAATCGGTCTTTGTACCTTATGAAGTCAAAATCCACATTCAGAATTCATGCCAAAGAACTCCAGCAATGGAGGTCATCTCTGAAACACTGGTTCCCAGAATGCAGTTCAGAATTTCAGGAATCTGGACAAGGAAATCAGATTTGAAGTCGCTCAGAAAATTAGTTCCATAAGTTCAGATTCAAAAAAGGTTCAGGGTCTAAATCATGTAAGGCTCGGAAGAGAAGGAAAACACCAAATGATACATCTCATAATTTCAAGAGATCAGTCCAGAATTCATACCAAAGAGTTCCAGAAATGAACTGATTTTTGAATTCCAGTTTTTTTTCAGACTTGAGTTTCAGAACCTGGAATTCAAGGGAATTTCAACTCAAATTATTAAGAGTTCAGCTTGGAAGAGGTTATCATTTGGCACTAAAATGATAAGAGATCAAATTCAAGCTGTTGGTCATAAACAACATTAAGAGTTGGCACCAAATTCTGTCTCGATAAGTTCTGTTGACACAGTTTTTTTCTGATCAAACTGATCTGGATGATCAATTTATCTCTACTTCAATTTCACACTTCTATTATGATTTATCCTAAAACAATTCATTTTCAAACCCAGAAGGTTTACTTCAGCTCCTGCAAATAACTTCTTGCATTTCAGGATTTAGAATCCGGAGTAGCTTCACCCATTGAGTTACTGCTAAACTTGTTTTTTTTTAATTCAGATTCAAACGTGAGGAACTTCTGCAATTCAGAAACTCAGGAATCCAGTCCATGAACCTTGCCCAAGAATCTCAGACATGAAACCCACTTCTACACTTTTATTACTCCAATTGTCAGTTTCAGAAATGGCAATTCAAGAGGAAATCAAGTTGGGATCATAGAGTTCCTTATATGGAATGTAATACCCTTTAGTACTGTGATGATAAGAATCCCTCTTAAGGTTCAACTTTGATCTGAGATTCCATTCAAAATTGGCACGCAATATTACAATTTGGTACATCAGTTCCAAGAACTGATCTGCAGGGTTTTTTTTTTCTTTCTCTTCTTCTGTTCTGTTCTGTTTTTTTTTTCTTTCTTTTTCTTCTGTGTAAGTCTATCCTGAAGCTGGCACTTGTTTCCTAAAGCTCTCGAGAGTTACATCCACTTCACATAGGTAGGGAACCGAAATGCGGTTTATAGACAATAACAATATCTCCTAATTCCTGCATTCCTCTTCTTGAAGTGTCACTACTGAAATAAAACCCAGCAGAATACCTTCACCTCAGTTTCAGAATTCTGATTTTCAGGTGATTACAGCTTAGTTCATGGAGAGTTCAGCTCATCAATTAATCCCATTTAGCCTTGGAATAACAATTAAGATTGGAGTTGCTCAACAGCAACATTTTGAGAAAAGGGTTCTCAATTCCTGAATTACAATAGCTCAAAAACCAGCTTCAGAAATCAGAATTCAGGTTCTGAAATCAGATTCATGAGTGAAACTCTCTGATTTGTATCTCGAGTGGTTCAGCAATTGGATTGGTGTGTCTTCCTTACTTCTTGAGCTTATTACTTAACAAAGAGTTACACAAGAAATTTGGCATCCAATAGGTTAGGTTGGGACATCATCTTTAGTTTCATTTCTGCTGGTTTCTTTTTTTTTTCTTTCTGTAACTGGTTCTTATTTCTTGTTCAGCAGAGGAAATACTCTCCTCTGTATGGTTGGAAAGGCACACAAAGCTGATATCCGAGCAACAACAACAGAAAACAATTCTGAAATCAATCATCTCAGTTTCTGCTAATCAGGTTGCAAAATTCAGATTTGGCACTTTTAGTAACTCCTTTCTCAAAGCCTTCTAGACAATAAAGAGTGGGCTTCATGGAAAAGACGATACATCAAATAATGACATTGCAAGTTAGGAACTCAATTTTACTTAATTACTGTCCCGAAAATTTAAAAGGAAGTTGGCACAAAACAGTTTAGGTAGTTACAAAATCCCTTGTGCCACTGTTTTTCCTTTCTTGATCACAGAAACTCTATTACATTTCCAGAATTCAAATTTCAGCTTCAATGAAGTTGAGAGAGTAAGTCTGACCAGCTCCCTTGCTGTTTCAGAGTTCATTTTTAATGAGCTGATGCCCTAAATTCAGTTATCAATTCAAGGTTTCTGAAATTTGCCAATTCTACACTAACCTTGCAGTTCTTTTCTTTTCCATTGCAGAATCAGCTTCCAGTTTCGAAAATTGAAACTTGAAGGAATTTTAGCTTGAATCATGTAGAGTTATGTTTAAGAGAGGATTTCATTTGGCACTAGATTGATTGGAACTTAAATTCACAGTGATGCTAATCAGAAACAAGGATTTGACACTGAACTGTTGTAGTTTTTGTTTTTCTTTGTTGAAACAGTTTCTGAAAACATTGGCACATGGGTATCAGTTCAACTTCTCAACTCCTCTCGGACTTCTATTCTTATTTTTATATCAGCAACCGACACTATTCTCTACATATCTTGAGGGTTGCATGTACCTTGCATCAGTAAGAAACTCAAACAAAATTTATGAAACACAAACCCTTACACTCAACTTACAACAATTTCTGCAGTGACTACTTCTCTTGGTGTCACTGTGTTATTTTTTTTCTTACTTTTTCAGCAGCACAAACTAACTAAGATCAAACTTTCCTACCTTCAAAATACCCCAAACAGAGCCAAGAACAGAACCTTCACATTCCAACCTTAATTATTGCACAGTTTGTGTATCAAGTAACAATAGCAAGGCAATGTTTGAGACTCCCTTACCATGCTCAAAAACAGAATTCAATGCTCAAAAATTCATCCAAGATCTTAAAGATCAAGTAACTAAGATCTTGAAGGCCACGCTTAGGCGACTAATCCAAGACCTACCACTAGCGATCCACCACCACTAATAATTTCCTCCTCGGACCAAAACCGAAGGTGGAGAAACCTCTTATAGCAGTGTTATAGGGAGTTTACAGCTTTCACCAAATGAAGAAGCAACAAAAGAGAGGAAATGAAAGAGATTACAAGTTGAGCTCAGTTCTCTTTCTTTTGGTTGCTTGAAGATGTTGCAGATGAAGGCTTGAGGTTGATGTTGAGTAGAAGAATCACAATGGAACAGTAAGTTGCTCTTGTGGAAAAAACCTCTTTTAAACAACTCAGTATTGGGTTGTTTCTGCACCTTTTTGCTGCCACCAATCGATTGACATAACTCACCAATCGATTGCTCACCATAGACTATCCGTTGAACGGTCACTGACTCCAGATCAACGACTGAGATTATCCTGATTTTGAATTTCAATCGATTGGTGGGCATCACCAATCGATTGCTAGTGCCTAATCGATTAGCCAATCGATTTGGCAGACTTTTGTCTGCTTAACATGCTCTGCCAATCGATTGCACCAATCGATTAGCAATGCACATTTGATCTACCAATCGATTTGGCAAGCCTCTATTCGCTTTGACATTCTCTGCTAATTGATTGAACAACTCTCAGTCGAACAGACCAATCGATTCGAGCAGCTTCTGTTTACTTAGAATTAATTCTCAATCGATTGGAGCAACTTATCAATCGATTGATAACATAATTGTGTAAACCCTGAATTCTGGGTTTAACCCAATCGATTGAGCCGATTGGTGTTGCAAAACCCGAAATTGGGGTTTAGGATGTTTTTTTGGCTCACCAATTGATTGCAATATCATACCAATCGATTAGTGAACCCTAATATAGGATTTTTTTTTTATCCCTAAACCCTCAAGCACATAACTCCCTTCAAGTCTTTGATGTACGAATCGATTGCTAAATACTGCCAATCGATTGATACACCTATTTTAGCAATTCTAATGACCGAAGTTCGTCTAAACTTCTCTACCCTCGTTTTCCTAATTACCTCATGCCAGATGAACCTCATGTTCCCTAGACTTCTATGCCTAGAGCTTTCTCATCTTTGGGTCTTCATCTATCCCTGCATCCGATCTCGCTACCTGCTTGGGTTTCCACCTTTTGCCAAAAATCCTTGGTCTTTTCTTGCCCTGCATTCGGTCTTCCGACCTACACAGACTTCTTGCCAAGAATCCAACTCTCGATCTTCTTGGACTTCTCTTATCCTGCACACTCATAACTCAAGTGAGATCCAACTTATTAACTTAAACTTAAATAATTGTCAATCATTGAAACTTCTCATCCGGGGCATGATTGCACCAACAGGCTCAAGGTTCAAAACAACAATTCACGCAAATTCTACAAGTGCTTTCAAAGTTCATACTAATCGTGCTATCCAAGAGGTTTTAAGATGAGTGTTGCATGCATTCAAGATCTCCAGAGGCGATCGGAGCTATAGTAATTATTGATTTACTTTTGTTATAATGATTTATTATTTGTTTGTGATAAATCTGTAAGAGGTTTCTCTACCGTTGGAAGATGTTCGAAAAGGAGAAAAACATAATGCTCGTGTTCGAGGCATAGCTGTGGAGTAGGAACCTTAGGGAGAGGCTATTGAATCATGTAATTCTAGTGAGTATCCGTCTTGTATGTGTTATTCTTTTATATATTCTACTGTGTACTAATTTATAAAAAAACAAGAATGATGCGAAAAGAACGAGCGTTATTCACCCCCCCTCCTCTATCATGTCTAATCTTAACACATTGATCCCTCATTAGAACAACCCTTAAACTCATAGCTCAAAGATCCCAAGAGGGTTCCAAGTAGCCCCGTTCGTGGAGGCAACTGAAGGACACACTAGAGGGAAGGAAAGAAATCAAAGAGACTCTTTCACAAATGGTGACCCTATTCTCTGTGAACATCTAGTTGAAGAACTCCCTGCAAATTTTCTACACCCTCAAGTGGGAAAATACAATAGTTCCTCTGATCCCTAGGACAATTTGTGTCGATTTGAAAACACAACCCTTCTCTACCAATACATTGCAACAGTATAGTGCTGGTTATTCTTGACACCCCTAGTGGGGTTCATACAATGGTGGTTTTAGCATGCTGAAGCCCAACACCATATATTTATTTGATAATTTTTAATCAGCTTTCTTATATCATTTTTCCAATTATAATAAGTACCAATAGCCTCCTTGAACCTCTTTAGCAAAAAACAAGGTGGGGGGGGGGACCCTTTGGGAATATATTCAGTGTTGGTGCAGGGAGAACTAGATGATCGAACCTGAGTTTTGATATTGGCAAAGAGTTCAAAGTTAAGCTTAATTGTGATCTAACAAGATTGATCAAGTGTGCAACTAGCTCAATCAGGAAAGTTCAAGTGAGACAAAGCAAGTGAAAGTCCTAGTGAGACAAGACAAGAAACCCTTAGCAGATTAGGGACACGAGGCAGGAAGGACTTGATGGGTTAGAGAGGACTAGAGGTCAATTTAGGAAGTCCTGGGAGTCAAGTAACCTGATGCTAAGCAGAGGAAGCCCAAACAGGCCTGGAGGACCAAGGTTTGGCCAACGGTAAGTTGAGGTAAACTTCTGGAGTGGAGTGGTTCTTCTAAAAGGAAGAACGAGTAAGGACGAATCCTCTTTAAGGGGACATTCTTAGGTGTCGATCCGACTAAGGGATTCACTCGAATTTCAAAGTTGAGATCGAACAGTCACGGGACTATCAAACTCAATCATACTTTTTACTATTTACTGTGCTAACTTGATTTTGCAAGGATCAGTAGATCGATCAGCTAGAACGGTAGAACAAACATGTTCGACTGGATCGGTAGACCGAAAGATGATGTGTCAGCCAAGTCCTCTAGTGTGCTGATGTGGCATCTGACATGGATTGGTTGAGTTTCGGATTGCTGACATGACACAGAATAAGGATAACTTGGCTGACATGTTAAGAAGATAAACTTTAACCTGCCGACGTGGCAGAGATAGATCAAGGATAAGGACCGAAATACTGACGTGGCAAAGAAGCTTCATTGACATGCAAATGTGGCGAAATGAGATTAGCCAAGGATGGATCGGTAGACCGATCCACCAGATCTTGATCCGATTTCCATGCCGATCGATATACCAATCAGGCGGATTGGTAGACCAATCCTAGCCTATAAAAGAACGTCTCTTGCCGAGGCTTCAATATGATCTTCCAAGTGCTCCAACTCTCGTCTTGCTCAGAAAACACCAACGCTACGTTGGAACACCGCTCTGATAATCGTGCTCAAGCTCCGAATCTTTAGTCATTATTGGTATTCACTTTATTTCGTATATTGTCTTTCGTACTCGATTTTTTAAAGGAACGGTAAACTTGTTACCGTTCCTTATCTTTTGTAAAAGACAAACCTCTTTTTGAGAATATTAGTGGATTGTTCATCGAAAGCAGTCAAAGGTTGTGGGCCTTGGACTAACAGCCGTCAGCTATGAACCAAGTAAAAACAAAGAGTTTTTGTGCTGTGATTCTTTCTATTTCTGCTACTATCTCTTAAAAAGAAACTAGTTTACGAAAACGTGAAAAAAATGACACGCGTTATTCACCCCCCCCTCTAGCATTTTTCAATCCTACAATTCGTATCAGAGCGGGGGTGCTCTGAATTGGTGCAACCACCATTCGAGCAATCTTCTTTACTTTATTCTTTTTCATTTTTTTTCGTTTATTCTCTTTCTCAAGCATTACTAATCCAAGACCAAGTCTTGGTACGTCTTCTCATTTTTTTTCATGCAAGACTCTTCTCTGAATGACCCATCAAGAAGGGTACAACACATCCCGACCGCCTCTCTTCTTCGGCGAAGATTTCGGCTACTAGAAGGGCTGGATGGAATATTACCTAAAGACTCAAGTGGAGATGGGGATCGTGATCCAAACCGGATTCACTCTCTCCACCAATGAAGGAGTACCACTTGAATGTGACAAATGGGACAACGCCACAAAGAAGAAAATTGAGGCTGACGCTAAAGCTACTCAGACCCTCCAGTGCGGTTTGACAAAGGAAGAACTCAATCGAGTCAGATCATTCATCAGTGCAAAGGACCTATGGGACAAGTTAATTGAACTACACGAAGGGACTTCCGACACCAAAGTAGGTAAACATGATTTATTTTTAAATAAATTATATAATATTAAAATATAAAAAGGAGAGTCGACAAGTCAATTACACGCCCGAATCCAAGATCTTCTCAACGGACTTCACTCGATCGGACAGCAAGTGGAGAATTGCAATGTTATCAGGTATGTGCTCAAAGCTTTTCCTTGGAATACCTTATGGACATCTATGGTAGATACTTATAAAGTTTCCAATGATCTTTCAGTTATTAGATTAGATGAACTATTTTTCGAATTTGAGCTTCATGAATAGACTAATACATGCTTGATCGAGAAAGGCGTTGCTTTGATTGCGGGAAAAATCAAGACTAAGGAGCTGAAGCCCAAGTCCCGACCCGAATCCAAACCCGAATCCGAAGATGAATCAGATTCAAAAGATGACGAGGAAATCACCTTCGAACTAGTCAATCTAGTTCATAAAATGTTCAAAAGAAAGAAGATGTTCACTAAGCGCGAAATCAAGAAAGGGATCCAATCAAAGAACAAGCAAACTAGACCAAGTCGAACCACGAAGATAAAATCTGAGGTGATCTGCTACAGGTGCAATCAAAAGGGGCATTTCAAGGCGGAATGCCCAAACACAAAGGAAACCAAGAAGCAACGAAGGAAGAAGGCGCTAAAAGAAACTTGAGACGAGTCTTTGTTGGAAGAGTCGGACTAGGAAGAACAAGCCCAAGTGAGCTTCCTAGCACTAACGACAAGAGAACAAGTGGCTGAGACCGAGTTTGAACTCGAGTCCGAGTCCGAGTCTGAACTTGAGTTTGAGACAAGACACAAATCCGTATCCGTTTTAGATGATCTAAATACTAAGGTAGATTCTTCTTTAGTTAATAAATTATATAATGTCATATATAGTTTGACTCAAAAATTAGCCAAGTCCAATATCGGGGTCAAGTCACTCCAAAAGGAGGTAGAAGACCTTAAGGAGAAGACTAACCCAAGCTCTTCAACTGAACAAGTTCAAAATGGAACTTCAACTCAAGTCCAACAAATTGGGGAAGAAAATTACACTTTGAAAGTTCTAGTTAAAGACCTTAAAGGATCATTGAACGGTTGACCTCAGGCTCCAAGTACCTTGATACGATACTTGAAACTCAAAGGGCCATATACAATTGATCCGGACTCGGATACAAGGCTAAGACTAGATTCAAATCATATCTGTCATTAGTCAATCGAACTGCTAGAAAATGAGTCAAAGCATGGGTCCCTAAATCAAGCTTGAAATCAAGATGGACCAAATAAATATTGGATCCCCAAGAATCAAATTCACTACCTAGATAGACAGGTTATGATTCAGGGGGAGCCAATAAAAAATTATTTTTCCTATTAGATAAAATTGCATGCTTGTCTGATTTATTGCTTTCCTTTTGCATGCCTAGTTTATTTTCTTCTTAAGTTAGAACAACTAGATAGGAAAAAAGTTAATTTGATACTTGACAATCTAGTATCAAGATGCGGCAAGATGATAGTATGTTAGGGATGCTCAGTCTAAATGTATCCAAGTTGGGTAAGGAGTACCATACTTAGTGGACTCATTTGAGAAGAACTAATTGAAGGTACCTCACCACATCCTAAACTAGTTAGACCAAGGTTTTTCAATAAGTAGGTTAAATATAAAATTTCTTAAAAAGACTTTGTCAAGAAAGTGGTCGTTAGTTTAATATCAAAGAAGGCCACTATGCCTCGCCACGACCTAGAAGCCAATTTTTGAAATGTGTATTTAACTGATTGACGACTAAACCTAAATCTAACACAAGGTCAAATTAGCTTCAAAATTCAAACTAATTGTTAATCAAGTAAAATTGAAATCCATCTCACAAAGAACCCATGAGGCTAACATGTTTGAAAATCTAGAATGGGTGAGATGAAAAATAAGTAATAAATATCAGTCAACCCCTTTTAAACCCCAATTATAAGTTGGATCCAAATCAAATATCTTATGTGTGGGAACATAAAGATTTGGACCAATGAATGTTGGATAATAGGTGCTCCAAACACATGACCACAAACTGAAATTTGCTAATTTGAAACTCAAGAACCTATGATCAGTAGCATTTGGAAATAACGGAAAACTTAAGGTAGGGGTGTCAATTCTGGTGGGTAGGGTAGGTTCGGGTAGGGTCGAAACAAGGATATTACAAAAAAAATTCCAACCCAAATCTGACACAAACCCAAACACAGCACGAAAACCCTAAACATGAACTTGAACTTGAACTTGAACATGAACCCGAACTCAAACCCGACCAGATAACCAGACTAACTCGAATAACTCGACTAACGCGATTAAAAAATACTTTTTTTTCCCTATAATTCTTCACTTTTATCTTAATACTTCATCATTATCATACTAACTTTCTACTATTATGTACACAAAGCATCTTAATTGTAAAAATAAAATTTGATTTTACCCAAAAAAAGCTCCTAAACTCTAAATTCAGGTCAACCTACCCAATCCTAACACAATCCAAAGACCCCAACCTGAACCCAACCCGAACCTGAAAACTCACAACCCTAACTCGATATTTTTGGGGTCGACTCAGGTCAGGTTGGCAGATCAAGTTCATTTTTGACACCCCTAACTTAAGATAATCGAAACAAGTAATATTAAATTAAGTTCTAATTTTTTTATTCGTAAAGTCCTGTTAGTTGATAAATTTGAATTTAACCTACTTAGCATTAGTCAATTGTGTGATTCTGGTTATTTAGTAACTTTTTTAAATCTTGAATGCCTGATTAAAACATTAAAAACCCTGAAATAACACTTAAGGAAATTAAGAAAAATAATATCTACACAATTAATCTACCAAGATCCTTACTTAAGCGTCTACTGACACAATAAGAAGAAACTAAGTTGTGGCACAGGAGACTGAGTCATACTCACCTAAGACTCATTTCAAAAATGAGTCAAATGACTTAGTTAGAGGTCTACCAAAATTAAAAAACTTAGAAAATACAATCTGTAATGCTTGTCAACAAGAAAAACAAACAAAATCAAATCACAAGTTAACTAACCTAAATCGAACCAACTCAATACTTGAACTTCTACACTTAGACCTATTCAATTCTCACAGGGCTAAATCACTAAGTGAAAACCAATACTGCTTAGTAATAATTGATGACTACTCAAGATTGTTGGTGCAATCGCCTCTAGGGTTTTGATGGTTTGGTTTGAATAATATGTCTAAGGGAAATTAACTTGATCAAGGTTGATCGAGTTGGGTGTAGAGTCCAAGCAAAGTCAAGATTGACTTGAAACTTGGAAGTGAGTAAGAAGTCCAAGTAGGTCTAGATACTTGGCAGGTTGGTGGAAAGACCTAGTAGGACTAGGCAGTGAAAGTTCTAGTGGGACTAGGCAAAGGGAAGTCCTGGTTGGGAACTGACAGTGAAAGTCCTAGAGAGGTTAGGTAGTGGAAGACCTAGTTAGGAACCAAACAGTAGAAGTCCTAGCTGTTAGGACCAAAAGAATTTATATATCTCCACAATGATATGATATTGTCTACTTTGAACCTAAGTCCTCATGGATTTATTTTTGGGCTCTACCCAAAAGGTCTCACACCAATGGAGATATCTTCCTCTTATAAGTCCAAGATCTTTTCCATATATTTCCAATATGGGACTTTGATTGTATTCCCAACAATCCTCCCCTCAAATGAAGGACCACCATTATTCTCATAGTCCAAGCATCTTGTCACTCTTGACCTACTCCGGACTTCCGCTGAAGCATTGAGTCAATCAAGGTCACTCCTCTCCTCTAAGACTTTTCACCACCTAGGATTCACTCTCCTAGGATTTCCGCCAAGCATCTGGTCACTCTTAACCTGCTCAAACTTTTCACCACCTAGGATTTCGGTCAAGCATTCAGTCACTAGTCACCCTTGACCTGCTTCTCCCCCAAAATTTCCACCAAGCATCCAGTTACTCTTAACCTGCTTGAACTTTTCACTTAGGGTTCACTCCTCTGGGAGTCGCCACCTCCTTCGTTCAAGGCCACTATTGCATCCACATAGCTCAATCTTGACCATGACTTTGATACCACTTGTTAGGACCAAAAGAATTTATATATCTCCACAATGATATAATATTATCCACTTTGGGCCTAAACCCTCATGGATTTATTTTTGGGCTATACCTAAAAGGTATCATACCAAAAGAGATATCTTCCTCTTATAAGTCCATGATTTTTTTCATATATTTTCAATGTGGGACTTTGATTGTATTCCCAACACTAGCGAGACTAGGCAGTTGAAGTCCTAGTTGGGAACTAAGCAGTGAAAGTCCTAGTTGGGAACCAGGCAGTGGAAGTCCTGGTTAAGAACCAGGCAGTGGAAGTCCTAGCAGGACGAGGCAGTGGAAGACCTGTTATATTTGAGAGATGTCCTAAGATAATCGCCTTATGGTTTATACCTATTTATTAGATAAATAAAGATTCACTATTTGAATGTACATATTTTGTGTATATGATTAGATCTTAAACTCACTTATTGAATGTTCACAATATGATTCATAACATGAGAGAACTTGTGATTGGATCACAACTAGTGAGCATCTCTACATGTGTAATTATGAATGTATTGAAATATTTCATAGTCGACGAATTGATGTGTTCGGATATCATTGATTCTGTGAGACTAACATGAATTATACTCCTTGGTCTAACCAAGCAGTTGTTCCCCACTAGCTGAAGACATTGGGATGTCGAGAGTTAAACATGGATGCTAGTTATGGTAACTAGTTCATTAAAGTGACCTGCTGTAAGACTTCATATGGTTCTCTACATATATAGATATGTCAATGAAGATTTTACTGCAGCTCGAGTGCAAGTTTCCTTCGACTTGAGGTATTCAAGTCACCTTGGTCATGAAGACTTATACCTTGACATCCTAAGCAAGCATCTCCTTGGAGGTGTGGCCCCGGGATGATTGGGTATAAGTCAAAATGTCACAAGGTGTTTGGATAACCCACAGAGGATTCACCTCTCCTTGCGAAGAGATGTATACCCTATGGCCGATTGTCAGGATTGTCACTCAAAGTATTTGGACAAAGCATCGCATGTTAAGAGTATTGTACTCTTGGACACATGTACGAGTAATTTGAATTCATAGGACGAGTAAGTATTACTTGGGCTAGGTGTGATGTAGTCAGCCTAGTGGGGACAGACACTTAGACCATGTCCTTAACCAAGTGGGGATAAGACGAGTGAAAGAAATGAGGCACGACTCACTGTAGCTGCTGAAAGGTTCCAAAAGATGTTCTGGGATCAACCATTGATTTTTTAGTTAATTGGGAATCATGATGTACTACTAGGCGCCACTCATGATCGATCTATGATTAATGGTTAATTATGGATGGCTAAGATAAATCAAAAACCTATTGGGTCACAAGCACTACGAGTTTATCCGAAAGATTTAAAACGAGTTTGAAAATTGGATTCTCATATCGAGAGAGTGATGAAAGATAAACCATGCGTGTGACAGGTAAGTGTCTATCGTCGGGAGCATAAGGAACACAATTAGATGATGACTTGACTAGGCTTGGGAGTTGATACTTGAAATGTTAGGTCACTTATTGCACCAAGCACGGAGAACTATTACTTAGGTTATTCTCAAACAAATCCTTGTATCCTGATCACCAATGAAACTATGAGATAGGATTAATGTGAATCACTAGGGATTATGATTCACCTCATTGCCACGTGAATCTAGGTTGCAGGTTTTTGCATGAGGACAAGCAAAGGTTTAAGTCTGGGGGTGTGATGTACATATATTATATATATATTTAGACACTTTATATTGAACATTTACTTATATTTCATTGACATGATCTACATTATCGCACCTCATTTTATTATGTTATCATGCTTTTTACTCCACATCGTTCGGAGATCTATTTTTTTTTTATTTTCATTGATAGGATGCGTTTCAAAGAAAAATGAAACTTAAATGGAGAGCAAAGCAGAAAACAGAGCAGGAAGCAAAGCAGTCAGGGCCATGATACCTAGCGGTGCCTCCCAGGCACGGCCAAGGCACTGGCCGTGCCCCCTAGGCACGGCCATGTCTCAGAAATAGGAGAAGCTTTGGTCACGACCATGTGTCTCAGACACGACTGTGTGACACTTCTAAAGAAAACCCAGGCACGACCGTGTGTCCTAGACACAACCATGTCTAGCCAGCAGAGCCTCCTCAACACTGGGTCATGCCTCACAGGCACGGCTTTGCCTCTAGTCCATCCAGCCTCAATCTTAAGTCGTGCCTCTCAAGCACGGTCATGTGCCAGAAAAACAGGGGTCGTGCCCCATGCCTATAAAAGAGGATTTTACCCCTTTCTCAAGGGGGGTTGTTCTTTTCTTCTAGGGAGAACACAAGGTCCATCACCACTTCATTTTGAGAGATCCATCCATCATCCGAGCAAGGAGAGCAATCCCGAAGACCAAGACGACAACCGGCTAAGCATTTCTTCCCTCTTCTCTTTAGATTAGGGTTAGAATGTTTCTTTATATATCTTTGTGCTTTCTCTCCTTGTTTATGGAGTACATCTCTTGCATTCTAGGGTTAGGGAGTATCTATGATGTGATTGATGATGTATGAACTATGAATATGTCAATTTCCTA
>JBBUKS010000001.1:3326388-3345063 GCA_038050645.1 Hedychium gardnerianum | reverse complement strand
CCTCCAATTCCCTTTAATGCTTCTTCATCCTTGGCTTTGTCTTGTAAGCTTGTAACCTCTCCTTGGCTCACATTAGAGGGGGGTGGGGGGAGGGGGGGGGGGGGTGGCAACCTCGGGGCTGCTCTCTTCGGCGAGGTGGGCGGGCTGTGGCAGCACAAGGAGCTTAGTCTCCTTGTTGTGGTCGGTGATGCAAGAGAGAGAGGAGAGAAGAGAGGGTTTGAGGAAAAACCTAATCTTTAGGTTTTTAATCAATCCAATATCCATAATTCTTCCCAATCTATATCAATATAAAGATCACTTATTGGGTTTAAGGAGCAAGTCCTAAACCAGAATCCATTAACCTGCAACCCATACCAATAGCCTTAAGTTTGGTTTAGAATAAAACAGCCTTTCATTTTAAACAAAATCATCTTGGTTTACAATTAAACCAAAGAGGGTGTAACTCATCTGCAAGAGATGTGGCTCATTCGAGCTTCCATTGTGCTAAACCCTTTCCAAATTTTCCCTTTGTCTAGTTTAACTAGACTTAGTCTCTCTCAATCTAACAATTCAATTCTCAAACTCGTTTTAAGTCGTTCGAATAAACTTGTAGTGCGTGTGACCGTATAAGTTTCTGGTTATGTTGGTCATTCATAATTAACCATTTATCATGAAAAGATTATGAGTGACACCTAGTAGCACATCATGACCCCCAATTGACCAGAAAATCAATGATTGTTTCTAGAACCACTTTTGAACCCTTCAGCAGCTACAGTGAGTCGTGTCTCGTTCCTTTTGCTCATCTTATACCACTTGGTTTAGGACATGGTCTATGTGTCAATCCACACTAGGATGATTATGTCACACCTAGCCCAAGTTATACTTCCTCATCCTGTGGATTTGAATTACTCAAGCATGTGTCCAAGAGTATCATACTCTTAACGTGTATTACTTTGGCCAAAGACTTTGATTAACAATCCTGACAAGTGGTCATAGGGTATATGTCTCCTTATACAGGATACGATGAATCCTCTACGGGTTATTCAAACACCTTTGGGCAATTCAACTTATACCCAATCATCAAGGGTCCACACCTCCAAGGAGATACTTGCTTAATATGTCAAAGATGACTTGAATACCTCATGTCGAAGGACCTTGCACTTAAGCTGCAATGAGATCTTCATTGACATATCCATATATATACAAACCCATATGAAGTCTTATCGCAGATCACTCCAATGAACTAGTTACCTTTAACTAGCATCCACATTTAACTCTAGACATCCAATGTCTCCATCTAGTGAGGAGAGACAGCTTGGTTAAACCAAGGAGTATAACACGTGCTAGTCTCACAAAATCGATGATGTCCGAACTCATCAATTCATTGACTAGGGAATGTTTTAATACATTGATAATTACACATGTAGAGATGTTCACTAATTGTGATCCAATCACAAGTTCCCTCATGTTATGAATTGTATTGTGGACATTCAGTAATTGAGTTTAAGATCTAATCATACATAATGAATGTGCACTCAAATAGTGAATCATTTATTTATCTAATAAATAATATATACCATAAGGTGATTGCCTTAGGACATCTCTCAAATATAACATCTCCTTCATCTTGGGTACCAATTGAGCCTTCTTCTTCTTCAATTTGGGACACTTGCTCTTATAGTGTCTTTTTCCCCTACACTCAAAGCATATGATATGATTTTAATCTTTAATGCATGAAATTGTTATACCTTAATGATTTGAGCTTTCCTAACTTGTATAGGTGGAGCATGATTCTTCTTCATTGATTGCGGATGTAGAGGCTTCTTCTTGTTCGGTGTCAATGGCCTCTCTCCCTCAATTTCATTATCGAATGTTCAACACCTCTTAACTTCTGAATCCTCATGCTCTTGATCCAAAGAGTCTCCCTCTTTCGATTTTCTTTCACTTAGTGTTGAGGAAGGATGCTCATGATGCTTGACCAATTTGCTCCATAAATCTTTGGAATCTTGGTATTCACCTATCTTACACAAGACATCATTAGGTAAAATATTTGATAACAATTTCATTACCTTGTCATTTGCCTTAAATTTTTAGACTTGCTCCTTAGACCATTTGCTCTTCTGAAGAGGTTTTCCCTTTGAATCTCTTGGAGCTTCAAACTCTTCTATTAGAGCAAATCATTGCTCTATATCCATAATCAAGAAGTTTTTTCAAAGATTGAAGCTTCTAAATCTGAAGGGTTGAGGTGCCCGGATGTCGTAACAAAACCCATCTCAGAAATCCATTTGAAGTTGATCTCCTTTGAAGATTAGTCCTTTGACTTGTTAAAATTTATGGCTTCAAACTTCTTCTTGTTCCTCTAGCTCTAGCTTCTTCCGATGTTTAGTCTAATGAAGAGCGGCCTCGCTTTGATACCACTTGTTAGGACCAGTATGAGCTAGAGGGGGGATGGGGGTGAATAACTTCATTCGCTTCTTTGAACTTGAACAACAGCGGAAACTTGAAGCGAACTCCACAATGCTAGCTCTTTCGATTTACTTGGTATCCACCTCCTTGAGGTGACTAGTCTACAGGTCTACAACTTACAACTCCACTATAAATAACTCCTTGAAAACTTTCCGGAGGTGGAGAATCCTCGTATAAGCTATTCTCACAAGAACTCAATAAGAAAAAGAAGCAAATACAAATACAAATCGAAATCGACTTTACAAATGAAAACCTTGCTTCTTTGATCTCTTGTTGCTTGGAAAAGCCTTTTGTCAACTCGAAAATGCAGTAGCACTTCACCTCAGAATCTCCAAGAACTAGCGTGTTCAAATGCTTCGTGAATCCCCTTTTCTAGGATTTCTCTCGGGTTGAAAAATGTCTCCCAATCGATTGGTCTTACCCCCAGTCGATTATCATGTCAGCTCGACTGTTCAAAACCTATAGAATGACTCTTTTTTGCCTATCCAATCGATTGATGAGACATACCAATCAATTTATTAGCCTATAATCGATTGCCCCAATCGATTTAGAAGCCATCTGTTTACTCGACAACTCTGGCTAAATCGATTCACAAACCTTCTATTCAATAGAGAAACAGGATGAATCAATTGCTAAAATTGATTCCCTAAGTTTCTGTTCACGAGAAATCACTACCAATCGATAGAGCCAATCAATTTGGTAGTCTACTATTCAATCGATTGCTCTAATCGATTGGTGATGCCGGAATCGATTATCCTAATCGATTCTGGCTCTTTCTGCTCACGAGATAGCTTCTTCCAATCAATTGGGAAGCTATGCCAAGGACAATTGATTGTTGGCCAATCCTAAAACTTGGATTCTGGGTTTAGGGTTTACCAATCAATTGACACTTCCTACCAATCGATTGGTAACCCTAAATTCAGCATTTTCAAACCTGAATTCGGGTCTTGCCTGATATCTGGTTGACCTCAACCTATCAGGACTTCCTTTGCTCAACATCTAGTCATGCATGACCTGTTGAGACTTCCTATTGCCCAAGTGTCTGGTCCTCCTTCACCCACTTGGACTTCTCATTGCCAAACCTCTATTAGGACTTTCTCTTACCTAGGACTTTCCTTTACCTAACCTCAGTTAGGACTTTCCCTTGCCTAATCTTAGTTAGGCTTTTCCTTTGCTTAACCTCAGTTAAGACTTCCACTGCCTACTTCCACTAGGTCTTTCCTCTTGCCTAACCTCAATTAAGACTTTCTCTTGCCTAACCTCGAGTTAGGTCTTCCATTGCTTAGCCTATCGCTAGGACTTCCCTTGCCTAGTTTCCAACTTGGTCTTCTACTGCTTTGCCTCTCACTAAGACTTCCCTTGCCTAGTTCCCAATTAGGTCTTCTCTTGCCTAACCTCAGTTAGGACTTTCCAAGTCAAGTATTTGGTCTTTCCTTGACCTACTTGACTTCTTTCTCACATATAATCAAACATTGAAACTCAAGCTCGAGCGAACCCAAGCTTAGTCAACTTGGTCAACCTTTACCTTAGGACGATGACACTAACAGAAATGAGATAAAATAAAAGCTAAGACAAGACTAAGCAAAGTGCATGAACGAAAAATAAAACAAATAAGGCAAACACAGCAACACAAACAAACTGATAAAGAAAAGTAAGAAAAAAAAAGGAATGGACTCCCCTGAATTCCTGTCGGCTGAAGGAAATTCAATAATAATAGCTAAACTGGGAGTGGCAAAGAGACCTATCATCATTGGATCAATATTGTGAAGCACCGCTCCCTCCATCTTCGTCCCTTTGAAGGTTGGAGATAGTTCAGTTGAAGCATCAAGTCCCAGGCCTTATAAAAACCAGCAAGTTAAATGAAAGAGCTCATCTCCGACACTTATGCGAGATAAGAAAGAACTAGAAAATTTTTAAGTATACTTGAGCATGTATCAAAGAATAATCACATCGAACAAAATTGATTATAGGTACCTCTATGAAATTTTCTAAATGATCATAAGAGATACTAACTTTACATTACTGAAAGGTACCTAGAGGTTACAAGTGAATGTGACTTTCTCTTGGTCGGGTAAGGGTTCTTGCTCTGACTCAGGTGGTGGTGCCTGATGTGCGTAAATTATGCATGTTTCTAAGTATTGTTTGTTATATATTCTCTCTCATTTCATGAACATGATTTACATTTACACACTCTATTTCTACTTGATTTCATTGTTGTTACTCTTTTGGTTCAGAGATGTACTCTTCCCTTGTTTGGTTGGATAGGATACATTTCTAGAGTAAAAATGGAGTATTATATACATTGGAGTGAGAAGTGGAAGCAAGGAACACGCACTGGACGTGTCCCATGACATGGACGAGTTCCTACGGGCATAACTGACTAAAAGATAGAGGAGACATCAGGTTTCAGCACATAGCATTAGATGGTTGTTCGTTGTGCAAAAAGGAGAACCTCCCCACAACTGCCAACACGGCTCGACCATGCCAAAGAGGCACGACCGTGCCAAAGAGGCACGACCGTGCCTCTCATTGAATTGTTAGCCAAGAACATAGTGGCCACCATGGCTTGGTCGTGCCAAAGAGGCATGCCTGTGCCTATTCCTGGAGTTCTGGCCAAGTTCCACCATAACCTGTTGGGGTTGTAAGGTTGCAAACAAAGTCCCACATTGAAAACATATGGGAAAGATCATGGGCTCCATTGGTATGAGACCTTTTGGTTAAGGCCCAAAAACAAAACCATGAGATCTTAGGCCCAAAGTGGAAAATATCATATCATTGTGAAGATATCTAAATTCCTTCGGTCCTAATAATTGATATTAGAGCTCGGACTACCAGAAGGTCTAACCGCCGACTATGCACAAGAGTTATGGTCTAATCGAGCAATGTGAGTAGAATATTGATCTCAAACAAAGGAAGTAGGGGGTCTCATGCTCGGATCAAGAGGACCAAACACCAGGCAGAGAAGTCCTAGTTGTAGCTCGGCAAGGAAGTCCTAGTAGGTCGGGTGGACCGAGGGGCAAGAAGTCTTGGTGGGTCGAGGATCGGACGAGGGGGGCTCTGTGGTCCTTCGTTTGAGAGGGGGATTGTTGGGGTTGTAAGGTTGCAAACAAAATCCCATATTGAAAACCCATGGGAAAGATCGTGGGCTTATAAGGGAAATACATCTCCATTGGTATGAGGCCTTTTGGGTAAAGTCCAAAAATAAAACCTTGAGGGCTTTGGCCAAAAGTGGACAATATCATATCATTGTCTAGATATCTAAATTCATTCGGTCCTAACACAGCCAAGATGGTACAACCATGTCATAAAGGGACAACCGTGCCTATTCCTTGAAAACAACAAAGTCCCACATGGTATGGCTGTGTCAAAATGGCACGACCATGCCTCAGCCACAAATTCTGACCAAGGCCAACATGACATGGTCGTGCCTATTAGACATGGCTTGTCGCAACCTGGGTAGGGGCCATCTGGGATGCAATAAAAGGCCCCAAAAGTACCCAAATTAGGGAGGGAGGTTGTCCCCTTGGGAGAGAATCCTAGAGCTTCTATTTCTTGAGCCGCTGCGACGTCCAGTCCATCATCCGAGCTAGGATTCCATCAGAGAAGACCGAGAATGCATTGATAAGCATTCTTCTTTTCTCTATGTTTTAGATTGTAGAATGATATTCTTCTTGTCTCTTAGTTGCATTTCTCTCGCTATGGACCTTCGAATTCTAGGATGTAGGGAGTAACTATAATGTAATGTTGATGTGTAAACTAAGTATTTGGTAATTTCCCTACTATATGAAATGTTTACTTGTTCTTGCTTGATTGATTGTTTGTGTTGGGTATGTGATTGGATGTGGGGAATTGGTCACAATATAGAGGTGATACTTTAGATTGTATAATTGAGGGGGCCTTAGTGATAGGGGGCATCTGTTGGGGAGCCCAACGGATGCATGTGTTGGACACGTTTCACAAAACACGCAGCAGAAATAGAAATAATAAACTATTTTATTACAACACACACATCACACACATACAAGATACAACATGCCAGACATAACCACATAATTAAATTTTACGAAACTAAATTATACCTACTAGTTCGTAATCAAACCTTGTAGAGAACGTTTGCTAGCCTCGCAATGTTAGCCTCTATCAAAATCAACGAGCAAGCTTGACGAAGCTTGCCTCTACTTGTATCCACACCAAGTTATCCTCGAGACAACCTCGCTAAGTCAAGTGTCGTGTCTTCCCTTCAGTACTAGCTGAAGGGGGGAGACAAA
Source organism: Hedychium gardnerianum (assembly GCA_038050645.1). Classification (NCBI taxonomy): domain Eukaryota; kingdom Viridiplantae; phylum Streptophyta; class Magnoliopsida; order Zingiberales; family Zingiberaceae; genus Hedychium; species Hedychium gardnerianum. Next base: position 3,338,350 of record JBBUKS010000001.1, on the reverse strand, counting down.
GCGATCTGAGAGAGAATCTAGGACTCAATTCGATACCCGACGGCACAAGGAAACCCAACGGTATCAATTGAGATCGACGGCTGCCATATGGCTAATGTCCGGAGGCTGAAACCTCTCTACCCAAAAGGGGGCAACATGTTCTACACTGACTAAATGTATTCTGTCAGCGTCACAGTTGGTGGGTTGGTCGAAACAACAGCATGGCCGGAGCAACTCAACAACCGGCAATTCTTTAACATGGGAGGAACAACACCTTGGTGAAGAATTTTTGCCGAAACAATTTCACAGTTGGCGGTTCTTCAACCTGTGCGGAGTAGCACCTCATCACAACCACTTGCTGTGATGGCCGGCGGGAGCAACAACCTTGCTGCCGAGAGCAGCGATGGCCGAAATAACAACAGTTTGTTGTGTTCGCCAGCACAAGGAGCAGCAACCTTTATTCGGAATAGGGCTTGGGCAGAAAGGGCTGGGTAGCAACAACCTTTGTTGCCGATGGACAACCTTTCTAGCTTAAGTAGGAAGCTTGGTTGGTGGTTGGGCAGCAACAACTCCTTTGCCGGCAGTAGAACAACAGCCACGGACAACACCTCCTATCGCTAGAGTATCAACAGGGACTATCGTACAGCTGTACTGATCATCGACGAAGAGGAGGGGCGGTGGTTCCCTTGGGTCGACGACAAAGAAGGAGGGAGGAGAGAAAGAAAAATGAGAACCTAATCAAATTTCTCTCCTTTCTATATCTATATATAGACTTCCTACTGGGTTTGAAAAACTAGTCCAAACCCGTATACATTAAGCCAACCCGATCTGCTTGCCTTAAGTTTAGTTCAAGACCAAACCATCTTGGTTCATAACCAAACCACCTTGGTACAATAACTAAACCACCTTAAGTCTAACTCGTCAACAAGTTATGTGGCCCAAACGCGCTTTCGTTGTGCCAAACTCTTTCCATATTTGCTCTTCATCTTGTCCAACCAGACTCTATCTCTCGATCTGAGAATCTAATTCTCAAATTAGTTTTATGTTTGTTTGATAAACTTGTTGTGCATGTGATCTTATAGGTTCCCGACTTATGTTGGTCATCCATAATTAACCATTAATTATGGATCAATCATGAGTGGCACCTAGTAGTACATCTGTTGGGTTGCCCAACGCAGATGAATGCACAACGGAAGACAAAAATAATAAATCTTAATTTATTACAATACACACATCCATGGATGCAAGATACAATGCGTGTAGACATAATTGCAATATAAAATTTTATGAAAAAAAATTATTCTAGTTATACCTGACACAGATCACATGAAGTGGAAAGGACATCAACCAAGCAATGCTATCGAGCCTTGCCTCTATTCGTATCCACGCCGAGAACTCCTCAAGATGAATTCGGAAGTCACGAGTTTCATCCTCATAAAAGTTATTAGCCTTGCGTATGAAGATGAGGTTTGATATCTGGTGGGGTACGCAACTACTGCAGGAGAATACGTGGCCCAACTAATTCTTGAGAGAATTAGTACACCTGATGTTGTAGAAGTCACGCAATTACCGCCAACATCAAGAGGGGCAGATGGATTTGGTTCAACAGGCAGATTTCATCAATATAAGTATACAAAAGAAGAAAAGGGGAAAGCTGTGATGAGGTCCTACATCAGCTGTGATGACCTAGCTCAAGTCACACAAGATATCAAATCACAAGATTCAGAAGCTGAGCCTGACCAACCAATTGAGCGGAGACGACACCAAATGAGAGATAGACACCAAAAGGAAGCTTACTGTCCGGCTCGGAAAAGGGTGTTGTTCGCGCCTTTTTCCTCACTATTCGGTGTCCGTAATTAATTATCTTCCAATAATTAATTCATCAACTAGGGAATAACCTGTGCTAGTCCCATAGAATCAATGATGTATAAACTCACCAATTCATCAACTAGAAAATATTTCAATACATTTATAATTACACATGTAGAGATGCTCACTAATTGTGATCCAATTATAAGTTATCTCATGCTATGAATTATATTGCGGACTTTCAGTAAATGAGTTTAAGATCCAATCAAACACATAGAGAATGTGTACTCAATTAGTGAAACTCTATTTATCCAATAAATATATTGAAATCATAAGGCGATTGCCTTAGGACACCTCTCAAATATAACAACATCATGATGCCCAATTAATCGAAAAAATCAACGGTTGATCCCGTAACTATTTCTGAACCCTTCAGCAACTACAGTGAGTTGTGTCTCGTTCCTTTCACTCATCTTATACTCACTTGATTCAGGACATGATCTATGTGTTAGACCCACTAGGTTGACTATGTCACACCTAGCCCAAGTTATACTTCCTCGGCATGTGGATTCAAATTACTCAGACATATGTCCAAGATTATCATACTCTTGACATTTATTACTTTGGCAAAGACTTAGAGTAACAATCCTAACAAGTAACCATAGGGTATACATCTTCTTATGCAATGAGCGATGAATTCTCTATGGGCTATCCAAACACCTTCAGGGACTTCAAGTTATACCCAATCATCCCGTTTCCATACCTCCGTGGAGATATATCGACTAAGATGTCAAAGTATAAGTCTTCATGACCACGGTGACTTGAATATCTCAAGTCAAAGAAAACTTGCACTCGGGTTGCAATGAGATATTCATTGACAAATTCATATATGTAAAGAACCATATGAAGTCTCATGGCAAGTTACTCTAATGAACTGGTTACCCTTAACCAGCATCCACGTTTAACTTTTGACATCCCGATATCTCCATCCAGTGAGAAGCAACTGCTTGGTTAAACCAAGGAGTATAACACGTACTAGTCTCTCAGAATCGATGATGTCTGAACTCATCAATTCATCGACTAGGGAATATTACAATACATTCATAATTACACATGTAGAGATGCTCACTAGTTGTGATCCAATCACAAGTTCTCTCATGCTATGAATCGTATTACAAACATTTAGTATGTACACTCAAATAGTGAATCACTATTTATCCAATAAATAATACATCCCATAAGGCGATTATCTTAGAACATCTCTCAAATATAACATACTCCCAATTGGCATAATGTCAATCTCCATGGTATCTAATACCACATGACTCTACATCACCCTCAAACTTATTTTGAGGTAAAGGTTTTGTCAAAGGATCCGCTAGGTTCCTTTGAGTGGGAATTATCTCGATTTGTATTCCATTCCTACTTATGATCTCTCTGATCATATGATAGCGGCGAAGCACATGTTTGGATCATTGATTAGACCTTGATTTCTTTGCTTGAGCAATGGCTAAAGAACCTCAATCCAAGTTCAGTGACAAACTTCTTGATCCAAACTACTTCATTTGCTGCTTCTGAAGCTACATTGTATTCTGCCTTAGTGGAGGAATCTACAATGGTTTCTTGCTTGGAACCTTTCCAATTTATTGTGACTCCATTTAAGGTTAATACGTATCTAGACTAGGACTTGGAATCATCCTTGTCTGTCTGGAAACTGACATTAGTATGCCCATGTATAATCATATCACCCCCTCCATATACAAAGAACAAATCCTTAGTACTTAAGGAAAACCTTGACAGCCACCCAACGATCCATGCCTAGATCCAATTGATATCTTCTCGTGATACTCAGAGCATACGATATTCTGGGTCTCGTACATAACATAACATACATGATTAATCTTATAGCTGACACATATGGGATCTGACGCATATAGACTTCGAAAGGTGAATCCCATGTCTCATGGAAAGACAACCTTTCTTGGATTCTTCCATGCTAAACCATTTTAGCATTTTATCGACATATGTAGACTATGAAAGACTAAGCAAATCTTTTCGATCTATCTCTATAGATCTCAATCGCAAGAAAATAGGTTGCTTCTCTCATGTCTTTTATGGAGAAAATCTTGGACAACCAAATTTTAACTAAATGTAAAACGGGTACATTGTTTCCTATAAGTAATTTATCTCAACATCTAATACTAGGAACACGACCGCACTCTCAACCTTTATGTATATGCAGGTTGATCTGGATTTTGTGAGAAATCAAACTCTTTGATTACCTCATTAAAACAGATATTACAACTCTTGGATGCTTGCTTCAGTCCATAAATGAGTCGTTGATGTTTGCATACTTTATTTTATCAGTAGATGTGAAACCCTCGGGTTGTATCATATACACATCCTTAAATAGGTTCCCATTAAAGAAAGCTACTTTTCATATCCATTTGACATATCTCATAATCGTAATGAGCTACTATGGCCAGGCGTATACGAATGGATTTAAGCATGGCTATTGGTCAGAATGTTTCGTCATAGTCAATATCACGTTTGACAATAGCCTTTCTCCACCAGTCTTGCTTTGTGGGTAATCAAATTACCATCCATGTCAGTTTTCTTCTTGAAAACCCACTTGCACCCTATAGGTGTTATACCCAAAGACCAAGTTCCAAACTTGGTTTTCACAAATGGAATCCATTTTCGATTTCATGTCTTTCAACCATGAGTCCCTTTCTGAACGTTTCAAAACATTTCAGAACTTTTTCATAACTAGTAGGCTCCTCATCCTCAATGAGTAACACATCTCTTGATTCACTTATGAGAAATCCATATCTCTCGGGAATTAGATGTGCCATACTAGATCTACGAAGTGGTAGTGTATTAATAGTTTCAGTCATTATCTCATCCTGTTGAGAAACATGTTGTGGGTCTTGATTAGGTGTCTCTTCTATGTCTATTGGAGTCTCTTGAACTACCCTTAGTTCAATCTCACTCTCACTCTCACTGTTTTTCTGTAAGAGAAACTCTTTCTCTTGAAATATAACATGCCTTGAAATAAACACTTTTTGTTCCAAGGGATGATATAATTGGTAATCCCTAGTTTTCTCAGGGTAACCAATAAATAGACACTTCTCAGACTTAACATCTAGCTTATCTGATATAGTCCTCTTCACATAAATAAGACAACCCCATATCTACCATTGTGTCATGGCGTATAAGGCGGAGTCCATTGAGATAATATTCCATTGTCCCTTAGATAATTTTGAAACTCTTAACTTAAGTATTGACCACCTCAATCGGATTGAAGTATTTTGATACTTTTGCCAAGTTATTTCTCTACTTCAATTCTGAATTCTTTAAATCTTTCAAAAGCTTTAGATTTGTATCTTAATAGAAACACGTACCCAAATTATGAGTGATCATCGATAAAGGTAATGAAGTAGCTATAACCCCCTCGTGCATGAGTTGACATGGGTCCACATACATCGGTATGTATAAGGCCCAATATGTCATTCTCTCGTTCACCTTTTATCTCAAAAGATAACTTAGTCATCTTGCCTTTTTAAGCATGAAGCGCATGTATCAAATGAATCCAATTTAAATGATTCCAAAATTATAAAGTTATGCAATTTGGACATGCGTTCATTGCTTATATGGCCAAGGAGACAACGTCATGTGTAGGAAGCTAATTGATTATCTAATCATCTAGTATTCTTTAGCCCACTTATGTCATTACATACATGTGAGGCACAACCGGTATCCAATACCCAAGTGTTTGAAGACATAGTATGTCATTCATTAATGAAGATTCATGAAGGAGATGGGGCATCAAATGTCATTCTCTTCTTCATGGACTTGAGATAAGTCTTGCGATTTTCTCCAATGTCCCATCTTACCACAATGGTAACATGGGCCTTTTGGAGCCTCTTCTTCTTTCTCAGCCTTGAGAACAATTCTAAAGTTTCGAAGTCAATCCAAGAAGTTCGGCCCAGTCAGTTTGGTTGTTTCCAAAGTTGAGCACAAATTTAAAGAAAATATTATGAATCTCATAAACTAGAAACGGAGTTTAAACAAAGAACTGAGCAAAAAGTAGAGCGAGAAGCAGAGGAAAAAGAAGAGCAGCCAAGGCCAAGGCCATGGCCATGCTTACAGAGAGCATAACATCAAGCTCAGACCATGTCTTAGAGACATGACTATGTGTCCCAAAGGCAAGGCCCGTGCCCTAACACTATAAAAGGAGATCCCCCCCCCCACCCTTTTTGAAGAATCTTTGGTTTGGGGTTCAAACCCTCTCCTTGAGGAAGGGTTCTCCCATTAGAGGGAAACCCTAGAGCTTCAATCTCCTCCTCCTTGATGATCAGTCCACCTCTAGAGAAAAGAAACATCTCAAAGGTACCGACATCTCCTCGATAAGCATCTCTTCTCCCTTTATTCTCAGATTTGGGATTGTAAGTATTCTTTATTTTGTGTCTTTGGTTTGTATGTCCTTCTTCATGGAGTAGTCTCCCATTTCTAGGATGTAGGAAGTAATTATGATGTGTCATTGATGTATGAACTATGTATAAGCCCATTTTCTTGTTTAATGAAGTGTTTATGTCTTGTTCTATGTGTATTGTGCCTACTACATGTTTGACGAAATATGTGTATGAGTAATGCATATAGATGTAAGGAATTTACCTTTATGTTGAGGTTGCTACTAGGCTGGATAATCGGGAGATCTTTAGTGATAGAGGACACCCATTCAACCGAACATATATACTCCTAGTGACAAAGGGTATCGATACTTACCCGCTTCCTAGAGTCAAAAAACCTTGACATAGGGGTTATTCTTTACTAGGACATTCTAATAGTACTCCATTATGGAAATCTGTTAGAATTCCTACACGAATGTATGCATGGAACATAAGGAGATGAATATACATTAGGGACATTAACTAGCATCATAATGAAACTGAAATCCTGGAACCATTCTTCCCATAAACTCTTCCCTCTCAACCAATGCTTCTCTCTCAATCAACTCTCTCTCACACACACAACCAACTCTCTCTCTCCCCCTCTCTTTCTCTCCTTCTCTCTAGTTCTCAAGCACTCAAGCAACCTACGATTGTCTAGATAACTTATTTTGCGAAATCACTAGTGCTTAATCAATAGTCCTTGTGGATACGATAATCTTTTATATTACTGATGGCGTAACCGTGCACTTGCGGTGATGTAACACATCTCCCTAAGCTCACTCCCTCTTTAGTCTCTCTCTCTCATTCACTCAACTTTCTCTCTCTCTCTCAAGCTCTTTCTCACAAGCTCTCTAGTTTTCAAGCACTCAACCAAACTTTGATTGTCTAGATAATTTTCTTTGCAAAATCACTAGTGCTTAATCAACAGTACTTATGGATTCGATATTTTTTATTACTGACGATGTAACCATGTTTGCCTTATGTTAGATTTAGGTTTTGCTTTAGAATAATTGAGTAGGGGTTTTCTAAGTTAGCTTTAGGCAGTAGCAAGGCACATGGGGCTTCTTGTTTGGAACAACGACCACTTCCTAAGACAAAGCTAACTTAAGAATCTAGAGCTAAATCAACTTTAATACAATGCCTTGGTCTAACTAGTTTAGAGTGAGGTGAGGTAGTTTCGAATAGTTCCACTTGACTAGATGCACTAGGTAGGGTACTCCTTACCCAACCTAGACATGCACCTATCCAAATTTTTCTAGCGTATTATCAGCTCAACCTGCTCTAATAACAAATTATAGGATCGAACTCTGTGCTAGAGGGGCTAAATAGCATTACAAATTTTATGAACTGATAATTCTAAAAATAAACAAAGTAAAAGTTACATAGTGGAAATAAATAAACTTAGAAGAATATCAGTTAGTAGATTATCAGTTAGACCCGAAAATAGACATGCACAACAACAATAAAATATAATTTTTATTTCTAAATTTCTCCTAGATGGAGAAACCTTTGAAAAATAAAAAATCTAAACTTAAGCACAATATCAAAAAGAGGAAACAACAATAAATATAAAAATTACTCTAGATATTGCCGATCAAAAATGAAGCGCAGGTTGCAACGTGTCGATGTCACAACACAGAGATCACAAGAGCACCAACATAGAGAAGGATTCGAAAAGAATGAGTGATTTGAAATCTTTGCCTAGATGCCCTTATTAACCCCTTTATGTTGCTGAAGTGGCACCTCCCAGTCGACTAGAGCCTCCCCGGTCACCTAAATCATGTTGACGTGGTGCAACGTCTATCTAGTTATTAACGTCGTCCGCGTTGTTCGGTCGCCTGGATAGGGTCAAACTTCATCTTGACCACACCGCTCGAATTACTGAACTTCATCCTCTATTGGTCACCTAGAAGCAGCTCTAGTCGCCCGTATGCTTCGGTCACCCCGACCCTGATACGGTTGGCCCTCTAACTTCACTCGCCGAGAGTTAACACTTGCTAGTCGCCCAGACTCCCTCTTGTCATCTTGAATCATCAAACTTTGTTTCTTTGCGATGGTTACGCGTAATGAGTATGATATAGAATTTAAATTTACTCGCACTTACTTGACTAGATGTCCAGCTTCTAACTGACCCATCTAGTTTGAGTTGTCAAGCCACAACTCCTAGCTGCTTCCACTTAGACTTTGTTTGATAAGCAATCAATTCCCATATAACTCCACTTAGACTTGTCTACCAAGCCTTTAGCTGTCATCTTATTCCACTTGGACTTGTCTGCCTAGCTTTACTCACTAGGACTTGTCACTGTCTAGATTCACTCACTGGGACTTTTCCACTACCTAGCATCACTCACTAGGACTTTTTTGCTGCTTAGCTTCATTCACTAGAACTTTTCAACTACCTAGCTTTACTCGCTAGGACTTTTCTATGTACACTTGACAACAATCCATTAGATCTCAACAAACCTAACTTTAACCTTAGTCATATATCAAAATCTTGGATTAAATATTGTGCTTTCAGCACCAACTGTTATAAGGCTTGTTGGTTATGTTTTAGCTTCGAATTCCCATCCTATAAATACAAAGCATAAAGAGAAATTATCCGAATTAAAATAATAAAAATGATGCAAAAGAGATGTACGTATGCAAAATATGCTCATGCAATGAAATAGAATGCATGCAAAACAATACTAAAACCCACATATGAAATACACACATCAGATGCATACACTAAAAGATTTCTAATTAGATTACAAAAACACTAAATAATATCAGCTAAATCAACTTAACCAAAAATCCAATTCACCATTCAATAACCAAACACATAGAAGTGAAACACCATTTTGTTAGCGACCATATTGTTGTCAAAATTATAAGTGCACGGCTAAGTCGTCAAGTAATAAAAAATATCGATCCTCAGGGATTGTTGACTAAGCACTAGTGAGTATACAAAATAAGTTATCTAGAAAATTGAAGTTTGAGTCAAAACTTGTGAACTAGAGCTCAAGAGCTCAAGAGAGAGAGAATGAGAGAGAGAGAGAGGTTAAGAGGTCCAGTGAGAGAGGTTGGTTGTTAGGAGATGAAATGGTTTGGGATGGTGATCCTAAGATTTCAATTCATTATGATGCTAGTTGATGTACTATAGATTGTTCATTCCCTTCCCCTCCATTTTTACATACTTGTAGGGATTTTAGCCAAATCACCGGTACACCCATGGAGGTTACACCGGAGTGTTTCCACCATTTCGGTTTCATTGAATGATCATTCAATGATATTAAGTAAAAGAGATAAAATAGGAAAGTCCGATTAAAGGATTACCCTATGTCACAAAGAGCTTCCCGATCATACAGTCTAGATTACACAAGTCACTTCCTAACATTAAATTGATGTAAACCCATCAAATACTAATTAGTTAATCCCTTGCGGATAATTGCTCCACATTTCAAAGTGAGGACTCTAGAAAGTCCGATTAAAGGATTACCCTCTGTCACTAAGGGCTCCCCGGTCATACAATCTAAAGTCTATCCTCTACATGGTGACAAATCCTTCACATCCATATGCATACAATTCAAACACACATTCATTTAAACACAAACAAGACACAACACATATAGAACAAGTCATAAACATGTCATTGAACAAAGAAATTAGCAAATTGATATGCGTAGATTATATAAGTTTTTATGCATTGTTTGACTTACATCTACTTATAATTCATGAGCATAATTTACACTTATTACACCCTATTTCATTATTATGGCATACTTCTACTCTTTTAGTTCGGAGAACTGCTCGTTGTGTGTTGTTTATGTGTGTAGATTATATATACTTTTATGCAATATTTGACGCGCATCTACTTATATTTCATGAGCATAATTTACACATATTACATCCTATTTCATTATTATGACATACTCCTACTCTTTTGGTTCGGAAAACTACTCTTTGCATGTTTTCATTGACATGACGCGATTTGGAGTATATTTAGTGCTAAATTGGATTTTGGATAACCTGCAGATGCAAAGTAGAATGACCATAACTATCTACAACTTTTCTTCAGAGTTAAATAGAAAAATCTATGATCTAGCTGTGCTAAAAGGCACGGTCGTGTCTCTTACTCTGCCCAAATTTGCAGACCAAATTTTGAACGGCCATAACTTTGTGCACTGTTGGAGTTTAGGGTTGAATCAACTTTCAAAATGTATATAACTTCAAGATCTACAATTTTTCTTCAGGGTGAAAGTTGAGAAAATATTGCCTAGACATGATAAAAGGCATAGTCGTGCCCCCTGCCAGAAGCTCCTCACTTGCATGTCGTGCCAAGAGGCATGGTCATGCCTCACTTCCAGAGCATGGACCATGTTTTTTAGGCAAAGGCCATGTTTTTTAGGCACGATCGTGTTGAATTCAAGACAACCTGTAGACCAAAAGTAAAATGGCTATAACTTGGTGCTCGATTGGAGTTTTTCACTAATTCAACTTTCAGAATGTAGATAACCTAAATATATACAACTTTTTCATAGACAAACCCAAGATTAAGTGTTTTATGGTGTGAAAAATTGGGTTTTCTAAAGCCTAACAAAGGGGGAAGATATGGAAATTCTAGGCAAGTATTCAAGAGTCAAGAAAATACATATTTTGTATCTTTGGTTTGGGGTTCATCCACTCTCCTTAGGGAAGGGTTCTCTCCTTAGGGGAAAATCCTAGAGCTTCCATATCCTCCTCCTCAATGATCCATCTACCTCTGGAGCCAGGAGACACCCCGAAGACACCGACTTCATCTTGATAAGTATCTATTCTCCCTCTATTATCAGATTTTGGGTTGTAAGAATGCTCTATTTCATGTCTTTGGTTTATTCTTCCTTATTCATGGAGTAGTCCTCTAAATTCTAGAGTTAGGGAATAATTATGATGTGATGATTGATGTATAAACTATGTATATGTCAATTTTCTTATATCTATGAGATGTTTATTTCTTGCTCTATGTGTGTTGTACATTATACTTGTTTAACGAAATGTGTATGTGAGTAATGCATGTAGATGTAAGAAATTTTTCTCTATGTTAAGGTTGTTACTAGACTGGATAATCGGGAGATCCTTAGTGACAATGGAGTGACAAAGGATACTCATTCAACCGAACTATTATACCCTTAGTGACAAAGAGCATCGACACTTACCCATTTTCTAGAGTTAAAAGACCTTGACATAGAGACAACCCTTGCTACATAGGAGTAAGTGTGGAGAATAAGGAGATGAATATATTATAGAGACATTAACTAGCATCATAGTGAAACCAAAATCCTAAAATCATTCTTCCCACAAACCTTCTCAACTCTCTCAACCTTCCCTCTCATCTCCCCTCTCAAGACTCTCAACTCATTCTCTCTCTCTCTCTCTCTCTCTCTCTCTCTCTCTCTCTCGCTCTTGCTCACAAGCTCTCTAGTTCGTGACTTCCAATCAACCTTTGATTGCCTAGATAACTTACTTTATGACCTCTCTAGTACTTAATCAATAGTCCTTGTGGATACGATCATCTTGTATATTACTGATGACGTAACCGTGCACTTACGATTTCATAGCAAGTTTTTGATGCCGTTGTCGAGGACTATTTTCGATTAACATTAGTTGATTAAGGTTTGACCAAATTAATACTGTGAATTTTATTAATATCTTTTATGAAATTTATGGTGCAACAGATCATGTGAATGATAATTACCTAAGAC
>JBBUKS010000001.1:3310210-3326288 GCA_038050645.1 Hedychium gardnerianum | reverse complement strand
AGATACTCCCTAACCCTAGAATACAAGAGATCTACTCCATAGACAAGGAGAGAAAGTACAAAGACAAGTAAATAAATATTCTAGCCCAATCTAAAGAGAAGAGGGAAAGAATGCATAGCCAATTGACATCTTGGTCTTCGGGAGTGCTCTCCTTGCTCGGATGATGGATGGATCAGAGAAAACCACCTTGAATCGCTGGAGAAATCTATGAAAATGGAGTATGAATGGACCTAGTGTTCTCCCTAGAAGGGAAGAACAACTCCCCCGAGAAAGGGGTAAACACCACCTTTTATAGGAATGGGGCATGACGCATGATTTTCTGGACACACGACCATGCCTGAGAGGCACGACCTGCTCTTGAGGTTGAGTAAAGTGGAGGTATGACCGTGCTTGTGAGGCATGGTCCAGGGTTGAGATAGCACTGTTGGTCAAACACGGCCGTGTCTGGGGCACACGATCATGCTTGAAGTTCTCCCAGGAATGGCACACAACCAGGGTTTTGGCCTGACTGCTCTGCTTCCTGTTCTGCTTTCTGTTCTGCTTTTTGTTTTCCTCTCCATTTAAGTTTCGTTTTGCTCCAAAACATATCCTGTAAATGAAAATAAAAAAATGAGGTGCGATAATGTAGATCATGTCAATGAAATATAAGTAGATGTGGAATATTAAGTGTCTAAAACATATATAATTTACACACATCACCTGGCATCAATGAAAAAGGATTGGAAGGATTTGGAAATGGAAATTTCACATGTAAAGGGCCTTGAATAGGACGAAGACCTCTTACTGCTGCATCATAAACCTAATGAAAAAAGACATATAATTCGAAGCCAGTTAAGCTAGGAAATGCTAAATTTCACTATAAAAGTAGAGCTTTGATGAATACCTTTCTTTCTAAGTTATACACCCCTTGAAATCCATGCATTTCAAATGGGACTACTAACTTCTACATAAATTAAGAGGAATTCACATAAGATGAAGTGGAAATCTTCTTGGAATCTGATGATCATTCTAGTACATAATACTAATATCTAGAATTTGTATGCATGTTACCATAAAATCACTGAGAACTACTCTGAAAAGAAGAAAGTAATGCAATGCATGTTAGAAGCGTAACAATGAAGACACAAAAACTTTGAACACTTAGAAGCATAAGTAGCCTGATTATTATTCTAGCCATGAAATTGTGCTAAGTACTTGCGGATTTTCACATAACCAACAAAAGTTTGTTATTCCTTCAAGCCTCAACTACAATAAAAAGTAGAAGTAACAAAGCACACAATAAAGATAAAATCATATGAAATACAATAGGTTGACTAAAAAATGTCTGAAAATAAGGAATAAAGTTTCTATCGACTCCTTGCTCCCAGTTCACATGTTCTTCAGATCTAACACATCCCACCACTTCAACACAACCTATAGATTAAATATTTATATAAATACATATATTAAAAAACAAAAATTTTGTCAAATTTCTCCAAAAAGGTTAACCCCTGAATCAGAATCTTTTAAAGAAATGCATAGTTTTTGAAAGTGATTCAAAAGAGAATATAATTCTTTAGGAAACCATCCTCTATGAATCAAAATGATAATCATAAGAAAAGTAAATGCACAACCTAAAAAAAACTATAAAATTCTACAAAAACATGCTCAAATGGAAAAATATGTAGAATCATTTCATGCACAATCATTATTTATTACACAGTTTAGGGTTGTGGTGGGATAACATCATAGCAAACAAATAAAGTAAGGTTTGATTTAAATTTAACTAGTATCAAATAACAAGCAAAATCAAGAATAGTTATCCTTGCATAACATTCTAGAAATTCAAGATGTGTCCAATAGATCTCAAAGTCTTTTTATAGAGAAACAAAAGTTCCTTTACATTTACTTTTTATCTCATATCTTTGTAATCACTTGTCTAAAATAATGAAGGTTGTTAATGGTTGATTCTATTAAATGTGCCTGAATAGACTAATATCACAAAAATAATGAATAGTTCGATCTCTATTGTAGCAAAAGGTGATTACGCTCACCCGAGGCGCCCCTCACAGCCTGTTCCAAGGTTATGTGAAGGGAGGTAAATCACGAGGTCAGCTTATAGCTACCGCCAAGTGGCTAGGGTGGGAGAAGTTTTTCCCTCGAAGGTATGCGCTCGTTAGGAATTGATCCCTACTCCATTATAGCAAATCTATCACTCACTACCCAACTGGACACTCCCATTCTCTATGCCACATACTTATTAGGTAAGATCGCATAAACAAAAGAGTCACTATCTACAAATTGAATCATAATGTTTAATTTTATCACAAGTTGAACTATGCCAAAATAGTAATGGAGAGAATCATTAAGCTAAAAAAACTTAGCTTTCTCATGTAGAACATAAAAGTACCAATGAAGACATACCTAACAATCTCGATACGGGATAGAAATATGGAAACTTGATGTCAGTCACTCCATCCATAGTGTATATCTCCCTGTGGAAATCCTCCATTGCTACAATTATGCCATAGATAGTTAGCTTTTTAGGCTACAGGTATTCTTTATGTTTTGTTGGTATAATTTGCACTAATAGTCTAACCCTAGGTTTTGATGTATGACAATAGGTTAAAGTTAGACTGTTATTATTTTAATCCTTTGAGCTAAGTGTGCAAATTAACTAACTTGATGGATCTAGAGTACCAGATACTAGACTAAAGTCCAGATATACGATTCTAGCAAGAAGTCCAGCAGGGTCATAGAGGACCAAACAGTTGGCAGGAAGTCCAGTCAGGTCAGGGAGGACCAAACGATTGACTGAAATTCAGAAGTGGGATTTCGGCAGGAGGACCTAGTGGGTCGAAGATCAGACGTCGAGTAGGTTACTCGGCGAATGATAAGTAAGGTAAGAAACTGGAGGAGCGAATCTAGTGAGGACGAGTCCCTGGTAGGGACTTAGGCACCGATCCAACTTTGGTCAAAAGTAGAACTCTAAGTTGAGCCATGATTAAATCCTTATCATGGTAAGATAGGATTTAAGTCATAATTACATGCATTGATTATATATGTTAATGCTTTTGTTATAGGTATTTTGTACTAATGTATTTTAAAATTTAGCCTTAGCGAAAAGGCGCTAGAGGCGCCTCAGCACAAAGGCGCTGGAGGCGCCTTTGGGTGATGGAGGTGCCTCAGTGCTAAAGGCGCTGGAGGTGCTGGAAGCCCCTCGGAGTGCTGGGGGCGCCTTAGCACTGGAGGCGCTGGAGGCGCCTCAGATGGCTGGAGGTGCCTCAACGCTTAGATAAGCACTGTTAACGCACGGAGCTGATGGAGGCACCCTGGAGTGCTAGGAGGCGCCCTGGAGTGCTAGGAGGCGCCCCTAAGTGGATAAGAAGTTGGTTATTTGAATTAGATTAGCCTCAATGGAGGTGGCCCGGAGCATTGGAGGCACCCCCATTGCAGCATAAAAGAACATCTCGACCAATAGCCAAGATACAACTTTTGATTCTTGATCATACTGCTGCTCCAGGCACCGAAACTGCTATACTATGATCCTATTGCGTCAAATCAATGCCGAAATCAACTTCTGTAGCAAGATCCTCACCAACACTAGTGCTTCTCATCGTTCATCTATTAAGTGTTGGTAACGAATTTAAGTTATTTATTTTTGTTATTGCATAGGGAAGTGTAGTGGTGTTAAACTTCCCTTATATTGTGATCGATTGCTTTTTCGGAGGTTTCCCGAAAAAGAATTTTAGTGGATTTCCCAACGATACAATCCGAAGGATTGTGAGCCTTGGAGTAGGAGTCGGAAAAGGCTCCGATCCATGTAAAATCAACCGAGTACTTTCTTTACACTATTTTACGTTAAGTATTTTTCCGTTGCGTGCTCTATTTTCCGAACAAGTTTTAAAAATGTAAGAATTAGTTTTAAACACGTGATTCACTCCCCCCCCCTCTCACATGCACTCGATCCTACATGTTTGACTTCCCCATTTAACAAATCAAAAACTTTCTACAAATAGCCAAATTCAAGCATCATAAATCAAAATCAAAATCCACAAAGTTGATACATTCCACTTAAAATGACATCAAATCACTCTCTAGCCTTTCCCTAGGTACCGCAACCTTGAAATAAATGGGAAGAAGAAAGAAACGAGCTACAAAATTAACTAACCATCATCTTCCTGGACAAGGCTAGTGACGCCATCAACATTGGAGTTGTCCTTGAGGATGGCAACGCCATTCTTGGTGCTGGTGACAATGATGAGGAGCTGGGCGGCTGTGGCGCTGAGGGTGAGCGGTAAGGTCGAAAGGGAGAGACCGAGGGGGTGAGCTAGGAAGGTAGTGTGATAAGGGCGAGTACAGGAGGAGGACAAGAGAAAGGTTTGGAATTGGACAGCCATGGCTAGAGCTAGAGCAAGAGTGGCTTTGCTTTAATTGAACTAAAGCTAATGAGAGAGGAGCAACGACGAGTTAAAAAGATAAGAATCACCATCAAAGGAGTTGCGGGGACAAATAAAGGGAGGAGATGTAGGGAACGACCTCATTCCAACAGTGTGAGACGTAGGCGCAGGTGCCGACGTCATGAGTGTTGCTTAGACTAGAGAGGACGTGGTGCACGATGGCGTTTGACAACGAATCCATGGCGGATGTGGACAAAGAGCAAGAAAGTAAACTGGTCGATGGAATGTCTTGAAGAAGGGGGACCTTAGCGTTGGCGGGGAGGACCTTTTTCATGATTCAAATGATGTTGGCGATGAGGTGGAAGCGATCCTGCTCCTGCATGATGCCGCCGCTTTCGTGGCTTTCAGCTCCATCTACCATGCTGGACAAAGAAGCCTCCACCATCGCCTTGTTGGGTTTTCGGATGTGTATTTTAAATTTTTGTTTCGAAAAAAAGCAACGGAAGCTTGATAAAAATCTAAATTATTACAACATACACATTACATATATGTAGGATACACACATGCGCTAAACATAACCATAGATCAAAAATAACTTCGTTAGAAGATATATCTGCGAGTTCATTATCAAACCTTATAGAGAGTGTTTGCTATCCTCTCAAGGCTAACCTCCATCAGAATCACCGAGGAATCTTAACGAGGCTTGCCTATACTCGTATCCACACTGAGTTATCCTCAAAGCAACTTTGCTAAGTCATGAGTCGTGTCTCTTCTTCAGTACAAGCTGAAGGGGGGCGACGAAGCGATCGAGAGAGGGATCATGTCTTGACTTGGTACTCGGCGACTCAAGGCAACCCGACGGTACAAATTGAGATGGACAACAGTCGTATGACTGTAGTCCAGAGGCCAGAACCTCTCTACTCAAAAGGGGTAGCAAGTCCGATGGTGGCAAAATAGATTCAACACTAACGAAACAACCCCTGCTGAGGTTTGGTGGCTAAACACCTCACTGGCGGCAAGCGGTCGTAGGATAGTATTGGCGGAACAAATTCAGCACCGTCGGCACAGTAGTGGGTTGGATGGAGCAGTACTTGCCAATGGTTCGAAAAGGAAGTAGCTAGGTTCTGGTCGGAGCAACAGATTTGGCAGCGTGTTGTGCATAAATTATGCATGTTTCTAAGCATCGTTTAGTATATATCTTGTTGCATTTCATGAGCATGATTTGCATTCATACACCCTATTTCTATGTGTTTTCGTTACTTTCACTATTTTAGTTCGGAGAACTGTTATTTGTTTGTTTTCATTTATAGGACATGAATTCAGAGCTAAAATGGAGAAAAGACACTTAACGTGACCAATCAAATATTTTTTTCACATGGTCGTGTCCATTTTCCCGCACCCAACACGCTCCGGTCGTGCCTAAAAGGCACAGTTGTGTCACGTCCATTTTTTTAGCCTACAAACCAAACTTAAAATGCCCATAACTTTTAGTTCAGTTAGAGTTACAAGGCCCATGACCTATCAAATTGAAGATAATTTCAAGATCTACAAGTTTGGTTCAGACTTTATCCTGAGATAAAGTAGTCTAAGGGGTGAAAAACCTAGTTTGGTGGAGCCCAATAAATTGAGCAGATCTAAAAAGTTTGGGGAGCTATAAAAGGGTCAAGCAAACCCTTCCTTGACTCATCTTGGACCATGGGGCTCCTCCCTCTTCTTTGGGAGAGGGTGTTCCCCTTCTAGGGGAAACTCTAGAGCATCCATCTTCACCCATCAAAATGATTCGTCCACCTCTGGAGCAATGAGACTTTCCCAAAGATATCAGCATCGCATTGATAAGAATTATCTTCTCTCTTCTCTATGTATTGAGTTGTAGAATGTTATTCTTCATGTCTTTTGGTTGTTTCTTCATTGCTATGGAGTAGTCCTTTGAATTCTAGGATGTATGAAGTAATTGTGATATGAAATTGATGTATGAACTTTGTATTTGTCCATTTCATTGTTCTATGATATGTTTATGACTTGTTCCTTGTGTGTTGTGCCTAGTATATGTTTGATAAAATGTGCGTGTGAAGTGTATGCATATGAATGTGAAGGATTAGTCACCATATAGAGGAGAGGTTTTAGATTGTATTCCCGGGGAATCCTTAGTGACAAAGGGTTAACTTAACTGGACTTTCTAGAATCTTCACCTTGAAATGAGAACTAATTCTCCATAAGGGATTAACTAATTAGTGTTTAATAGGTTTTCACTAATTCAATGTTAGGAAGTGACTTGTGTATTCTAGACTATATGCCCGGGGAGCGCTTAGTGATAGAGGGTTATCTTAACCGTACTTTCTATGTTACCTATTTTACTTAATAGCATTGAATGAAAATGGTGTAAACACTCCGGTGTAATCTTCACGGGTCTATACCGGTAATTTAGTTAGAATCCCAACAAGAATGTAAATATGGAGGGTAAGAAGGTGAACATGTACTAGGGACATTAAATAACATCATAGTGAACTAAAATCCTAGAATTATTCCCATAAATTCCAACTTCTCTATTTTACCACTTGCCTTCCCTTGACCACCTCTGCTCTGGGCCTTCTCTCAAACCTTTCCCTCTTACTCTCTCACTCTCTCTCCCTCTTAAGCTCTTGCGCTCAAGCTCTTATTCGTGATTTTATAACTTTTGATCATCTAGATAACTTGCTTTGCGAACTTGACTAGTGCTTAATTAATAGTCCCTATGGATCGATTTTTTTTATTACTTGACGACTTAGCTGTGCACTTGCAGTTTTGACAAGAAACAACAATCTGGACGGAGCAACAGATTGAGCGGCACCGCCCCTTTAGGCAGAATAGAACCGGTGATAGAAACTTCTTGCTGGTCAGAACAACTGTTGTCCGACATTAATATTTCTGGATGAGGCCTTCCTTGGTCGAAGCAGAAGGTTGACGACGTCCTTTTGTCATCGGCATCAACAACCTTCTCTTGGGCAGTGACGTCAAGGAGAGGGAGAGGAGATGAGAGAACCAAAATCTAACAATTAGGTTTGTAATTCTTGAGTTATGTTTCTCTTCTCATAGAGGGGTATTTATACACCTCCTAACAATTACTTGGGGAACAAGTCATCTCCCAAACCCGATGCCCAATAGCAACCCAATCCACTACCATTAAGCCATGCTTTGGTTCAAACTAAACCATGTTGGTTCAAAACCAAACCACTTGGTTCAATAATCAAACATCTTTTAATTAAAATCAAACTAATTTGGTTTACAATTAAACAAATTTGGTTTATAATTAAACCAAAGACGGTCCAATTCATCTTCAAAAGACGTGCCCATACGTGCTTCCATTCCAACAAATATCTTTCCATATTTACCCTTTGTCTGGTCCAACCAGACTTATTCTCTCTCGATCTAATAATTCAAATTTTTTTTATGTCTCTCGGATAAACTCATAGTGCGTGTGATCTTATAGGTTCATGATTTATGTTGGTCATCCATAATTAACCATTAATTATGGATGGATCATGAGTGACACGTAGTAGTACATCATGATCCTCAATTAACTTAAAAGTCACAATTAATTTCAGAACCACTTCTGAGCCCTTCAGCAGCTACAATTATTTATGCCTCGTTTCTTTCACTCGTCTTATACCAACTTGGTTCAGAACATGGTCTATGTGTCAGTCCCCACTAGGATGACAACGTCAAACCTAGCCTAAGTCATAATTCTTTGTCCTGTGGATTCAAATTACTCAAACATGTGTCCAAGAGTACCATACTCTTGACATGCATTGCTTTAGCCAAACACTTAGAGTAACAATCCTGATAAGTGTCCATAGGGTATACGTCTCCTTATACAAGGAGTGCTTAATCCTCTGTGGGCTATCCAAACACCTTATTTTGACTTATACCCAATCATCCCGGGTCCACACCTCCAAGGAGATGCTTGCTTAAATGTCAAAGTATAATTCTCCATGAGCAAGATGACTTGAATACCTCATGTCGAAGGAAACTTACACTTAAGCTACAATGAGATCTTCATTGACATATCCATATATGTAAAGAACAATATGAAGTCTCATGGCATATCACTCTAATGAACTAGTTACCCATAATAAGCATCCACGTTTAACTCTCAACATCCCAATGTCTCCAGCCAGTGATGAACAATTGCTTGGATAAACCGAGTGTAATACGTGCTAGTCTCTTAGAATTGATGATATCCGAACTTATCGATTCAATGACTAGGGAATATTTCAATACATTCATAATTACACATGTAGAAATACTCACTAGTTGTGATCTAATCACAAGTTCTCTAATGTTATGAATCGTATTACGGGCATTCAGTAAATGAGTTTAAGATCCAATCATATACATAAAGAATGTACACACAAATAGTGAATCACTATTTATCTACTAAATAGTATATTCCATAAGGCGAATGCCTTAGGACATCTCTCAAATATAACATACTCTCACTTGGCCTAGTGTCAATCGCCATGGTATCTAATATCACATGCCTCTACATGACTCTGAAACTTGTTTTGGTTTTGTCAAAGGATCCACTAAGTTTCTTTTGGTGGGATTTTTCTCAATTTTTATTTCATTCCAACTTATGATCTCCCTGATCATATGATAGCGATGAAGCACATATTTAGATCGTTGATGAGACCTAGGTTTCTTGGCCAAATCAATGGTCTCATTGTTGTCACAGTAACTGGTACTACTTTAACAATGCTCGTAACCACATCCAAGTTCAGTGACGAACTTCTCGATCGAAAACACTTCCTTTACTACTTCAGAAGCTGTAATGTATTTTGTCTCAATTATAGAATCTGCAATGGTTTTTTGCTTGGAACCTTTCCAACTTATTGCGCCTTCATTTAAGGTGAATATGTATCCAGACTTGGACTTGGAATCATCCTTGTTTGTCTAGAAATTAACATCAGTATATCCACATATAATCATATCACCCCCTCAATATACCAAGAACAAATCTTTGATTCTTCTCAAGTACATAAAGATTGCCTTGACAACCACCCAACGATCCATGCATGGATCCGATTGATATTTGCTCGTGACACTCAGAACGTATGATATTTTGGGCCTCCTACATAACATAACATACATAATTGATCCTATAGCTGACGCATATGAGATTTGTCTCATGTGAATCCTCTCGTCTTGAGTGCTTGGTCATATAGACTTCGAAAGGTAAATCTCATGTCTCATGGGAATGTGACCTCTCTAGGATTCTTTCATGTTAAATTGTTTTAGCACTTTATCGATATACGTAGATTTTGAAAAACTAAGAAACTTTTTCAGATCTATCTTTATAGATTTTAATCCAAAGGATATAGGTTGCTCCTCCCATATCTTTCATGAAGAATGTCTTGGACAACCAAACTTTAACTGACTATAGAACATGCACATCATTTCATATAAGTAATGTATCATCAATATATAATACTAGGAACACGACCGTACTCCCACTAACCTTCATGTACACCAGGGTTTATCTAGATTTTGTAAGAATTCAAACCTTTTGATTACCTCATAAAATGGATATTTCAACTCCTAGATGCTTGCTTCAGTCCATGAATGTACCGTTGAAGCTTGCATACTTCATTTTTGTCAACAAATGTGAAACCCTCGGGTTGTATCATATGCACATCCTCGAATAGGTTCCTATTAAAGAAAGCTTTTTTTTCACATCCATCTGTCATATCTCATAATCATAATGAGCTTCTATGGCTAGGAATATCTGAGTGGATTTAAGTATAGCCACTGGTGAGAAGGTCTTGTCAAAGTCAATACCATGTTTTGACGATAACCTTTCTCCACCAATCTTGCTTTGTGGGTAATCAAATTACCATCCATGTCGTTTTCTTCTTGAAAACATACTTGCACCCAATAGGTGTTATACCTTCGGGTGGGTTCACCAAGTTCCAAACTTGGTTTTTATACATGGAATCTATATCTGATTTCATGGCTTTCAACTATGAGTCCCTTTCTGAACTTTTCATAATTTCTTCATAACTAGTAGTCTCCTCATCCTTAATGAGTAACACATCTCTCGATTCACTTATGAGAAATCCATATCTCTCAGAAATTAGGCGTTCCCTACTAGATCTACGAAGTAGCAGTGTATCAATAGGTTCATCTATTACTTCATCCCTATGAGTAATCAGTTGTGGGTCTTGATTAGGCGTCTCTTTTGTGTATATTGGAGTCTATTGAACTACCCTTAGTTCACCCTCACTCCCAGTGTTTTTCCTGAAAGAAAAACTCTTTCTCTAGAAATATAGCATGCCTTGAAACAAACACCTTTTGTTCCAAGGAATGATTGAATTGGTAACCCCTAGTTTCCTTAGGGTAACAAATAAATAGACACTTATTATATTTAGTATTTTGCTTATCTGATACAGTTCTCTTCACATAAACAAGATAACCTCATAATTTTAAATAAGATAAATGAGGTTTGTTACTAGTCCATATCTCAAATGGAGTAATAGAAACTACTATTGTTAGGACTTTGTTTAGCAAGTAAACAATCAATTATCTCGATTGTGTAAGCCCAAAAGGAGTTGGGAAAACTTGCATGATTCATCATTGACCTAATCATGTCCAATAAGGTTTGGTTTCTCCTTTCAAACACACTATTGTGTTGTGGCGTATAAGGTGGAGTTCATTGAGACAATATCCCATTGTCTCTAATATAATCTTGAAACTCTTAGCTTAAGTATTCACCACCTTGATCCGATTGAAGATTTTAATACTTTTGCCAAGTTGTTTTTCTACTTCATGTCTAAATTCCTTGAACTTTTCAAAGGCTTTAGACATGAGTGATCATTGATACACATACCCAAATCGTGAGTGATACACATACCCAAATCGTGAGTGATCATTGACGAAGGTGATAAAGTAGTTATAACCTCCTCATGCATGAGTTGACATAAGTCCACATACATTGGTATGTATAAGGCCTAATGTGTCATTTTCACGTTCACCTTTTTCCTTAAAAGGTAACTTTGTCATCTTACCCTTTAAGCATGAATCACATGTATCAAATGAATCTAATTTAAAAGATTTCAATATTGTAAACTTGTGCAATTTAGACATGCATTTTTACTTATATGGCCAAGGTGACATTGTCACGTATAGGAAGCTAATTGATCATCCAATCATCTACTATTCTTTGGGCCCAATTATGTCATTACATATATGTGAGGTACACCCGATATCCAATACCCAAGTGTTTGAAGAATAGTATGACTTTCAATCTCGAAGATATCTGAAAAAGATAGGGCATCAGATGCCTTTCTCTTCCTCATAGACTCAAGATAAATCTTGTCGTTCTTCTCCAATGTCCCATCTTACCATAATGGTAACATGGATCCTTTGGAGCCGGTTCTTCTTTCTTGGTATTGAGAACAATTCGCACGTTATGAAGCCTATCCAAGAAGTTTGGCCCTGTTAGTTTGGTTTTTTCCAAA
Source organism: Hedychium gardnerianum (assembly GCA_038050645.1). Classification (NCBI taxonomy): domain Eukaryota; kingdom Viridiplantae; phylum Streptophyta; class Magnoliopsida; order Zingiberales; family Zingiberaceae; genus Hedychium; species Hedychium gardnerianum. The sequence continues at coordinate 3,314,416 of JBBUKS010000001.1, read as the reverse complement.
GTTGAGTGCAAATTCAAAGAAAACATTCTCATTATAATTAACTAGAGATACAAATTTAGCATACAACAGAGATGAATTAATATGTGTAATGCAAATAATTCACATACACAAAATGAAGTCCCACTTGCTTATCGAATTCAATAGCCCTTAGTTTGAATTAGGGAGATGGTAGGTTTTCTCCATGTGGGTTGATATCTACTATAGATAAGAACAACCTTGGAGAGAGTCCAACAAGTCATCCTTAGTTCTAGTGGTAGATATCAAGTATACAAATTATATATCACGTATATATAACTATCACATTATGCTATTAACTTATTAATATTTGTATAAACGTCGGGTTGTCAACTCATTAACATATATACATCATATGTATATCACCCAACTTCACCCCTATCCACATTAACCTTGGAGAGAGTCCAACAAATCAATGCTTCAAGTTAAAGCCAGGCCATTAATCATGAGATCATATTTCAATGGTTTGAACATGTCTAATTTTAGGTTGGGCTTAGAGATAGTCCAACAACCCAAGCATAAAAATTAAACTATAATTCAAGACCATATTAATGGAAGGTGTAAGCTTTAAAATTATACAAGGGATTTTTTTTATTTTTATTTGGTTTCATCAATTACATGCAAAATAGGTAAAATATCTACATGCTTATACATGACATAATTATGACATCTATCATGAAATAAATCATGACATTCAATCATGGCATAGTTGTCATCATTTAGGAAATCAAATATTATAAAGGATTTGGTTTCCATAAGCCAAGATCCCTTAGATTAGGAACATTTTTAAAATCTAATTCAATATTTGATTAGGAAATAATTTCCATATAAGGAAGTTCCTAATTAAATTAGAAAATAATTTCCAAAATTGTACTTCCTAACAAATTAGGAAATATTTTTCCAAGATTGGATTTTCTAACACATTAGGAAACAAATTTCAAGATTGGAATTCCTAACACATTGGGAAATAAATTCCAAGATTGAATTTCTTAACACATTAGGAAATAAATTGCAAGATTGGGTTTCCTAACACATTAGAAAATAAATTCCAAGATTGAATTTCTTAATAAATTAGGAAATATTTTTCAAGATTGGATTTTCCTAATAAATTAGGAAATAAATTCTAAGATTGGATTTCCTAACACATTAGAAAATATTTTTTAAGATTGAATTTTTCTAACAAATTAGGAAATAAATTCCAATATTGGATTTTTCTAATAAATTAAGAAATATTTTCCAAGATTAGATTTCCTAACACATTAGGAAATATTTTCCAAGATTAGATTTCCTAACAAATTAAGAAATATTTTTCCAAAATTAGAAATTTCCTAACAAATTAGGAAACTATTTCCAAAATTGGTTTTTCCTAAACCATTTAGGAAACAATCTCTAAAATTAAAAAATTTCATATCGGATTAGGAAACAATTTCCGTATCCAAATTTTCATAAAGTTCCATAAATGACATTTACAACAACCTACACACAATAACATAGATCTATGATCCATGTCAACTGGCAAGTGGCTTTGATACCACTATTGAGTTTTCGGATGTGTATTTTAAATTTTGTTTCGAAAACAAGTAGCAAAAGCATGATAATAATCTAGATTATTATAGCACATGCATCACACACATACATGATACAAACATGTGCTAGACATAACCATAGATCAAAAATAATTTCAGAAGATATACTTGTGAGTTCATTATCGAACCTTGTAGAGAGCGTTTGCTAGCCTCGCAAGGCTAGCCTTCAACAAAATCAACGAGCATGCTTAATAATGCTTGCCTCTACTCGTATCCACATTGAGTTTTCCTTGAAGCAACTTCGCTAAGTCATGAGTCATGTCTCTACTTCAGTACTAGCCGAAGGGGGGAGATGAAGTGATCTGAGAGAGGGATCACATCTCGACTCGATACCTGGAACCACAAGGCAACCCAACGGTACAAATCGAGATGGACGACAGTCATATGACTGTTGTATAGAGGTTGGAACCTCGCTGCCCAAAAGGGGCAGCAAGTCCGGTAGTGGCTGAACATATTCAGCATCATCGAAACAACCCTTGCTAAGGTTTGGCGGCAAAACACCTCACTGTCGATAGGCAACAACAGGCCTAGTGGCGATTGAACAAATTTAGCATCGTCTATACAACAATGGGTTGGACGGATCATCACTTGCCGATGGTTGGAAAAGGCAGCAGGTTTTGGCTGGAGCAACAAATTGGGCAGCAATAATTTGGCCGGAGCAACAGATTGGGCGGCACAACCCCTTTGAGCAGAACAGATCCGATGGTAGAAACTTCTTGATAGTCGGAATAGCTGTTGTCCGATATCAATAGTTGGCTGGAGCAAAATTGTTAGGTAGCATAGAAGTTGTTAGTGGCAACAATTTGCTGGTATAGAATTTGGGCTGGCTTAAAGAGGGATGCTGGCCGGAACAATACTGCTGCGGTGACATAGTAGTTTCCGGCTGAGGCCTTCCTTTGCTAGAGAAGAAGGTTGGCTGGCATCCTTTGGTTGCCGCCGCCGACAACCTTCTCTTGGGCGGCGACGACAAGGAGAGGTAGAGGAGACGAGAGAACGAAAACCTAATAATTTGTTTTTTAATTCTTGAGTTATGTTTCTCTCCTCATGGAGGGGTATTTATACACCTCCTAACAATTACTTGGGGAAAAAGTCATCTTCCAAACTCAAAGCCAAATAGCAACCCGATCCACACCTATTAAGCCATGGTTTGGTTCAAAACCAAACTACTTGGTTCAATAACCAAACCTATTTAAATTAAAACCAAATCATTTTGGTTTATAATTAAACCAAAGAGGGTCCAATTCATCTTCAAAAGATGTGGTCCATCTGAGCTTTTATTCTAACAAATATCTTTTCATATTTTCCCTTTGACTTGTCCAACAAGACTTATTCTCTCTCGATTTGAGAATCCAATTCTCAAACTCATTTTATGTGTCTCAGATAAACTCATAGTTCATGTGACCTTATAGGTTCCCGATTTATGTTGGTCATCCATAATTAACCATTAATTATCAATCGATCATGAGTGACACGTAGTGGTACATCATGATCCCAAATTTGAAAAAAATCATAGTTGATTCCAGAACCACTTTTGAACCCTTTAGTAGCTACAATTATTCATACCTCATTTCATTCACTCATCTTATACCCACTTGGCTCAGGACAGGTCTATGTGTCAGTCCCCACTAGGCTGACTATGTCACACCTAGCCCAAGTCATACTTCCTTGTTCTGTGGATTCAAATTACTTAGACATGTGTCCAAGAGTACCATACTTTTGACATGTATTGCTTTGGTCAAACACTTCGAGTAACAAACCAGACAAGTGGTCATAGGGTATACGTCTCCTTATTCAAGGAGCGGTGAATCCTTTGTGGACTATCCAAACACCTTCAAGTACTTTAACTTATACCCAATCATACCAGACGTCTAGTGGAATGTTTTAGAGGTCAAGATCGGATGTTGAGCGAAAGTCCAAATAGTTTGGAGGTCCAGATATTTGGCAACAAATAAACTCTCCTGAGAGTAGTATGTGAGGATGCATTCCTCGTTGAGGGAACAGTAGGCGCCAGTTCGACCTAGGGTTTCACGAGAAACCTAAAAGTTAGAACCGGATAGTCCCAAGACTGTTAAATGTTATTTCTTCTATTATATATTGTGTCTGTGCTAACATTGTGATGCAGAAGTTCAAGCCTAGAATTTGCTGAACTAGGCGCCTGGAAGGATCCAAGTGCCTCAAAGGGATTGAGGCGCCTCAATGACCTCAGCGCAAGCAGAATGAGGTGACAGCCTCTCATTGAATGACACACGACAACAACCAGGCGCCTCAATGGGATTGAGGTGCCTGGATCCAGATAAGAGTTGCCGAATAGAGCTTCACCAAGGGGTTGCCACATTCAGCCTCAATCCAAGTGTCTCAAAAGGATTGAGGTACCTGGATCAGCCTATATAGGAGTCTTCGACTAGAAGCTTAGAAGAACACTTTTCGATGATCAAACGACTTCCGTGATACACCAAATTTCTACTACAACACCTATACATTGCTCTGATGATAACGCGCTCCATCATATCTCAGTTGGTCGTCGGTATATTTAATTTCATTGTACTCATCTTTTATACGCAAGTTTTACGGGTCGGTAAACGTGTTACCAATCCTACTTTTTGTA
>JBBUKS010000001.1:3278750-3301684 GCA_038050645.1 Hedychium gardnerianum | reverse complement strand
TTCGCACGGATCTTCTTGTCATGGGGTTCGAGGTTTCCGCACGCAAAAGCGGTTTTGCGGCTCGATAAAACCCAACACTATACACTTGGGCTTATTTGCTAAGCAATCAGCTCTCAGCTAACTCCACATACTTGGACTTGTTTGCTAAGCAATCATCTCCTTCACACACTTGAACTTGTTCACTATCTAGCTTCACTTTGTAGGACTTTTCCACTTCCTAGCTTCACTCACTAGGACTTTTTCGCTGCCTAGCTTCACTCACTAGGACTTTTTCACTACTTAACTTCACTTGCTAGGATTTTTTCGCTGCCTAGCTTCACTCACTAGGACTTTTCACTACCTAATCCCACTAGGTCTTTCCACAAACCTACCAAATATCTAGTCCTACTTGGACTTCTTACTCACTTCCAAGCTTCAAGTTAACCTTGACTTTTCTTGGACTCTTCACTTAATTTGATCAATCATGATCAAGTTATTTGATCATCCTTACCAATATCCCTTAAATATATTGTTCAAATCAAACCATCAAAATCCTGGAAGTCGATTACATCAACACTCTCTTCCTTCTTTTTGTCGTGCACTCTGCTCGATAGCTCTACTTGTGATAGCATTCGAGTACATGTTTAGTTTGCCATGAACAATTTGTGCTAGATTGCGATCGTGGTTTCGTCATTGTACCTTGAAAAATAGATATCCATTATAACCTTGTAGCATTGCTAGAGGGGGCAAATTTATTTTAAGAAAACTGCGTCAAATGTAGGCCTCAACGTCTCAATTTTCCACTCGGACTCGACAATCGGGCATGCGACTTCTCGACTAGACACTCGGTTTCTCACTCGGACTTGGGATGCACTCATGACTCAATCTCTTGGACACGGGGTTACTTCCCTAGTACTCGGCCTCACTTCCTGACCAGTCGGACACCACTCCGACTCCAGAGCACTTAGTGCTCAAGTAGCGGCGACCCACTCAGACTCAATTGACTCGATAGTCGATAGTTAGGGCGACGCAACTAGCTTGGGCGACACTCAGTAGTTAATTAGCTTTCCACTCGGGCTCGAGAAGTACTCAGGCCGCTCGGACGTCACGACACTCGGGAACATTCGACATTCGGCCAGTGACGTTTCGACGTTCCACTCTGGCTCAGGGAAGTTCACTCGGTAGTTCGACAGATGACTACACGACCAACTCAAGAACTCAATAGTTCGGACAACCCAACAACTCAACCTTCCTTTGATAGCTTAAGATTATCATCCCAAATCATTTCGAAAAATAAATAATTTATTATTTCAATAAATTCAGATTATTCCCGATTCTCTCCCGTAATGTTTCCAATAATTTACTCAAGAAGATTTAATTTATTTACTTGCTCAAGAACATTAATTTGTTTGCTTGGTTGTTCAAAAAATCCATGGCCACCGACCCAAATATCACTCCTGCATCAGCGAAAGCAGCCACAGCAGTGTACTGTAAGCAAACCATGTTGTGGTCCTATCATCAACAAGTCAACTTTGTTTACGGCATCAAAGAGGGAAAAAAAAAGAGAAGAGAATTAACGCAGTCACAAAAATTGTACTATCTGGATCAGCACCGATGAAAAATATACTCTTTCACAATTATTTCTTCATTTAACCCTGGTGAGCAAGCCAGATAAATAGCAAGGGATAAAAAGGGGAGGAAGGAGAAGAGTTCATGCTGCAATCATCTCCAATACAAGCTCCGAGTTGGTCGAGCAGACAACAACAGATCGAAATAGGGGAGGTATAAGACTCAACTTCTTCTCTACTCTATGTTCATAATCGTTTTCCTCCCAAGTTAAGGCGATGGAAGCATTCCAAGAGAATGAGGCACCGGGAACAGAGAGCGTAAGGAGGTTTCAGAGGATTTGTGTTTTCTGCGGGAGCAGGTCAGGAAACAGGACTTGTTTCAGCGAAGCAGCTCTCGATCTCGGCAAGAAAATGGTGAGCAGCCGCCTGAAATGCGATATTCTTTCTAGTTCGCAGTTCTTCCTCCTCCAAGTCTGAACTACTCGAACGCCTTGTCCTCTCAGGTAGAGAGGAAGATAGACCTCGTGTATGGCGGTGGAAGCGTCGGCCTTATGGGTTTGATATCCAAAACCGTCTCTGATGGTGGTTGCAACGTTCTTGGGTACGTAACAGTAGGAAAGCTTTTCATTCATCATGCCCTTTAATTCTTTTCTTCGTTCCCAGAGTCATTCCTCCAGCCATCTTCCCAAACGAGGTGCGAGCTCCAAACCATCTAATTCCTTTCATCTTTTGAGTACTGAACAAGCCAAAGTGAGTAGAAAATTCCTGTAGCTGTTAGGAGAAACCATCGGCGAGGTGAGAACCGTCGAGGACATGCACGAGAGGAAATCAGAAATGGCAAAAAATGCCGACGCGTTCATTGCCCTTCCAGGAGGGTACGGAACCATGGAGGAACTCCTCGAGGTCATCGCTTGGTTTCAGCTCGGATTCCATGACAAACCAGTGATGCTCGCCACACTTTTTTTCGTTTTTTTTCATGTTAATTCTGAAACAATGTTCCTCTTCCTGTGCGCCACCATCATGAGATCGTCGATACTCGTGAACAGGTGGGGATCCTGAACGTGGACGGGTACTACGACAGCTTGCTCGCACTGTTCGAGAACGCAGTGGCGCATGGGTTCATAGAGGAGTCCGCCAGGCGCATTGTGGTGGCAGCAAAGAGCGCAGAAGAGCTGATCAGGATGATGGAAGCAGATATCAGTGAAAGGGTGAGGGACACGAGCAAGAAGAGGAAAAGGAATAATTAACTTTTAACTGATCATTTTTTTCTTTCTCAAATGCATTCGTTGGAAGTGCCTTTTGCTTGCATTATTGAGTGGGAGACAATGAGTAATTGTCAGAATGGAAGACCAAAGAATGGCATGTCGTTGTATCCACCTGCTTCTTGCAGTGCTACTATGCGCCACTTTGATGTGTGTGTGCGTGTGAGAGGGAGAGAGGGGGAGGATTGCAGTGCACAAACACAATGGCAAAGCAAAGAGGTGGACCAGTACAGTAGATGAGTGTGCTGCCGCAAGTGCCCATCTTAATGTAACAAATTTCCGTGCGTATATTATCACGTTATCTGTTTATCTTGTGAGAATTAATAAGAAATTCGTATGCGTTTTGTGATGATAAAAGATGAAACGTTCGTTTTCGTTGTTTTTGTCAGTCCGTTTTAGGATCAACAAGAAAGAGGTAAATCACGAAGAATAGTTTAACTACTCCGCACAGTGATTAGTGCATAAGGGAGGACAAGAATCTGGTTATTAGTCAGGATTTGATTTTCAGATTTTATGATGACAATATTTCATGTACTAGTCATCAGTTCATCTCGTGAGGACAAATCATTCATTGCCCCGCTTGGGTCACAAACTGGCGCTGCCCAGCTCAGACGTTTTGTGATTCTAATATGCTGATAAATAAGTCATATCAAATTAAATTTTATGATATTCAAATTTATTTAATAGTTGAATTTATAATGAATTAAATTATTAAAATAATTATTTAAATTAAAATTTTTTTTTATGAATTTAAATTTAATTTAAATTTGATTCGTATAAATAAATTTTTATTAAATTTACTCACAAATATTTGATAAATTTACCGCCCTGATCCTTAAATGATGCTACGTGCTCAGACGCTTCGTTATCTGCTTATTATCTACCGGTCGCTAACTCCATCAATGGTTGTTGTGAGCAATTTGGCTGGTGAGGTCCAGCTGATCTAATCATGAAAATGAAAGTTAGGACTTTAGAGTCTATTTGATTCTCTATTTTCTTTTTACATTTTCTTATGTGCAAAATTTTTAAAAATGTTTTCTTGTTTATTTTCATCATCATCAAAACCATATTCCATTTAAAAATATTAAAACAGCACTATATTCTCCAAAATTATTCTATCAAATTGGAATATTTTTTCTTTACGTTATAATTTTTAATCAAAACAGCTATAATATTATTAGAATAAGGATATTTTTTTAATAAAAATAAGATGAAAGTTGTTTTGATATTCTTTTAATATAAAAAAATAATTAATTAAATCAGATAACGTCGGATTTAAAGTGGTCGACTCGATTTCATCGAAATTTTTTATCAGCTATCAAGGTAAATCAGGAAGCACAAATGAAGATTCATCCAAATGACCAACATTCTTATACTCACTTCTTATTGGAGAAAAAATTTCTTACAATACGCCGCAGTTGAGATTCAAATCTTAGATCTCTTAGTTATCCATTAGAGGACATAACCATTGCATTATTGCCCGGGGGCAAAAATGATTAACCAAGTCTAACGTCGGACTTAGAGTGACCGATCCAATCTCACGAAATTTTTTCATCGACCACCAGAGTAAATCGAAAAGTGTTAATAGAGACCCATCAAAATAATCAATATTTTTAAGCCCGCTTTTTATTCAAGAATTTTTTTCTATAATACATCACAATTAAAATTCAAATCTTAAATTTCTTAATTATTTATTAAAAAATTTAATCATTATATTATTATCCTAGAATTTCTTTTAATATAAGATAATGAAAATAACGGCTAATTTTACTCTTTGCATTTTCTATTTCCACATAATTAACCATTAAATTTGTAACAAAGTTAGAATTTTTGATGCTAAAATTTTCAAACAATAAAAGAATGCAATAAATGTTGTAGATAAACAATCTTTAGATATGCTACGTTGGAGGAAGGAATTCTAAGTGAAGGACATAGTATAGGAATAAAAGAAGGAACTTTATTCTTTACCAGTATCATTTGTCTTACAAAAAGACAATAAATTTAGTGTTTGATTTGATAAAATTTATTTATATTTATTTAATAATAAAAGAATACATAAAATAAATTAGCTTCAATGTAAGTTTGATTCGAAAAAGTTTATGAATAATATTTATAAATAAATTTTATATATAGTGATGTAAGATGAAAATTGGTATTATGTTGGAGGCTGAAAAAGATGCCATAGTGAGAGATGATGGTCTGCTTAGACTTCTCCCCAATTTATTTTCAAATATCTAATTAATTTTGACTTGCTTAATTATCTCATTAATTTAATTAATCTTAATCTGACTCTATTAAATATATTATCAAATAAATATTAAAACCCTAAAGATCGATTACACCAATAATTGAAAACCTCTAGAGGTATTCCCAAAGAGATCTAGCGATCCTAGTTTGAAATCCTAAGATCCTCATGATGCATAAAGATTGGTTCATCAACTACCAAAGCAAGATATTATTGATGTAATCAACCCATTGTTAGATTGATAAAGATTATTGATATAATCAGCCATGGTCAAATTGATCAACTATTTTATTTTGATATTTAAGTAATATATTTGTTGATTATATCAAGTAGGTCAAGATTATTGGGATACGTGACCATCAAAAAAGACCAAGTGAATCGAAGTTGATCAAACACTTGACAATTGAAAAAACCAACAAGGAATTTGACAAAAGTGAAAGACGGAGCTCACAGTGGTAAAAGTCTAATAAGAGAGTTGACAGATGAAAAATCCAAGCATGTCGAGTGTGACTAGATACTTGATTGATGGGAAGTCCGAGTTAGTGAGGAACAAACACTTGGCATTAGTAGAAGTTCAACAAGTGTTGGTAGTGAAAGTCCAAATAAGTCAAGGTAAATTAGATGACTAGTAAATGAAGAGAAGTTCAAAATCCAAACGGTCAAGGAAGATCATATTGTTGGGATCACTGACGTCGCTAGAGGGGGTAAATAGTGATTTGTGATTTCAATGATCGTGTTCATTGTTTATTATATGCTCGTCTAAAGAGTTAAACACACAAGGAAAAATACAAATACAAGAATCAAAACACAAACACAACACTTGGATTTTTCGTGATTCGGAACCCTCCAGTTCATACTCCACGACCTAGTTCTAGTGATACTCTGCTATCTTTCTCCTTATCGGAGACCTTTCAGAGGTGGAAAAACCTCTTACAAATCTGTTCTTTACAAACAAATACAAAGAAAAAAAAAATGTACAAATGGTATCAAAAGAAATCAAAATGAAATAATTTTCAATAAGAAGCTTTACTTGATCGTTGTTTGTAGCTCTTGGATTTCCTCTTGAGGTTTGAAACTGTAGCAATACTCTTCTTTAAAACCCCCAAAAATCAACATCGAAATCCTCTAAGAAAAGAAAACCTTCTTTTATAGTTTTATAACCTTCAGATGGGGCTGATTGCTACCTAAAAATTGACTGCAAACACCTATTAATCGATTTCTCCGCTGAATTCAATCATTTCACCTGTAGAACAACTCTTTCTAGCTCAACTTTGACCACACAATCGACTATTATTATTCAATAATCGATTGATGGTCAATTCGTCAAGTGCTACTGTTATATCATTGAAAATTTCAGAGGGTTTTTTTTTTTAATTCTTATAAATATTAGGACTTTTTTATATAAAAAAGTATACCTTAATAACCTATCCACTATTTTTCTTTTTGTCCCGTTCAAGCCATCTCCTCCCGAAAAACCTATTTTTTTTCTCTATTCACATACTGCCGCCGTCACTGTAGCCTTGCGCTATCGTCATCATTCTAGCCTTGCGTCGCTGTGGCTGTGGCCTTGCAATGCCGCCGCCATCGTGGCTCTACGACACCGTCATCGCATGCCAAAGCCACCGTCGCGCGCCAAAGCTAAAACCTCGTGTCGTCTTGGCCTTGCATCGCAGCGGGCTCGCACTGTCGTAGCCTCACACATCACTATAGCCTTGTATCACAGTGGCCGCGTGTTTGATGCTGCCAACTCATGGTGTTGTCATTGCCTACGATGCCACTATCACCGTTGTTAGCGACGTTACCGCTTGGGTTGTTGTAGCCTCATGCTGTGTTCCATTGGAGTTGGAGTGAGAGAACTTAACGGGAGACCCTTTAATCATCGTGTTGTCATTCAGGTCATTTCATCGTCGCTCAATTCCTATTTGGTTTCCTTTGTCTCTTTGATTTCTTATTCAAAATCTTTGGCCCAAAGGTTTCAAGGACATTAAAGATAGCATTGGATCCATGATACTTGATCAATACAATAAGTTGTGCAACCACCTATTGTTGGTAAAATCCAATAGAAGGACAGTAGAGTTCCCTCAAGCGAGTCAGTGTAATTTGAGTCTTCGATCAAGTGGAGTTTTCTTGCTTGTTTCGCTACACTTACCTTGTGTATGATTTAAATTTATGAAAGTAAAAAAAAAATCAAATTTTATCTCTACCCTTACTGCTTGATTATTCCTTATAATGTTGCTTGCCCTTTCATTCTTGGTTGATTCCTATCTTATTTATTTCTTATTTGAGATCCATAATAAATTATATTACCTAATTAATTATGCTAACTAATAAAGTAAGAAATTAATTATATCAATAGTTTAGCTCCGCGCTTTAGGAGTTATTCTAGCACTGATATTAATTAACAAAAGAATAGATACAAGAATTATATTTAGAGTTTTGGACTCTACGTTTTGAAAGAGGCGCATTATCATTGACATTCAATTGTCAAGATAATAAATGTAGCACTAACATTATAGAGCTTCGGCTGGCTCCGCCCTCTAATTGTTGCATGATTACTGATAGTCTAGAGCTCGATTTTGCTCTCTAATAGTTGCGTGATTATTTGTAATCTAGAGTTTTGACTCCGTTATCTAAGAGTTGGACGATTACTTGTAGTATTGAGCTTCGACTTTGTTCTCTAAGAGTTTGTGTGATTATTTGTAGTATAGAGTAGTTGGTTTTGTGCACGAAGAGGACTTTCTGCACGTTCATGGGCTTTGGCCAAATTGAGACAAAATTTTCTCACAGAATGAATTGCAAGTCGTTCACTCTATTCTTATTGAGGCACCTCATGGGATAGATTGCAGGTCGTTTATCCTATTTTTATGTGAGACACTTTTTGGATGGATTGTGGGTCGTTCATCATATATATATATATATATATATATGTGTGTGTGTGTGTGTGCATTCACATGATGTATTTCATATTGGGTGGATTGCGGGTCATTCACCTCATGTACATACGATACATCTCTTTCAGGTGAATTGCAGGTTGTTCATCCAATCCATGTATGTTTAGATACATACATATGATGCATTTTCATTACGAGTGAATTGTGGATCATTCACTCTCATATACGACGCATCATCCTCGAGTGGGTTGCAGGTCTCTCACCTTTGTACTTACATTTATACATGATGTGTTCATATTAGGTGGATTGTATGTCGTTCACCTTTACTTATATGACACTTCTTTGATTGATATATTATATGTGGTTGACCCACTAAATAAATTATATTTAGTTGTCAAATAAAGTAAGATTATAATGTGTGTAATATTGAAAAATGAGAAATTAAGAAGAACTGATTAAGAATAGAATAAAAGATAATTGTCAAGGAAACATAAATTGTAAGTTTATGTTGTTGCCCTCTTTGATTACATTTTCATGCACATCTCTCTTATCTCAACTTTGCATTTTGTGCTCACTCTCCTTTTCCTTTGACCTCTAGGTTAATTGCTGAGATATATATGTATATAACACTAGTGGAGTTATTTCAGAGTTATGCATGTAGTGTTAGTTTTTGTCTATATTTTGCTCTGACATTGTTGCAATTCATGCGCGGAGAGTGAAGCTAGCATCGCCGCAAGCCTACTTTGTACGGGGCGTGACAACTACAATTGAATTCAGAACATTTTGTTCACTACAATAGTGACAATAATCAACTATTATTGTTCATCAATCGATTGATCCCAATTAATTGAATGTAACAGTTGAGTTTCAAATATTTTGCTTGCTGCAACAGTATCATCAGTTGATTGCTCAACCCTAATAGTCAACTGATATACTAGAAATCCCCTTAAACATTGAATTCGAGGTTTAAGGATTCGTCAGTTGATTGTTACTACCTAGTAGTTGACTAAATCTCTTTTTAGCCTTATCATGACTGAATTCCCAATTAATCGAATGTAACAGTCGAGTTTCAAACATTTTGCTTGCTACAACAGTATCATCAGTTGATTGCTCAACCCTAACAGTCAACTGATCTACTAGAAATCCCCTTAAACCCCTTAAACATCAAATTCGAGGTTTAGGGATTCATCAGTTGATTGTTACTACCTAGTAGTCGACTAATATCTCTATTTTAGCCTTATAATGACTGAATTCTTATCTTGTCGAGTATTCAATTGACCTCAACCTACCAAGACTTCCTTTTCTTAGCATCTGATTAACCTGACCTATCGAAATTTTCTATTGCCTAGCATCCAATCAACCTTGATTTGCTAGGACTTTACCACTACCTAACATTTGATCAATCATGACCTGCTAGGACTTCGCCACTATTAAACATCTGGTCCTCCTTAACCATTTTGAATTTCCTTTCTCATACCTAACATTCAATTTTTCATGACCTGTTAGGACTTCACTTCTCGTGCTTAACATTTAGTCTTTCATAACCTGTTAGGACTTTCCTACTACTAAATATCCGGTCCTCCTTGTTGGACTTTTTATCCTCAAGTGTCTGATCAACCATGATTCACTTGGACTTCACATCTCATGTCAGTGTCCGATCCTCCATGACATACTTGGACTTTACCTCTCATGTCAACTCCCTGTTAGATTTCCAACTATCAAATGTCGATCAGTCGTGACCCACTTGGACTTCTCACTTGTCAACTCCCAATTGCAATTCTAACTATCAAGTGTCCAGTCAACTATGACACACTTAGACTTCTCCACTGTCAAGTATCTAGTCAACCTTGACTTACTTGACTTTTCTCTTGACTATCCACATCCAAATCAATCTTAGTCAACCTGACCCAAGGTCGATTGCACCAATAATATCCCTCTTTAACAAACTCACCTTCTACTTGACGTCTCACTCTCATCAATAAACATAGTAATTAAACATCGAAACTCAACTCGAGATAATTTGAGCTTGGTCAATCGAGCTTGGTCACCATGGTCAAGCTTAACCAGAGATCGATTGAACCAACACATGTTTGTCAGCTGAAGAAATTCATATATGGTATTCAACAAGCCCCTCATGCATGTTTTCATATATTATTCATATATGGTATTAGACTGACTCATCTTTACTTAATAAGTGGAATGCTGACTCTCTGATATTTCTCCTTATTTATATGAATAATATTCTCTTAACCAAGAATGATCAAGAAGACATTACTACTCTACTTCATCTTCTTAATTATGAATTTCCTATTAGCGATTTTGACACTGCTCATTTCTTTCTTGGTATAGACCTTTTCTCAAATTTTGAAGGTTATCTTTATTAGGACCGAAGAAAATTTAGATATCCCTATAATAATATGATATTGTCCACTTTGGGTTTATCTTTTCCTTAAAAGTCCATGATCTTTTTCATGTGGAATTTTGTTTGCAACCTTGCAATCCCCCCCTCAAACGTAGGACCACAGACCCCCCCTCAAATGGAAAGTCTATTCGTTTGACGTCTGATCCTCGACCTATCAAGTCTTCCTATCCCTCGGTCCCCCCACTTCCTTTGTTCAAGGTCAATATTCTATTTACATGACTCGATTAGACCATAGCTCTTGTGCACAGTCGGTGGTTAGACTTTTTGGCAGTCCGGGCTCTGATACCAATTGTTAGGACCGAAGAAATTTAGATATCTCTACAATGATATGATATTGTCCACTTTGGGCCTAAGTCCTTATGGATTTATTTTTGGGCTCTACCTAAAAGGTCTCATACCAATGGAGATATCTTTCTCTTATAAGTTCATGATTTTTCTCATGTGTTTTCAATATGAAACTTTATTTGTAACCTTATAACCCCAATAATCTTCTCTAACAAAGCAAATACATTCATGTGGAAGATTGTTTAAACTGTGAAAATCAATGAAAATGGACTCCAATGTGTATGGAGTTTAGTCCCACATTGGGAGTTGAGTGACATAAATTCTCGTTTATATTGAATCACAATTGTGTGCGAGCGCAACCTGCATGTGTCGAAGTTAGACTGGTCGGGTCGAATCAACTTTTTTTTTTTGCCACACAATTCATTTTTTCTATTGTTCAAAGCGAAATCATGTAACAGACACATTAAAAGTGAATCTGTAACTAGCTGAGCGGTAATGACGCCAGATGCTAGCATTACAACTCAAGCGGTTGGATGCACTAAATGATCATTACTTAGTCATTCAATGCGCCAAGGATCAAGCCCTTATAAAAGGTGACTATGACCTCAAGTAGAAGAGTAGAAAAAATAGAGCTCTCCGTCCTTTATCATCCCCCCACTTCCTCCTCCTCTTCTTATCGATAATCCTCAACATCTGTGATAGCATTTGGATACAAACTCGATTTGCCATAAATAACTAGTGTTTGGTTGCGACTGTGGTTTTGCCATTGTATCCTAAGAAATAAACGTCCATCATAACCTTGAAGTATCGCCGGAAGGGATGAATCCGTTTTAAGAAAATTATGTCAAACTTAGGCTTCGACAACACAAATTTCCACTCGGCCTCGGGAGTTTGGCTACTTGGCAATTGAGTGACTCACATTCCCAATCGAAATCGACAATCAACTATTTGGCAATCAGGCAACCCAACTAATCAACATTGCATTTGACGACTAGGCCATCAAAGTGCTCGACTCTCTAGCTAGGGCATTCGACATTCGAGCAATTAGTCACTCGACACTCGAGCAATTTTAAACTATAAGATTGTCCAATATAACGTACTATCACCACTACAATAAATTTGATTTTTCATGGTATGACATTAACGACACACATTAAAAGCACGTCATTAAAATTATTATTTACGGTGCGCTTATTCATGTGCACAATTAATATTATTATTGCAGCAAAATGTGAAGTTATCATCTTAGCGACCCCTCCAGGGTGACCTCATAATCTCTAAAAGAAAATAAATCATGGGGGGTATTTATCCTATCATAACAACCCTTTGCATAAGAGAGGTCAGACATTTTACTTCCACTAAAAATTAACTCCAAAATTTATTAGAGTAACAATTAATATAAATACCAATTGCACTAATCCATAGAGGCACTATTAATATTATTATGTTTATACAAATGTTGTTAAAACATAATATTAACGGCATGCTTTGCGCACTGTTAAAAGTCTTAAAAATTTAGGAATTTTTGTGAGAGCGTCAAATCCTCAAAACTCATTGTGCCCGCGCCCTGTCACTTTTTTCTCTCTGCCGAACCCTCAATCGGTGAGCGCCAAATCCCCAAATCCCTTTCACTTTCTTCTCTCCGGCCGAGCCGCCACGGGGTTGTTCGTTACCGTCTCCGTCGATGCAGAACTAATCCTCGTCACGGGGGATCTCATCGACGAGGCGTACAAGACGACCAAAGTCCAGCCCCCCCCCCCTCGTGTCCTCGGGACTGATATCCAGACTTGAGCATGTGGTTCTTGTGGAGAACTGCGGCTGCCGGAGGTCATACAGGTCTCCGGCCCGACTCGAGATCTTCATCGATATCGGGGCAAAGAAGAAGAAGAAGAAAGAATTTGCGATGTCGGTGCAGGTCGACGGCAAGCGGGTCGTGCATGTGCGGCACCTCCGTTGGAAGTTCCGGGGCAGCGAGAGGGTGGAGCTCGATGGGGATCGTATCCAGTTCTCCTGGGACCTTCACAACTAGTTCTTCCACCCCAAGAACAACCCCTCTGTTTCCAAAACCTCCGGGTGTATTATCCTTTGCCGTTTTTGATTCAGTGAGTTTATTTATTTATTTTTGGTATGTGCTCATCAGGTCGTTCTTTGTGATCGAGCACGTTTTGGGACATTGTCTCTTGCACAAGATTCAAGTGTTTTAAGTTTTTGGGTTGGAAGGGCATGATGTCGAGCAGAGAAGTCAGGAAGGTATCCCGTCAGGATATGCAACTGGTAAGGAGGCTTTTGAATTTATTGTTAGTAGTGAATTAAAATTTTCCCTGCTCTCTTTTGCTGAATTTTAATCTATCTTGAAACTGATCTAAAACTTGTTCACTGACTATGATTACTTTTTGTAATCTACTGGTTGCTGATTGTGAACTGAAGTAATTTTCACATCGTTCGCTTAAATTCCTTCCAAAAGTTGAACTGGTAATGATGTTGTTAACCATAACGAAGCTATAATTTGTCTAAAAGACCAAGTATATGAAATTTATAGGAACAAAAGATAAGCAGAGAGAATTGATCTACAAAACCAAAAGAAGAGACTTGAACAAATTCCTATCTGTTGGTAATTTTGTAAATTATTTTTACTATAACTTACAAATTCCACCATTTTCCCAAAGTTTACATGATATCAAAAGTCAATTTTGGTCTTTTAATGCTTCCCCTGTTTTCTTGGTTGGAGGGGAGGCTTCTATTATCACTTGGCCTGCCCCCCTTTTGACATTGCTCTCACTGCACTATCATGTTGATCTGGTGATCTGCAGTGCTTCGTTTGGCGTTCCACCACAACCTTCCCCTGCCCATCGCAAGTGCACTTGTGAGGTGGTTCATGAGTTCTTGGCTGATGCTTTCTCTAAGATCCTTCCTGCCTTCTCCATCATCCCTTTGGCTTGGTAGAGCAGCTCCCTTCACCAGACGCTATGTTCTCTAATCGCATCCACCCTTACTCGCCTCTGGATTTGCCTTTCTGTCCCTTGCCAACCACTCCGTCACTCCCTACTCCACCTCTTCAGCCCAGATGTTACACTCAAAAATCAAGTCTATGCAACAAACATACTTCAGATTCCATGAAGTTTACACTCAGTCTCATCATTTTGCTACTTTATGCTTATATTTGGAATATATTGCTATTTTCTACTAAATCACTTGCCTCTTTACTTTTCTGTTTTAAGATAACTACATTGAGAAGATTGGTTGATTATAAAGTATATACACCTTTGATTTTTTTAATGTTAGATAAATAGTTGGTTTACATCAATTTTTTTTTTAGTGTAGGCCTGATCTGCTAAATTTCCTTCTTAAATTTCAGGTTTATGATGACAAAAGATAAAACGTTCGCACTTAGTTTTCTTGTCAGTTCGTCTTAAGACTAATACGGAGAAGGTAAATCACGGTAGCTATTAATCTGAACAGTGATTAGTGTATAAGAGAGGATAAAAATCTGATTATTAACCAGGATTTGATCTCTAAACTTCATGATAATAACACTTCATGTATTAATCATTAATTCATCCTGGGACTAATTTTCAGGTTCAGAATCTTATTGAATGATGCATGCAACTGTACACTTTGTCTCTCCAAGCAAATATAGAAACCTAGTTTCACTGAATTTAGTCATTCTGAACAGAACATCCTGTTTCATTGAGATTCATCAATTTTTTGAAAATTGTATAGGGGATTGTATTTGTCTGATTTTTATTCATTTGTACGACAAGTACTTATTTAATATATAACATTTTCACACTTGTCAATGTTCATATCAGTCTTGTGATTGGTTGTCTTTCAGCATTTAGATCCATTATTCTGATCAATATAATAATCTATATTTGTCCTGGTTGGAATAAGCTACATGGACATTGTGTTCACTCCGTGTTTTTTTTTTAAAATATGAGAGAATAAAATTAGCAAGAATAAATTAGTAATTAAATAATATAAAATAAAATATAAAAGAGTGATTTTTCAATTTTTTATATTTTTGTTAGTAAAATTATTTTATGATGATATTATTTGACAAGATTTATATTAATTACTTTAATTTTTTGTATTCTTATTAATAAAATCATCATAAACATTACTTGACACAATTTATTTATAAAATTAAGTTGTTAGTGGTGACATTGGTAGTGATATCGGGAATGATGCTGGTGGTGGTAGTGATGTCAATAGTGCAAAAAAAGTGATAATATTGATAATGTTAACTAATATCTAGTTCCAACTCAGGTAACTATTTTGAAATTGTGTTTTTGCAACTCAGGTAAGCATGATAGAATTAATAACTTTGTATTGTTATACAACAAAAATCAAAGAATGTGAATCATGAAAATATCAATGATAATACTAAATATAAGCTGCTTCATTAGCGTGTTGATAGAGTTGTTACAGAAGGTCGAATTGCATCCACAGATCTAAAAGTAAAAGTGCATCATGTTTTTCTTGGTGGATCTTGTTGGAAAGTTTGGGTTGATAGAATTTTTATGGAGAAGGTGGACATAATTTGATCAAATGATGATATGTTTTTTTCGAGGATGGCATAGGCAGCACAGTCGCTTGATTATCTAAATATATAGCTTTGTGTGACTTATATAGATTCTATTGATTTTAAGTCATATACATTTTTGTAGGAAAGAAATCATGTTAATAAGTGAATTTCTTATTACTTTATTATTATTTTTTTCTATTGTTAGATAATGGAGAATTGACATTAATAAATTTTTATACAATATCTTATTGTTTTGTTTAAGTGTGGTATTGATGGTTGAATGTGGTATGATAATTATTTGAGTTTCGATTTTATTTTTATTTCAATTTTAGTTCATGATATTTGCTCTAGTCTGAGATTGCGATCTGGTGAGTCAGCGGAGGGTAGTTGTCGTGGAGAACGTTATAGATGACCCGGTGGTGAAGATAACTCACAAAGTTCCTACAAACATTCAACAAGAGATTAGAATGGATGTTGAGATTGGACTTAGCGTGACCACTCCAATGCTCAAGTTAACACCAGGGTTAGAGAAGGAAAAAAATTGCAGAGGAGAAGAGTTTGAATGTCTATATGCCCGTACTTGTGCCCACGAGGGTTGTCGACCTTTAAAAGGGTTGTAAATGCATCCGTTTATCTGGGATGTGCACATCCGCTACCCACATGCTCTGAGATGTGTGCTTCCATTCTCCACATCCTCCGGGAGAAATAGTACCATGAATGAAGCAGTTATCTCACTTCATTATCCACACTTCTCCCACGTTTTCGATGGGCCACGTAGGGAATGAGCTTGAGCCAGGGGACAGTTGAGGAGGCGAGATCGAGTCAGAGATAAAGTCGAGTTCTGCATATCAAGGTCCCCATATTTTCCCTTCACACAGGGGGAAGATTAGTCTGGGGTGACTTAGCTGAAGGAGTCGGGTGGTATGAGTCAGAGGAGTTGGGTAATATGAGTTGAAGGACTCTGGTGGGTCGATCCCAAGGAGTCAGATGATTTGAGTCGGAGGAGTCGGGTGGACCGATCTCGATGATTCAGATGGACTGAGTCCGAGGAGTCGGGTGGACTGAGCCCCCTAAGATTGAGTCGGTAGTCTTAAGTCCGCTTTTGACTAGGCGGCTTGACTTCTAACCTGTCTATGCCACGCGTAGGCCCCCTTGTCCGCCACATCAATATTAATACACAATATAACAACTAGGGTTGTAAATGAACCGAACGTTAGTGAATAAATTTGGTGTTTGGCTTGGTAAAAGCTTGTTTATGTTCGTTCAATATGCACAATATTAATTAAATAAATAAATTTGAATAACTCGTTAAACTAAACAAATAAGCTTGAACACATATGTGTTCAGCTCGTTAATATTCATGAACCGTGTTCATTAATAAAATTTGTATCAACATGATAAATAAATAATTTTTTTTAAATGAACAAACAAGTTTGAATTATCAATCTCAATACAATAACCAATTAAACAAACAAAAATTTTAAACAAACAAAAATTTTAAATAATCAAACAAGCTTGAATTGAGAGCTCGATAATATCTAAACGAACCAAGCTCAAATTAAACCAAACTTGAACCAAGCTCAAACTCATAAAAAATAAAGCAAACTAAGCTTGAACAATCATTTCAATGGCTTAATTCATTTTAAGCTCGACTTGACTTAACTCGGTTACTTTACTAGTTAGAGTTGAATTGCTTGTTATGTTGCTACTTCATTGGATTTTTGAATGCGTGTAGGTTAGTCTAGAGTAATTTGCTTATCGTGCAATTAATTAAATTCAATCGGTCTTGTGCTTAGTGCAGTTACATTCTCTTGTTGGTGCATTAGTGTTATAATTGTGAATTTTTTCTATAATGAGAAGTGAGCCTAAGAATATTGATCATTTGGTTGGACCTCCATTAGCGCTTTCCGAGTTACCCTGATAGTCGGTGGAAAACTTTCGTGGGATCGGGCCGATCACCTCAGGTCTGACATTACTCGATCTGATTAATTATTTTAGTGTTAGTCCTGGAATGAACTAACGGGGTGAATGTTTCACTTTTTGTCACCATTAGTGTTATAATTATATTTGTTGTGTTCAATTTTGGCAAAAAACCAAAACTCTCACTCATAGATTGATCTTAAAATTATCATTATTCATAGTTATGATCCTTAGAGACGATTCGGATCAACCTTATATGGAGGGTTGGTAATTAATTTGCACAGGATCATGACAATACACGTGTCATTCACTCGGGTTGATCAGACACTCAGCGCTCGGGTGACTCAGCGCTCGGGTTGATCACAGTAGCAATGTCCTTTAACCTCCCAGCTGTACGTCAAGCTCATCTTCACATAATAAGTCTAAATTTAAATTCAGTTTTAATCAATTTAATATATTCTTTGTAACACCGAGCAATTCCATATCAGTAAGATTGTCCAATACAAAGTACTATTACTTTTTGCATGATCCACAGATTGATTTTGTGAAAATGTGGACAATCTGATCAATAATGTTGTCAGAAAAGAAATCGCACCAAGCATGAGAAAGAGAGCAGAGCAGACCGGCCAAGAGAGAAGTTATTCAATTGATAATGGCCGAAGTATTAAAGTTCAGGAAGCAAATAAAATAAGGCGTTCTTCTCGTCAACTTTGTCGGCTTCATGGGACCATCACATACACGTTGTACTCGACGATGGCGTCGCCGTTGTCGGACAAGGTGTGGGTGTGCGCCTGCGCGTAGCCTCGGGCGAAACGGAAGAGGCCGATGCCGCCGACGACCGGCATCTCGCGCACGTCGTGGAGCGGCGGGTTGCGGCCCACCAGGGTGAGCGTGCTGCCGTTGTAGTGGCCGTCGGTGAAGACGAGGTTCATGATCTGGAGGAAGGCAATCTCGTTGATGTCCGAAAAGGCATAGAGGCCCTGCGCCCGGCCGACGGGCCGCGACGTCGGTTGCGGCCCCTCCGTCAGCAGGTCGTCCATGATGTTGGTCATGCCGAGGAAGGTCGTGGTGGCAGGAGACTTGACGGGGTCGATGATGCGGGCGGCGGTGGCGTTGCGGCCGCTGACGACGTCGTGGAAGAAGAAGTGCAGGTGGGTGACGGCATTGTGCTTGGCCTCGGCTGCAGAGGAGGGGGAGAGAAGAAGGAAGAAACTGGCGGCGAGGGTGAGGAGCCGCAGCAGCAACTTGAAGGGGGTTGCAGTATAATTAGCCATATCAAGGAAGCTAAAGACACAAGTGCGAGCTAGCGAGTGTGAGGGATGATGATGAATTGCACGTCTCAGTAATATATAGAAATTGTGTGTGCGTGAGTTGTAAAGGGTTGAGGGGGCATGATGATGTTCTTCAATGTACTCCTTAGCTACTTGGGTTGGGTTTTAGGGTTTGGTGGGGTGGGGTGGGGGATTGATTGTGTTTGGAAGATGAATGAAGATGAGTTGGGTTAGGTTGGTGGCAGCTTTGCTTGCATTAGGCACCACGCTTTGGATTCTCTTTTTCCCTGACACGCCGCACGGCAGCTGCATGCACAGTGTTTTGTTTCGGTTGGGTTGGTTTTATTAAGCATGATTCTGATCGGCATTTTACTAAAATTTTGTTAGATTTTATTAAAAAAATTAGAATTTTATTTTAAAAGTTTTTTATTTTATAAAATATAAGTCACGTTATTAAATTATGAAAAGGTATTACGATCTCATGTAGGATAAGTTAATACAATTTATAACTTTTTTTTCTAATGATAAATTTAAAGATTTTATCCAAAGGAAACTTATTAATTTTCACCTACAGAAAACAATAATAAATTATATTAATTCTTTGTATAAAAAGATGTGTTATAAGAGGTTTCTCCACTTCAAATATCCGGCAAGAAAAGAGCTAATGTGATTTCATTAGAACGGTAAGCCGTGGAGTAGGAATTGAGAGTTTTGAATCATGTTAAATTGGTATATTGTGTATGTCTTTTACCTTATGTTTTATTTTTATTCTTTCCATTACATACTAACACATTGTAGACAAGTACGACGATCAAGAACGAATGTGGAATCAAGAATCATTATTCACCCCTCTAGCGATTTCAACAGTCCCAACAAACCTAGCGTATCTTCTAACTAAAGGGATTAAACAAAGAGTTAGCTGCAAGCTCATGACAAGGAATGAGATTGATGCATGTGGAATATGTTGGTAAAAGAAAATTCAACTTATGTTGATTGAAGATCCTAAGAACTAGGTTTAATGAGACAACCTAATTGCATGGACTAAGTAAATCACTGTGGAAGCACTATCCAACGGACGACTAGTAATACTGGTAAAAGATGGAAGTTAAGCGTATGACTTTTAATGATCCTTATGTTGTCCAATGGAGTAATGCAGGTTACTTTTAAGAGATCATCTATTTAAGAGAGAAGTGAAGTCTCTTCGAAGAGAATTGAAAGTCACGATTCTTAGAACTTCTTACAGAACCAAGTGTGTTCATGGCCAAGAACGAATATAACCATGAGAACTGAATTATACTAGAGAAAGTCATAACCGAGATATATAAATGCTTACATAGATGGTAGAATAGTTCAAGGATATCACGTCTATTGGTTAACTAATAAGTAAATATATATTTTCACAAAAAAATGTTCAAAAAGGTAAAACCTATTGATGGAGGATCGATTCAATATGAGCTTTTGAATTTCAAAATGATATAACTTTTAACTCGTGACTCAGAATTAGACTTTGTCTGTGCTCACATGTGCATAATTTGAAGAACTACAATTGTTACTAAGGAAATTATAACCGTCAAGTTTCAGACTCAAATTTCACCGTTTAGGCCCTTTTTAGGATCTTTTTGTTATTTTTAGTAATTTTTATTTTTTATTATATTTAGGATAATTATAATATTTTTGATATTTATGGGTTAAGGTTTATCTATGTAAATGTCCTGTTATGTTAATTTCATTCTATTGCGAAATTTTCTTTTTTAATAGGATTTTTTTTTACAATATTAGAATTGAGATCCATGTATTATGATTTCTTTCTTTTCTTTAATCTTAAGTTCAAAAGTATATAAATAATATTTAAGATGTATAAGGATTTATCCTCCGTTATTAACAGAATTTTTTATTTCTTTAACAAATAACAAGTTTTTTCTTGTCTTCTTCGAGTTCTTTTTTTATCTTTTTCTCAATTCTTTTTTCTCGATTAACCAGTAAAATAATCACTATCTTCCTCCCTCGATATCACCTATTTATCATCAATAATTTCCCAAAAGAATACCCAAAAGACACATTTAAATTTTATTCTTTCCAAAAGGCATATTTGATTCTCATTTTATCCTTTTTCCAACAATTGACTTTTCTCTTTCTTCTACCGCTTCTCTTTCCTCTCTCGTTTCTTTCCACTCGTATTTAATTCTCCTCTCTCTCACATTAAATTAAACATTAATTTAAAATTTAATAAAAAAATCCTCTAAATATATTTATTTTTATTTTTAAAACTTTAATAAAAAATTAAAAATTATAAAGAAGGTTAATAAAAAACTATTTTTTTTCTTTCTATTTTTAATATCTAATTATAAAAGAATAAATAAATTAAATTAAATTAAAAACAAGAGCTGATTTTATTAATAAAAACTAAAATAAAAAAATTCTTTGATGCTAATTTTTAAAGACCAACACCATAGCTTAAATAAATATCAATATCGTTGTGATGTTAATTTTTTAAAATGAACACCACAACTTAAATACTAATATTAATGTGGTGTTATTTTTCAATACTAGTACCGTTATAGTACTGGTTTTTAAAATCCAGCACCGTAACATAAATAACATCACCACCAACACTACTATGATGTTGTTTTTTAAAAATATTAAAGAAGAGTATATTTGGACTTCAGAGCACTTCAAAAACTCACAAGTTAAAATTAATTCAATCAACCGAAACACATTGATGGACCTAGGTAATTTGAATTTTTGAAAAGTTGATATGTAATAGAAGAGAGTAGTGTAGTGAAGATATTTATAGTATCCATGCCTAGTTTTGATATCCCTATGATAAGTTATATATATATGCGTCAATGACTTTAAAGTCATAAACTTTGAAAATCTTTTGATCATTATTTGTTAATGACTTCAACTTGATATCTCTGGATATATATAGACTTCGGGACACTTTAGAAACTTGTAGAACTTGGAATGAGTTTGATCAAAGTTCACTAGGTTCATCAATGAGTTTTGACTGAAACTCATTGTTGGACCCGAAAAGGTTTTAAATGAAGTTTTTTGGGCTTGAAATTAGGTTGTTACATGTTTCACCGATAACAAATATATATATCTCCGAACGAGCTTTGATTTGGTATGTAGAACATCCTGTTTTAATATCCGAGTCAAATGTTATGATCTCTTGAAGCAGACATTTGACACCAATAACAAATGTCAGAACCATGCATGAACACCACAAATACCTTTACTGCACTACTCTCTTCCATTATATACTAACTTTTCATAAATTTAAATCTCCTAAGTCCATTAATGAGTTTCGATCAAAATTCATTGATGGACCTAAAGAGCTCTGATCAAATCAATTCCAAGTTCTCTAGGTTTCTGAAGTGTCCTAGAGTCTATACATGCCCAGAGATATTATTTTGAATGTATTAACAGCAGTGATCAAAAGGTTTTCAAAGTTTATACTTTTAAGGTAATTGACATATACACATAACTTATTGTAGGGATATCAAAACCAAGCATGGACACCATAAATACCTTCACTGAATTATCCTCTTTTATTACATGTCAACTTTTTAAAAATTCAAATCTCCTAGGTCCATCAATGAGTTTTGATTGAATCCCATCAGTAGATCTAGAGAATTCTGATTTGACCAATTTTAACTTCCGTGGGTTTCTAAAGTGATTTGGAGTCCAAATATACCTTCTTTTTTTTTTTTTACTATTTTTAAAAAACTACCACCACAAATATGTTGATATTTATTGAAGTTGTGGTGTTAGTTTTTAAAAATCAGCACCAAAGTAATTTTTTATTATTTTTTTATTAATAAAATCAACTCTCATTATTAATTTATTTTTTTTTATTCTTTTATAATTAGATATTAAAAAAAGGAAAAATGTTTTTTAATTAAATATTCTTTTATCCTTCTAGATGTACCATTTGGACTTTATCCAGTTGTCTAGTCTCCCCTGACCTAACTGAACTTTCTGCCAGCTATTTGGTCTTTTTTGACTCAACTGAACTTTCTGTCAATCTTCTGATTCTCCCCGACCTGATTGACTTCAATATGCATGCCTCACTTACCAATCGCTGACGTCCCTTCTCAACGTCTGATCTCCCGACCCACCAAGTCTTCTTTTCAGATGTACCATCTGGACTTCAGCCAATCGAGGGGGAGGGGAGGTGAATAACGTGTTTAAGAACTTTTCTTTTTCATTTTCAAAATTCATTCCTTTTCAGATTTAAAAAAAAACTTATCGAGTTGCAGCGGAAATAATAAAAAATAATTGCAAGAAAAGCAACGAGAGTACACGAGTTAGTTTTATTTGGTTTGAAGCCCCAACGACTCCTACTCCAAGACTCAGGTCCTTCAGACCTTTCTCGACGAGTAATCCACTAATATCCTCTTCCGGAAAACCTCTAGAAGAGCAATCAATTACAAGATAAGGGAAGTGTAACAACCTTACACTTCCCTATGCAATAACCGAAGTAAAAGAAATTCGTTACTCAACACGTGAAGATGAACAACGGACTGAGCTCGTGTGTTGGTGTTGTTCTTGCTGCAGTGGTTC